>BSBM01000569.1:9605000-9982500 GCA_027924585.1 Larix kaempferi | reverse complement strand
CATCTTCATCATCATCATCATCATCATCGTTGTCGTCGTCATCGCCATCATCATCATCGACATCATCATCATCGTCATCGTCATCGTCATCATCGTCATTGTCATCGTCATCGTCATCGTCATCATCATCATCATCATCATCATCATCATCATCATCATCATCTTCATCATCATCGTCGTCTTCATCATCATTGTCTTCATCATCATCATCATCTTCATCATCATCATCGTCATCGTCATCGTCATCATCTCCGTCATCATCATCATCATCTTCATCATCATTGTCTTCATCATCATCATCATCATCATCATCATCTTCATCATCATCATCATCATCATCATCATCATCACCGTTGTCATCGTCATCACCATAATCATCATCATCATCGACATCATCATCATTGACATCATCATCATCGACATCATCTTCATCATCATCATCATCTTCATCATTATCGTCATCATCATCATCATCATCATCGACGTTGTCATCGTCATCATCATCATCATCATCATCATCATCTTCATCACCATCGTCTTCATCATCATCATCATCGTCTTCATCATCTTCATCATCATTGTTGTCATCGGCATCACCATCATCATCATCGACAGCATCATCATCCTCGTCCTCATTCTCATCATCGTCATCGTCATCATCATCATCATCATCATCATCATCATCATCATCATCATCACCATCGACAAACCATAGGGATATTTCAAAGATATTTTTATTGGCCAACAAGTGCAAGATGTAGTGTTGTGCATTTTCTAATCAATTAGTCCTTTCTGAAAATCATAGGTTGTATCACCCACTTTTAATGTCATTTAGTTCTTGAAAGGCATCCCTTTAAAGTGCATGAACGGTTTGCATTTTACACAAAGACAACATGAGTGCAATTTCGTAGTGTTTCCAAATTTTATAAATTGATAATCTTTATTCCTTTAGGATTTTTTTTTTTTTGAACACATGCTCATTATTGCATGAACATATCCCTAGATGAACATACACTCTAAGTAAACAAGTCCCTTGGTAAAAACTTTCTTGACTTCAAGTCATGTTAGTAAAACAATTCTTGACTTGAATGTGTGTGGGGTTTGGGGTAGGGTTAGTATTTTCCAATACTATTATATTATTATTAGGGGTTGGGGTTAACCAGTATGCAATTAGAAATCATGGTTAATAGGTATGTGGATTCAAGTGGGGGTTGGAGGATAGTGTTCATAGTTAGGGGGTGTGTGTTTTGAGGTGGGGTAGGGGTGACAGGGTACTATTTAGGGATAAGAAATTAATGGGGATGGTTTCACGGGTCATGGTCGTGATGACTATGACGACGAGGATGATTTCTTTTTCAACATCATCATCATCATCGTCACTAACGATGGCGATGATGATCACGATGGTGTTGTTTATGATGATGATGATGATGATCAGGATTGTGGTGATGCTGATGCTGATGATTTTCATTGGCACCGATGTCATTAGCATCATCAACACTCACATCATCATTGCACTTTTAATATGTTCTTTTTTAATCAAAAATTTTCAAATTAGATCTTATTTTTAATTATATATATATAGATAGATAGATAGATATTTCGATATGTATATATAAAAAAATTAATTAATTATATATATATATATATATACAAATTGTTTTATGTATTATTTTTTTAATATGTTATTTATTTATTTATTTATTTATTTATTTATTTATGGTAATATATATTTTATGTATTATTTTTTTAATATTTTATTTAATCTAATTATTTATGGTAATATATATATATATATATATATGAAAATCCATTTCAAATAAAAATATATATATATTGATATGAAAATCAAAACAAAAAACTCACCTTACTACTTCCCCCACGCACGAAGAGAGAGAGAGAGAGAGAGAGAGAGAGAGAGAGAGAGAGAGAGAGAGAGAGAGAGATCCCTAGTAGCCTTCTGTTTCGAACCAGTTCAGCTTGGGGATCAGCATCTACCTGTTAACCACCACCAAAAACACATGAAACAAAGGTGAAAGAGGTGGAGGTCATAGAGGTTGCAGTCTGGGGGTTGTAGAGGTTGCAATCTGGAGGTCACAGAGGAGGTCACATTCGCCAAGCAGAGGAGACAATGCCCCCTAAATCAGTGAGAAAATCGAATCCCTCCTACCCTGTTATAAATTTATCCTCAGTTTACATGAATTTAGCTTGTTCTTGGAGTAGAATTTACCCTAGTTTACTTGAATTTACCATATTTTGCTCGAACCTTCTATTTCCATTTTGGAAATGGATGGGGTCATAAATTTACAATTTTCAGTGATATCATCATTGAGATATGGTATTATCCTTTCCGTCGTCATGTGATAACTTTTCAATTTTCATTAATTTGCTTAAGGAATTCACAAGCTATAGACGTGAGGGGAGATGCGGGTCTTGGCCGCAGGTTTATCTCCATTGTTTTTGGTATCCTTGGAGGGGTTATTCCTTGGGGGTATCAACATACTCTCATCCAGGGCCGGTGGTCGAAATCAAAAATGTAAACAACAATCTAGCCCTTATGCTTTTCTCTGTTCTTAAAGACACCAACACAACCTATGTTGCATCTGAAGCGAACATCTACATTGGATAAACAAATCTTCACTGGGTTACTTTATATGGAATAGAGAGCATTTGGAAAAACTAGGCCTCACCCTCCCGCTCTCCCAACGTCAAGCAATCTGTCCCTCCTTGAATTCTATAGGAGGTAAAAAATACTTTTAGTAAAAAATAATGACCAAAATCCACCACTTCTAGTTTTAGTTAGATGATGGGACAGTTAGGGTTGTCCTTCCCACATTTTATTTTAACCACTCCTTCAGCGACCATTACAACATTATCAACATCAAAAATGATGAACTCATTGGGATTTTGGGATTTTACATCAATGACATCAAACCATAGAAAAATTTAGTTAGGATTTTGTTGTAACAACATAAGTGGAAGCCAAGACTTTCATACATGTTGGATATATGGAACATGACATGGGTTGATGGAGCTATGATTAATTTTACTGTCAGCTAGATTGTTACCTAATTCCACTTGTATGTTGTTAGTATTATGAATTTGAAAGTAATCTTCCAAATAAAAAACTTGTGTGGGTTAATTCATAACCAACCATATTCAATTAGTAAGAGGGTTCTCACCCACCATCTGGGCCATTTTTACTAACAGAATATCTTGTTGTTATTCTTTGAATGTGACACTGCATGATAGTATTGACAAATCCAAGTATGCTTTTCTTATTTGCCTCATCTTCAATGTTGAGAAACTACTCATGCAAACTGACCATTAACAAGCTAGATTGCCATGCTCCCTTGTGAAGAAAATGCATCAAATGATTCTTGACACTTTTTCAATGGACTTGTTTGCATTGGAACATAAATGAGAAAAAAATTTGTATTAACACAGCCAAGATGTTTAATTGTTCAAAAGAATACCTAAACAAGACCTTTGGCCATGAAATGCAATCATTGTTGGTTATTCCTAGATTTTCCATCCCCTTGGGTACTTGGAATTCTTCAATGAAATGGAAGTCCTACACATAAATCCCAATTCAATTATCGTGGCTAGTGTTCTTCCTACATGAGAAAATTTATTGGCTATGGAAAAAGGTAAGAGGATTGATGGAATTAAATCATTATTGGTTATTCCCATATTATCCATCCCAAGGATTCCTTGATATTCTTCAATGAAGTATAAGTTGTCTTGGGCAAAAAAACCAATTCAATCATTGTGGTTAGTGTTCTTATTGCATATGTAGAATAATGTCTATGGAACAAGGTAAGAACATTGTCAAGTAAGTCAAGGAGATGTCCAAATTCTGATTGTCAATTACAATGAGCATTGAAAACAAACAAGAAACATTAATGTTTAATGTTAAGGGTGACAAGAAAGTTAGAACACCAATCATCATTACAAATTTGAATAGGTCCTCTCGTTGAGAGACATGCCCACACATTGGTAGATTTTAGCTTGAGTGTAATTTGGTCAATGGGGAACAACAAATATCAATTTACAAATTAATATGCTTGTGTTGATACTCACACCGTCATATACCTATCCATATGACTCGATGGTTCACACTAAAAGTAGTAATAAAAATCACTAATTTAAAGACCACATGCATATTGATTCATAGAGTATCAACAACATACTCGTTGAGTGGACCTTGTTTAAACATCCAATGGTACATTTCAAATACTAATTACTTACATCCTTTTATGAGATATGATTGCTTTAGATTAGGAATCCCTCATTTGTCAAAATAGTGCTATTACATGTATGGAAACTATTAAATTGAAAGCTTATGGAGCTAAAACTACCTTTTGTGAAAAATAACCAAAGAGGAAAATGATTCCACCTCGTGATCTAACCAATCAAGTGTGAAATCAAGCAAAATAAGCTAGGATGTTGATTCAAATAGTCCCCAAAGTTCAAACAAGGTCAAAATAGTTGTTAAATGGATACAATCAACGTTTATGTGTGCACAAGTGGAGCGCTTCATCAAAGGGGTGCCTATATGTAATGATATAACAATATGTGTGTTACAAACCCTCAAATGGGCTAGGCCAATCTCAGTAAGAGGCTCAAACAACATCACATCACCTGAAATACTCCAATAACTCATGCTAAAACCATAGAAAAAAGGGGTGCATATGCTTGGAACTCCTCCATAACATAACATCAATGCTACCAAGGTGTAACCATATGCAAAATAGGCCCATAAGTTAGGAACCTCAATATATATATAATGTATTACGCCAACAATATCTAATCATGGCTCAATCCTTATAGTGTCATAACTATCACAATGAAAATAGAAGAACCGTGTAAAGTGCTATCTCCTCAAGAACAAATGGTACAAATATTGTAACACATGCCCATAAGCTTCTGTGCAATTGCATGTTAGATTCGGGATTTGATTCACATCCTAGGATTCATTTATCATTTAGATTTGTACAAATATTGTAATACATGCCCATACTCTAACACTACCAACAAGATAAGAATGTGCCCCCCCTAAAGAAAATGTAGCCCAATAAGATTTGATCATTGCAATTTACTACTCTAGTAAGTGTAAATGCTTTTGAAGATTCCATGTCCCTTTTTTTAGATTTGTTGGTTTAGCTTTGTGTTGAAAGTATATGATAAAAAAAATTGGGAAAAGTTATTCCTTTAGGTGATATGTTTTTTTTTAGATTTCCTTTATGCTATTTTTTTGGTAAAACTCTTTTCTAATGTGTTGTTAATAGTTGCTTTTATTCTCCATTTTGATGTTTTGTTCAACGCCAAGTTTGGATGACAAGATTTGAATATTGTCTACAATTCTTGAGGAGGATTAGTTCTGTCAGTCCTGAGGTAGCATTGGAAATTGTAGCAGCTTGTAGGTAATTGAAGCTAAATTCATGGTCTTTGAAGTTTGAAGAGTTTGTTAAGATGTAACACATTTGTTAGTTCCATAATGTTTCCTATTAGTCAGTATCTACCTTAGTGAGGTTCTCACAACATGAAAGATATTTTTTTATATAATTAGATGTGATTTATGCTTTTGTTATATATTCCTTGCAAGTTTTTCTTATCTATATACATATTTTCGCACTTCCCTTAACTATATTTTCACAATAAGGTGTTACTTGAAATATTGTTTATTTGTACAGTCATCATAAGTTTTTTCTCTATTTAATGTATGTATTATCTGTGAAAAATTTACAAGGATATGCCCTTTGCAGTGGTTGCACCAAAAAAATATGTATGTAATATATATTACAAAATCTAGAAAGCCTATCATTTTTATTGCCTCTTACATTTACTTCTCAACACAGTTGAGGTTGGATAAATTGACTCGATGAGCACATGAACAATTCCAGCTTGTATTAGAATAACAAAGAAGGTATTTCATGCTTTGATTCTCTATGTATCCTATTCAAATTTCACATGCATGTGCGCACAAACACACACCATAACATATTGCTTTTTTAAATAGCAGTGGAGGTCTATATTTTATTGATGTTCACAGAGAAGGGATAGAAACATTGAGAGCCCAATCAAATACAACGCAGTTCCTAATATCTCACAACCTTTCCTGCGTATGGAAAATTGTAAACACAATAAAACTAACTATATTTCCTTCAAATAATTTTTCACAATGCTTCCTACTAATCTTAACTGCTTAATAAAAAGTGCATCAAATGCAAGATCCGTTAAGAAAGTGTTTCAATGGCTTGGCTTCTTAGGGCTTCAATTCTTTCAAGGGAGGAATACTTTTCATAGAGATTGGCTTAATAATATTTCTTCACATCTTCCATTCAAAGGTTTTCTTTCTTTCAATATGCACAAGAAAGACCCACACAAGAAAGTTGATTCAACTGAAGTTTGTGGACTCATTAAATCATCTTATGTTTTTGGAATATTAAATCCTTCCAAGGCATTTATTCATTTTGTCTCATCTAGAGAAGGACTCTTCTACCAAAAGATGGGAATGAAAGAACAAGGGACACTTTTTAAGAATCTAATGGAATTTATACAGGATATGACCATTCTATGATGGGATAGTAACAAATTCATGTGGGAAAATTTTTGTTCAGTTCGAGTATGGGAACAAAAAATCTTCAATAACATGTAGTTCACCAAACTAGAGGGAGTCTTGGAGTAGCTTGTGTTATTAGTTTTTTGTTCATTATGCTGACTGGACACACATTATGGCCCCATATGTATGTTAAACTCAATAGAAATGAGATTTTTTTTATTTTTATGTCCGTATCTATGCAAATCTCTAAATCTACTACATTAAAATAAGGCTTTTTCTATGGTCTCTTGACAGGTGTTGAAATGATGTGACATGTACTGGAAGACTTTCCATCTGTGCATCTTCCCCTGGAATGGCTCTTGCAATTAGTTCGTAGAATTCAAACATGGATGTTCTCCATCATCCCTAGTTAAATAATATGTTATCAGGACCTATTCCATAGGGTCTTCATTGTGACTCACATATTTGATGCAAAACAAGAAGTATCTTCTAAACACTAAAATAATTAGAGAACTTGGAAAGCAGAAGAAACAAGGGAGAACCTAGGAAACAATCCTGGAGTTGGTTTGGGAAAAATAGGTAGAGGCTGCAGGTCCCAATCATTATCCATATAAGTATGATATACTTGACAACGCAGGTATGTTTCACACGTCGCAATCCCAATCAGCCATAGATGACCAGCTCTTCCATATCAAGCTAAAAAATGGCTCAATTTCATAACAACTTCACAGAAGATGAGGACTGACAACCCTATCGATGCTCCTCATGCCTTGGGCTACTCTACAAGCCACTTGAAATCACCCACGTTAAGAATTATACCCTTATTCAAACGCCCTCCCACCATTTGGTCCAATTCCCTGAAATTCATAGCAATTATACCCCATTGATTTTATTTTATTTTCAAAACTCGGACATCGTTGCTATAGCGACGACACAAACTTGGTAATTGTTTTACTCGGTAACGCTATTCAGTCACTATAGAGACGATCATTTCTTTTCTATATCCATGGAACCGTTGCTATAGCGACGCTCCATCAAGCACATAGCGACGGATTTTCTATACAAGCGACAAACATTCCATCACTTGTATAGAAAATTCGTCGCTATGTGCTTGACGGAGCGTCCCTATAGCAACGGTTAGTTATCGGTATAGCGACATCCTGACTTAGACAACGTTGCTACAGCCAAGGAATATTGTTACCCGGGAAAGAAAATAACAAGTTCATTCCGTCTCTATAGCGATGGAGACCGGTCGGTATAGCGACGACTAACTGTTGCTATAGCGACAGATGTTCGTCACTATAGAGATGTTAATTGGTTTTTTCATCATAGTCCACTCACACCACGTTTCATCTCTTTCCTGACGCCATAGCGATGAAATGTTCTAAGTGTTGCTACAGAGACGAAAATGTTGCAACAAAAATATAGTGTCATGTTCGTCATTATAGCAACGCACAAGTGTTGCAATAGCAACAATTTTCCGTGGGAAAAATGTGCACATGTACTAGTATCTTGAATGCCACTTTGAATTCATTACATATGTTCATGTTTCAAGAAGTCTAAACTCGATTTATGATACATTATCTAACTATGTATTAGATAAACATTTGATGCATAATTGAAAGAAAGTCGCTAATAGCATGTACACATTATAAATAGGCCAATAAAAAGAGTTTGTCATTAATATAAAAGTAGTGTCATCTAGTACAAAAAGTGTGAGTCGTAGCACAAAATAAGGACCCTTGGTATTCAATGATGCATACATATTCAAAAGAGAAAAGATGACATATAGAATCCCACTCTATGGCCTCCTTACAATATAAGACACATGTAGCCACTCACCTGAATAGCTTGATCCATCGAGAAGGAACTCCTAACACATGTTGTTGCATTGCTTCGAGCAGGATATTAATCTGAATAGTTGGGATTGTTGGTTGTGGATCCTGATATTCCTGATTCATAGTTGTTGTTGTTTCAGTCGTGTTTGTACCCCATTTTTATATGTTGTGCAGGTGGATTACACTCATCCCATTTGGGGTGTGGGGGGCATCACCCCACCATGAGGGTCCGGGGGAGGCGCACCCAAGAAAGGGGGTTCGGGGGCGAAGCCCCTGAAAGAAATTTTTGGGTTTTTTTGTTGGCCACTAGTTTATGGGTCCATGGTTTTGGGTAGCCCGTAGTATTTTCCCATGGTAATTCCATTTTAAAAGGAAGAAATTGAAATCTGGTTGTGTAATGTATTATAACATTGTAAAAATATTTGATTGTGTGAGAGAGTAAAGAGGAAGTTGTAGCGGATGTGCTGCAGGTTGTATCCCTTCATTTGCTGGATGGTATAAAATAAGGACTAGAAATTTTTGTGTGGACGTAGCCCATCTTGGGTGAACCACGTTATATTGGTGTCTCTCTTGTAATGTGTTTTATGTGATTTATATTTGCATATTGTTTATTGTTATTGCTCTGCGATCCTATTTTTCTAACAGGGATACCAAAAGTAAGTCCTCGAAGGTTGTCCTCAACAGAATCTAGGATGAACTCTAGTCTTACTCCCGCTTGGGGCTCATGTTGTTGCAAGAATGGGTAACCATCAGGGCACTCTGCTCCAACATCTACATCATAGTCAAAATTCGTTATTTGACTCATACACAAAAATATTTTCCTCTTCATTTTTCAAGTATTTAAGAAAATAAAAATTTTTAAAAATGAAATATGACAAAATATTACTCACCTAGTCAATCCCATAAAGAGTCGGGGGGAAGAGACATATCTGAATATCCACTAAAATATAGTCTTGCATATGGGAACTCTTGGATGGCAGGAATTTGTCTTTCCCACCATTCAAAGTACTCATATCCAAATGCAATAGGGATTGAACCCCTTCCCATGCAGCACAGTAAAGTGGTCCATCGGATCATTCGGGGCCCTCATGGATGATAGGGGGTACGGAAACTTGTGACCTCAAGAAAGGAAACCTATCAAAGAAAAATGATACCAACTAATGGGTACCCTAGTTAGAACCTTGTTTTCTTCTAGTACTCATGCCAAATTTTTTTTTAGGATTGAGAGTCCCTAAGTATACCCTCCATGTCATCAAGAATAAGCCTCATGACCCGTCTCTAACTCTTGTTCTAGCCATTACCCAAGGGACTCTCAAAATTTTGCATTTTTTGATATTTCATTTGCATACAATTGCTTTCACTTTCGATCCTAATTCTTGTTGCATTTCTCCATTAGTCGCTTACTACCAATTCATTCTCCTAAGACCACTCTCCTTTTCTATCTATTTCAATCACATCTTTCTACCCTTACCGGAGAAGACATGATTCAAGAGTGTCCACATCCTGCATATCCATTTTTTTGCAATTTTTGCACAGGTATGTTCAGTGCGCTTGGAACGTAGTTGCACTCCCATGCGACGATCGTCTTCTCCAATGTATTATAGAATTCTCTTATTCTTTTTTCAGGATTTATAATATGAAAAAGACACAAAAAATCAAATATTATAAAAAAATAGGGGAGGGAAATAGATCAAATGTCTATCATTATAGTGGCGGCAATTCAATTCATCCTTGAACAAATCACCATCCTTGAGTTTCTCAACAAGTGGGGTTCTAGTTTTGGCCTTGGATTTAATCCTTGATCTCAAAATTGTCACTCCTTTGATTGGTTACTCTTCCAATCATATGGAGAATTTGTAATTGTCTCCTATAGTGCATATTGGTATCATTGATCCCTTTGTATAAAATTATTGCCAAGTCACTACTATGTCGTGCTCAATGTTCAAGGATATAACTAGTGTTGACCATTCTATAGTTTCCTTGACCTCATGTGTTTGTCTTTCCCTGGTGTCATTCTGTTCTCATCATATATCATTGAAATCAGTGTCCGAACTCGTGCTTGTGTGGAAGGTCCCCATTGACTTCTCATGGGATTGTTCTGTCTCATAAATGATGAGTCATCTTCTCTGAGGAATTAACCTAGAGTTGGAGCACCCATGACCTATTTTCATTATTGGCAGGTAATCTTGCAATCAACAAATTACAATTCATTAATGGTTTTTAATTGAGTGGTTTCCCTTAATGTTCGACGACAAGAAATCTATTCACATCCTGGGATTCCTGTTGTACCTTGGATTCAATTTTCATCATTAATGGAATTCCTCACCTTTTTCAATAGCTTCCATTATCAGTTGTTTCTCAAGGGATCTCTTCCATGTACTATTTACATCTGGTACATGTAGGAGATGTACTTAGTGGTTCATTTTTCGAAACTTTGTCCCATCCCCTTCCCAAGTCAAATCAGTCCTTGATATTTCCTCATGTTGGATGATGGGGGGTGTCTTAATGCCTTCATTCCAACTGGTCTTTTCCCATTGACTTAAACTCATCATGCTTTGGGAATAATATCTAGAGTCTCGGTATTAGCTTGGGGATTTTAGTCATTGGTGGAAAGTTCCCTCACTATCGGGTAGTCGGAATACATCAATGTCTCCTACTCAATAGATGATACAATTGTTTGACTCCAAGACATCTATTTGCACTTGCTAGAATGTACAAGGTACATTGGTTCCCGTCATCTTCGTCGATGGGTTACCTCATGTTTATTAATGGTACACATCAATGACCAATAATCAAACAGTTTCCTCCATGTTCGACTTCATCTCATTTAATCACATCGGTAGGATTCGTACCTATAAGCGGTTTGGATGGAAGACCTTGGGCCAATAGTACCATACTCACATTTTGTATTTCCCGAGTTGTGTAAGATTTGTTAAATATACAGCATCGGGAGACATTCTCCAAACCAATCTTGTGTAGCCAAGATTGATCCTCTCGTATATAGGTGAGCACTTTGATTGCCTTTTGTGTAAAGGTTATTCCTCCCGTATAGAGGTAATTGATCAAAGTAATGATGTTGTAAATTCTTGTTTTTCAAGGCTCCAAACTTGTGTGTATCAAGTCAAGATTATCATATGAACCTTCTATATAAAGGTATCCATGAGATGGACCTCCCATATAGAGGTGAACCTTATATATAAAGGTATCCATGAGATGGACCTCCCGTATAGAGGTGGACCTTCCATAAAAAGGTCATGCTTTACTTGTTAAAAGCATTTAATGTTGTATGATATATTATTAACCATGATCCCCAGATCTTTATTAAGTCTCCTTTAGATATTGATCACCTCTAAAGTGAATTACTTTAGCATATGATCATTTGGTCCGGAATAATATAACATCATCACAACATCCAATAATTCTTCTTAGTATAATGTAATGTGATGGATAATTAAAGTTAGCACATATTGACCATGCAGTAAGAGATAAATAAATAAAAGATAAAGCATAGAGATCAAGAGAATTCGAAATTTACCATGCAGACACTTCAGCTAATTAAAGAGAACTCGAATTATTCTTTAGTTATAAAGCTTTAGTTAAGTATCAATGCTTCAATTAAAGCATCAGTTAAAGATATGTCTCAGTTAACTAAAGAACTCACAGTGGTCACTTCAAGTAAATCAATCAGCATGATTTCAGTTAACTAAGTGTTAAATAAAAGGGACTAGTTAACTAAAGTATTTACACTTTAGTTAAACTAAAAGATGACACTTCAGTTAAAGAGAAGATTTAGTTAACTAAGTGTTATTGCATGACGACACTTATTTTAAACTAAAAGATGACACGTGAGTTGTGACACTTGCATTTCGAAACTTAAGTAAGCCACCTAACTAAGTGGCAAAGCTTTCAGTTAAGAGGCGAGTTCATCCTAAGTGACAGCTCAGTGAGATGAAGCACTGCATGAGAAGTGGGACGCACCACTCCATGCAATATTAATGCATCCAGTTTGAGGGCGAGTTTATCATGAAGCTAGAAGTTAAAAATAGAAGAGAAGAATGTATAAATATGTTATACAGGATTTTTGGATCTAGTGTGAAGCGAATTCTCTTCTCCATTGAAGGCAAGGCGCTTCTCTTTGTGCAGGGTATTGTTTGTGCTTGTTATTGTTGTGTTGGGAACACATCTGATTGATATCTCTTCTATATTGCTTATGTATCTTCACCAAGAATTTTGGTGATCTCTTATCATCTGAAAGCAATCTGCTATGTTGTAAAAGAAATCATTCTATGTTATCCATTACTTTATACTGAGAAGAATTGTTGGGGTTTTTGTTCTCATAATTTTGAGGATTTTACCCAGGGTATATCTTATGTTATGGTTGTATGAATTTCATGGATTGAATTGTCTCATTTCTTTAAGTCTCTGCATCTAAAATAATTAAATATCAAAGCTCAACCAAATTTCAACAAGATTGTACCACACCTCATATGACACTAGTAACATTCGGAGAACCATTACTTAGTTCAACTACATATTGTTCTCTTGATGCCTAATGAGACATAGATCCATTGTGTACCTATTCATGGCTATGACCTCCAGGTTTACATAGATCCACTTGTATATATTCATGGATTTGATCTCTTGATTGGCATGGATCCGCCATGTATCATATTCGTGGCCCATGATCCACTTATAAATATATATCACATGGATCTACTGTGCATTATTTCGTGGCCATGATCACTGCATCATTCATATATGTCATGGATCCACAGTGTATTCTATCTAGTGGCCATGTTCTATCATCTTGAGCATGGACATATCCATCTCAAGTAAAAGATTGTTTGACATCTATTTTATGTTTCAAGTACTTTGGTGGAACTGATATTCTTGGGATATCGGGTATGTCCCTCCACATATCACTCCACACTTGATTATAATTTATTTTGGCCATCATGTTCTCTTCTGGCCTCACACATTAGGGGGAATCTATTATAGATCAAATCTGTACTTCTCCGTCTGTGATGGCAGTTCAAAAGATGACACTTAAAAGTGTCATTGTACGTTCACACAAAGGACATTTATGGATGGAAGGGCCTATGATTTGACCCTTCTTGATGTCCCTAATCATTGGAACTAAAACATCGACTATGTTCCACTAATTATGAAAAGTTGCAAACATAAATAAAGGAAAAATTGCACCCTACTGGACCAATAGGAGCGAATTCATTGCTAACTCACACCTTTCCCGTACATTGGCGCGAACCATTCACACTCTACTAGTTCATTAGGCGTGAATACAACTAAAACTGACAATTTGTTTATTACACATTGACAAACCAAATCATTCACACATTTCATGTGGATTAAGCATGAATTCCCCATAATTTCATGAAAAAAATATAAAAAATTGAAATATGGGAGTTAAGGAAGTTTGACATACAAATTTGCCCATTTTTAACTCCCTAAACCACCTGGTAACCATTTACAACCATTCTCTTCTCACATAAAAGGAATGGAATGGAACATGGAGAGGACCAACACCCATCACAATGAAGTAACACTAAAGGAATCACTCTCTATAACATCCACCTTTCTCTTCCATCACCATCCTTATTTTTTATTTATCAATCCCTTGCATCTTGGAACTGTTGTCCTCAAGTAGTTCCTCCCCTTTGCATGTTTATGGATTGGAATGCGATTGTTGGAGTGCATGAGTAAGAGAGACCAGATTCTTTAGGTTCATCATGGTGCCAAGGCAATGAAACGTATATATTGTACTCTATTTCATTGTTTCAATAGATATTTGAGATATTTCCCTTCCCTAAAACTTGTGTCAATTTAGTAATTGATATTTGACATATTGAAGTTTTTTAGTAGTTTTATGTAATTTTCATATTTCAATTCAATCAATTTTGTTGTTCTTGTCAAATTGGTTTGAGGAATGTTGTCTCTATTTGTTTTGTAGGTCAAACATTGGGAGAACTAAAGCAAATCATGAAGAAGACAAGGAGCGGCTAGGATCAACCATCATAAACAAGGTACACAAATTCTTTCTTCTTCTATCTCTTTATATTAGATTTGCTTGCCTTGATATTATCTTGTGAGTGAGTCTGAACTTTGTTTCCTTGCCAATATATTAGTCGCTTTTGTCAGTCTCGTTTTATCTAGTATGTTGGCGATCTCATCCCAATCATAGGATTAATTTCCATACAACATATCTCACTTTCGTACAACTTGATATTAGTTTTCACTTCCATCTTAAATAAATATTGGGAAGGGGTAATGGCACTGGAACTTGGATGCTCTTTCTCGGGCTCTTTCCTCGACTCATTTTCTCGGTTTCTTTTATATTCTAATTTCCCCTTTATTATGATCTCAAAGTTAGAGCCTCCAAAATCATCGAAAGGTCAAAACTTGCTCTCTAGAGACACCATGAGGATTGAAATGTTGTGTGACGTATCGACAACTTGTACTTCTAGCTTTGTAAATTACTACTCATAATCACCCATAGCTTCTTCACCAGAATCATTCACCATGACCAGGTTTTGAATATTTTTTCTTTATCCATAAACCACCATCAAACAATTTCCCACAAAACCCCAAAGAAAAGTACCCTGATACCAATATGATCTATAAACCTCCATGGATATTTCTACTAGAACATTTCGTCACAACATATTTATAGCTTAGTTCTTTTATTTAGCTTATTTCCACTGAATGCTAAAATAAATTGAAATTGAAATAAATATAACTAGAGAAAAATAACACATCCACACAATTAACACAAGATATACCCTGGGAAAACCCACTAAGGGGTAAAATCCAGCCACAAGTGATGACTATGCCTTGTTCTTTTCTTCTCCATTATGCATTGCAAATACATAGGATCTCTTCCTTTGTTACTATTTTAATATCCACTCCCATGTTGTTTCTCAACTATGGAACAATACAATAACATCAAAATAATGGAACCCCTCATTCTCCTAACGGATCGGTATTTAACATAGCATGATATCCCTCTAGGGTTAATTTTAGGGTTTTTGCATGCCTCAATTCCCAATTAGGATTAGGTTTTTGGACCTTCAAGAATGTTCTTGAAATTCCATAGGTGACTAGCTCCACATATGTGAGAAAGAGATGGTGTGGAATCCACTCAGGGCCATGGTGGTCAATTGGATAGGTCAACTTGCGACGAGCATAACTTCCTCACATGGACTCTGTTTGAGGCGATTCTTACACCATTGGAAAGGTCTCCGAGTTTAGAATAGATTCAAGGATAATCATGCAAGAAATGAACATTTTCCCCCAAAAAGATCATTTAATCCATCAAACAAGCCCCGAAAGGTTCTAGACCCCAAATCTGCAATGAGACTTGCCCCTAAAATGGGCCCTCCAAGCCAATTCATCCAATCTTTCCACCTATAAAGAAACAAAATAGATGACAAATTATATATTGATCCATCTTGGACTAATGAATGTACCATAAATAATAAGAGAGAATAGTGAATGGCTTCAAATTGTTTTCACTTTATTCATAAATATATTAGTCTTAGATACAAAAGATGGAATTCTGCAGATAACAAAAGAAGAATCACAAACACATAGTGGAATACAAATTGATAACACTAAAAGTGTGAATCCAAAGGATCTATGATACAAAACTCATCAAAATCCAAAACCTTGCTAAGATGTTTTGATTTCAAAAAATGAACCACCTTCTTGGTGAGTAGTGACTCCAAAAAATGTTGATCCCTTTCTCTATCTTTCTTTGGTGTTTTTATACTTCTTCCCAATAATTACGGCTCTGAACAGTGGGGACAGTGGTCCTTGCAAAGTGGAATTTCCGTTTCATGTTTCTTTACTACCCATTTATTTTTGGAAGAGTGAGAGTACAAACTATATAAAATTTCTATCTACTTCATCTTCCGACCTATGGTGATGATGAGGCACCTTGTGAAGG
Organism: Larix kaempferi; assembly: GCA_027924585.1. Classification (NCBI taxonomy): domain Eukaryota; kingdom Viridiplantae; phylum Streptophyta; class Pinopsida; order Pinales; family Pinaceae; genus Larix; species Larix kaempferi. The sequence continues at coordinate 9,966,134 of BSBM01000569.1, read as the reverse complement.
GGGTAGGCCCTTGCTGTGAAATTTTTCAATATGCTACCATTGATATCCCGTTGGATATACAAAATTTACCATTTCCCTAATTTTTATATCCAACTGAGTGTATTTCTCATATGAAGGGGAGGGGATACTTTGAAATAAAGCCTTAGTTTCATTTGAGAATAAAATTTGCAATTCATTTATCAACTATAACTTGACCCTTTTGAGATTCCTCCATATCTTAAAAATATTCCACGTTATTTTTGCAGGCTACCAATTCTTCATTATATGTTCTCTAAGGGATCAACATTCCACCATAATCCCATGGAGATGGTAATCCATTTTCAATTAAATATCTAAATTTATTTATGAAAATGTGTCATTTTTAGAAATGGCATTGCATTTAGCTTGAGCTTGTTATCCCATATCTCTCTTTGTATGGATTTTATTGGCTTCCATAATTATAGCAATCTTGTCATTTATAACTAGTATTCACAAATCGTCCATGGACCTAGTATTTAAGAATCTCATTACATTGTCAAGAATTTGGGGCTTCTAGCTCGGTTCATATTTGATTGATTTTTATCTGAGTTTACAAAGCCAAAAGTTATTGATCCTATACTACTTCATAATGACCCCAAGACTTGGATATCGCCACAATTATTTGAACCTAGATAACATGTTTATTCCCAATAAGATAACTTTTACTTGTCAACTTTCTAAGCGCACTATCAAGACTTTTTTGCAACTATTCTTTTGTCTTTTTTGCTTCTAAAATAGCTTTTTCTTTCCCTCTTAACTTATCCTGACATTAGCAATTTCTTGATCATTTAATTCCAATTCATACATGGCTTTAGAAAGTTCTTCAGTTTCTTCCTCGTGAGTAGTTTGAGATAAAGGGTCATTTATTTTCTCCTCTTCTAATTCATCATTAATGTAAGAACTTGTTTCTTCAACCTTGAAACCTCTTCAAACAATTTCTCTTTTTCCTGTTGCACAACCAATGATTCCTAAGTCTAAATAAGTTCATTGCCTAGAATTTTGAGCTTCCCCTTCAAGACCTTAATTTTTGAATCTTTTTCTTTGAATCAAATATTTCATAGGCTCCACATAATTTGTTTGTGAACAAAAATCAAATAATTTCTATTCTAAATATTGAATCTTGGTTTGCATGGATCCATTAATTAACTTTTCTTGCTTTAACTTGTTTTTCACCTTCTTCAACAATGACTTCAACTTTCTCACATTTGCAGTAGTTTGTAATAGGTCTCTCAAGACCATTTCCCATGTTTTCCTATGCAAGTCTATTTTGTCTACCACGTGCAGTTTAGTCAAGTCAAGATTTAACTGATTGGCTTGGTAATCTTCATATGATTCAACCTTCTAAGACTTGGGTTGAAAATAGCCATATTTGAACTTCCTTCATTAAAATTTAGAGAAGAAAGTAATCTTGGATGTGCTTGCTCCTTCTTCCATATTTTAGGTTACAGTTCTTCTTTTGCTTTGACATTTTTTCCTTTTAATATCCATCATCTATGAAAATATCAACCTTAGGATCTTGATATCTTTCACTTATGGCTTCTCCACTCTAGTGATTTTCCTCCTTCAGTACGAAGAACGTGGGATGATGTGCTAAAGACATCACATATTCTTTAATAACATTTCTAAAGGCTTGTTCTTGATTCAATGCTTCACTCAAAGCAATATCTTGTACTTCCTCAATTTCAATTCTAGTTTTTGTGCTTGTATGTTCACCAGATTCCTACTCCTTTGTTTCCATACCTGAAATAACGTTTGATTTTTCAAGATCTAATCTCTTATTATTCACTTCCTTCTTTTGATTGGTTTCAATAACACAATCTTGATTGGTTTGAACCATATTATTGTCAATATTCACAATCAATGGGGATATTGAATTGGCCCCAACTTCCACATTAGCTATAGATTCATGATCTACATCATTTTCTTCTATTTTCTTATCTTTGGCTTGTAACGTATCCTAATTGATTTCTAGTATTTCCACTCCCTGCAATATATCTTGAATTTGTCCTCAACTATCTTTATTTGCCAATCTTTCAAGGTCCAAATCTGTTTGATGGAGGTAAGAAAAAGCCCAAAAATATGCTCTTCTTTGTGAAATGATATGATAAGGATCATACCATATAGGCCTTGTCTTGTTCAAAACTTAATTCAATTCGTAATCTATTACCAACAACTTGAGCATTTATAGTTTTGACTACAAAAATCCCTACTTCTATAGGCAACTTGAAAGTTATCTTTTGATTTGTAGAGGAAAATTGGATATAATATGAATTCAAACTTTGATGAATGTACGCAAGAGAAAAATTCCTAAGGGTCTGATATATAGGCAATAAAAAAGGTTTCATCTCTTAGCCGTAGATTCTAAAAATGGTATGGTTTTCGTACAAATACCATCCTCCTACTCTTACATTTCGACTTAATGCAACAGGTTTTTACATTCTTGAATCATTCTAGGAAGATATTCTCCATGGAATAGGATATGATATGTATACATAAATTTATCCACAAATTTACTTAAATCTGCATTTTTACATACTTTCTAACCACTGGAGTTTGTTCAGTGATAGGCCATGAATTTCCTAATTGATCCTTCCTATTTAAATCAAGATGTTCAAAGCTTCGAAATATAAAATAGAGCATCAAGTATACCAGGTAGGATTCGAATCTGAAAAATATGGTACAGGGAAATGTTACTAACTACGAATGTATAGCATCAATAAAATATAGAGGACAATTGAATTTGACCAAATACATCTCATTTGGAGGAAATATGGCATACATGAATCCCATAATCACTTCATCAAAATTTCCATCATTATCATATCCTGGAATTAGACATCATAGAAATCACTTCCCTTGAAATATTTGGAAGAATACATGACTGATGAGGTGGGGGAGTATCTAGTATCGAGGCATCTTAAGCTAGATATCTAGCTAAAAGATTGTTTTTTCGGGTCAGGTCTAAATCTCGATATTGTGAAGCAAGGGTTTTCTCCTGGAGAAGATATGAATTTTCAGGAAACAAGCATTTCAAAAATTATGCTAGGGGTTATGGAGAAAAGGAAAATGGATCTATCAACATAAATAATGACATGATTGTTTGGGTCATAGCATTCTGTTAGGAACCTATGTCAACCCTTCTCTTTACTATGTTAGTATATTGTTGTTGGACGTATATGCTTTGTAAGTCGTCCCATAGTATTTGTTGATCCGTAGTTTATATTAGCCCATAGTATTGGACGCATATGCTTTGTAAGTCGTCCCGTAGTATTATATGTCCCATGGTTTTGACTCATAGTATTGGGCATAGACTTAGTATATAAGTGTGTGTTGAGGTCATTAAAGGCACCGTGAAGTTAATTGTATTGAGCTTGCTCAAAGGAGGTTGCCCCCTCGAAGTGGCCCGTGATCAATATAAAAGTGATTATGTTCTATTATTTCTGATATCTCGTGTATTTGCATTAATTAATTATTGCAGGTTCATCACATCTGGTATCAGAGCACCTTCTTGGGCTCGTTGGGTGGAATTTTTGCCAAAAAAAAAAAAATCGCATCTGTTGCAGCTTCGGATTTGGGAATAATCCCTATCCGTTTAACTGTGGGAAGTACTTGGGCATAAGCCCTAAAACTCATTGTGAGGAGTACCACAGGAACCCCAAAGTAGCTGGCCCATTGAGAGGACTTGCTAGCGAAAAGGGCAACGACCCCTACCTGATTGACTAGTTTCCACCCGTGAGGTAAACCAAGAGCTGTCGTTTGTGGCAAAGCGGTTATCAGTTTTACCTAAGCCGTGGAGTGAGAGGTACTTCCCCAATACGCAAGCCATCAGACAGAATTGGTGGCCGAGTGAAACCCCTGAACTGTTAGGAAGCCGTACATACCTGGGGTCCATATCTATTTTCAGTTGAACTGTTGCCGATCACTTCCGCTCCAGATCCAGCTGTTTCAGATCTATTCTGAAAGTCGTTCCAAATCCAGTCGTTGTTTCAGATCCCGCCGTTTTCGATCCCTTCCGCGCCGTTGCAGATCCATCTGTTGCGGATCCCTTCCGCGTCGCTGTTGTCGATCCATTTCTGAAAAAAAAAAAAAAAAAAAACAAAACAAAACAAAAAACAAAAAACAAAAAAACAAAACAAAAAAAAAACAAAAAAAAAAAACAAAAAAAAAAACAAAACAAAACAAAACAAAAACAAAAACAAAACAAAAAACAAAAACAAAAACAAAACAAAAACAAAAACAAAACAAAAACAAAAAAAAAACAAAACAGTTTTTTATCCATATCTCCCTTGTTTTCACTCTGTTTCCCTTGAAATTTTTGGGGAACCCCTGTCATTCCATTCTGCATCTTTCATTCCTGAGGACCCTATCCCCAATTCCCCTTCCCAAAGCCCGAAATCCCACATTTGTCTATTTTTTAGGGTTTGCCATAAATTCCTCAGATTTCACCCAATCACCTTCAAATTTTACCACTGAATTCCTTTCTGAATTCTACTTCTTTGTCCCTCTCTGCCAAATTTTCTCATTCTATCACCCCACTTCTGAAATCCCCCTTTTTGCTTTCTTGTCCTTTCGACAGTGTCCAAAATCTAGTCAAACCCCAATTACCCATCAGATTGTTTCCCCAATCCAAATTTCCCTTTACTAAATCAGCTTCTGTTTGTGTTTTTCTACCCATTCCACCAAAAAAAAAAAAAAAAAAACCTGGTTATGGTTGTCACCCGTGCAGGAGCAAAAACCATGGAGGAAGCACTTGCAGCCATCCAAACCAAACTCCAAGATCTGGATGAAAAAATTCTCATCCTCCATCTTCAGCATTCAGCCATGAACAATACCCGACAGCCAAAATCTTTTGCAGCCACCGGGTTCTCTTCTTCTAGCAATTTTCGTGGGCCGAAGCTTGATTTTCCTCGCTTCAATGGTATTGATCCGACTGGATGGATATACCGAGTAGAACAATATTTCCGTCTGCATAATACTTTTGATGTCCAGAAAGTTCCATTTGCATCCTTTCATTTGGAAATGGAAGCCCTTCAATGGTACCGTTGGTACATCAAAGCTCATCCCGAGCCAAACTGGAGAGATTTTTGCCAACTCATTTTGCCACGATTTGGTCCTAGTGCTTTTGATGAATTCACAGGAGCACTCACTAAACTTCACCAAATTGGCACAGTGAGAGAGTATCAGACAAAATTTGAGAAATTGGCCAATCACACAGAAGGATTGTTTGATGAATTCTACAGGAGTTGTTTTATCAGTGGTCTCAAGGATGAAATCTGCTCAGAGGTCAAAATGTTTTGTCCCAACACAATGATGGAAGTCCTAGGGTTAGCTAAGCTGACCGAGGACAAGATCGTAGCCCAACAACACTCCAAACCCACTTTTGTTCCCTTCAGAAATATGGGTTCCCAACAACCTCCCATCACGCCTTCTCCTCCACCAACTCCTATCAAGCATTTGTCTGAAATAGAAATGCAGGCACGCCGAGAAAAAGGGCTTTGCTATAATTGTGATGAGAAATTCACTCGGGGACATAGATGTGTTCAACAAAAGCTCTATCTCTTGGATGTGAATTCTCTGCCTGCCTTAGAACTTGGTGAAGAAGCTACAGATACAGTAGATGATCAGGTCGACATTCAACACCCACCTGTTGACACCCCATCTCAGGACAACCCACCTAAGATCTCTCTCCATGCTGTAACCGGCGTCACCACCCCACAAACAATGCGGGTCAGGGGATACTTCAAGCAGCTCCCTCTTACCATACTCATTGATTCTGGTAGCACTCATAACTTCATTAACCCTCGGATTGCCAAACAGGCTGATTGTTTTGTCCATCCTTGCTCCAACTTTGAAGTCATGGTTTCCAATGGGGGCACCTTACCTTGCAAGGGGAAGTGTCACAATGTGCGTATCTCTATGGAAGATTATAACCTACGCTCTGACATGTTTTCCTTGCCCTTAGGCGGATGTGATGTGGTTTTGGGCGTTCAATGGTTACGCACACTTGGCCCCATCTTATGGGATTTTGCTGAACTTTGGATGCAGTTTAAAGTCAACGGGGCACAACACAAATTTATGGGCTTACAATCAGGGTCTCTCTGCATCATCAGTTCACATCGCCTGGAAAAAATCCTTAAGAAGAATTCACATGGTGTCATCGCTCAGCTCAATTCCATTCAGATGCACCCATCAACAGTCTCCACTACTTCCTTGGATAGATATGCAGGTATCTTTGCTGAACCAATGCGCTTGCTGCCTTCAAGAGACCTTTCCGGTAAGAATTTAGCCACATCTACCTCTCAGCAGGAAATGATGGCTATTTTGCATGCAGTACAGAAGTGGAAGCCATACCTATTAGGGAATTATTTTTGCATCAAGACTGATCTCCCGAGTCTGGAAAATTGTCTGGAACAATGGGTCTCCTCCCCAACACACCTGAAATGGGTTATCCAACTCATGGGTTATCCCTATGTGATCACTTACAAGAATGGTAAGGACAATATGGTGGAAGATGCTCCTTCTTGCACAATTGATGACCCGGTTTCTCTTACAGCTCTTTCTCTGCTTGTTCCAAATTGGTTGCAATATGTTCAACAGGGCTCTCTCTTCTATGAACTCCATGCTTCTTCATCAACAGGGCACTCTGGGTTCTGCAAAATGTATGACTGGGAACAATGTAACTTCTTTTGGCAGGGACTAAAAATGACAATTCAACAGATGGTGGCTGACGATGATACTTTCCAAGTCAACAAGGGTGAAACGACACTCCTTTCGGGATTGCTCAAACCCTTGCCCATCCCTACACAGCTTTGGCCAACTATTTCTATGGATTTCCTAGCAGCGCTCTGGTGGTACAATACCACATCTCAAAGGACACCATATGAAGCAGTCTATGGAAAAACACCACCAGTTCTTCTTCCATACACCCTTAGCAGCTCCCCAGTTCAGGAAATTGACTCGGTTCTTTGAACCCGCGATCAAATTCTTCTCATTCTGCAGGACAATCTTCACATGGCCCTAATTCGCCTGAAACAACAAGCCGATCAGCACCGTTCTGAGCGCATTTTCCACGCAGCTGACAGGGTTCTTCTTCATCTACATCCTTCCAAGAAATCCTCGTTGACACTCCAAAGGCGTCAGTGGCCTAAAATGCAACCCGAGGCTGCTACCGGGGAACCACTCCTTCAAATTCTGCAGCAATTTCTCCAACCAAAGCTTTGAGGACAAATCTTTTTCTAAGGGAGAGGGGATGTTAGGAACCTATGTCAACCCTTCTCTTTACTATGTTAGTATATTGTTGTTGGACGCATATGCTTTGTAATTCGTCCCGTAGTATTTGTTGATTCGTAGTTTATATTATCCCATAGTATTGACCCGTAGTATTGGACGCATATGCTTCGTAAGTCGTCCCGTATTATTATATGTCCCATGGTTTTGACTCATAGTATTGGGCATAGACTTAGTATATAAGTGTGTGTTGAGGTCATTAAAGGCATCGTGAAGTTAATTGTATTGAGCTTGCTCAAAGGAGGTTGCCCCCTCAAAGTGGCCCGTGATCAATATAAAAGTGATTTTGTTCTATTATTTCTGATATCTCGTGTATTTGCATTAATTAATTATTGCAGGTTCATCACACATTCCACGTAGAGGTCAACAAACTTAGGAAAATAGTAAGTTGCAACTACAATGGATTTAGCTAAAAGTCAAAATCCCATGCCAAAATTATATCACGAGAGTCTCTAAAATCACCACATGTGGCTTGTATGAATTTGTATGAGGTAATTCTCTACAATCTGGTTTCAAAAATATCAGCATCTTTGTCTTCAAGATGTCCTTCGTCTTGGTCAGGTGGGATGGGATGGGAAGGGGATACGGGTTTCTTTTGAGGAGGCATTTTGGAGGACAAGAAGACTTGAAAGAGTGAAAAACACAAGGAATATGAGTGAATAATAGTACCCAGTTTATCACATGGTGTACTAACAAACGACTCATAACTAGGTTGACTTATCCTGCTCCATGCTTTTTAGCTTTGTAAAATTCCCATTTTACTTTGACAAAATATGCTTAGAATTTGAGCAGATTGTCTTTTTACAAGATTTTGGCTTTGGTCAATGAGACACATGTCCACTTACAATTGATCCATGATCCTATTCGACCCATAATCCATGATGTCACCCTATACCACTTTGAAATCACCACTTGTTTGAGCTAAGCGGTTTCAAGTCAATGGGAAGGTAGAGTTGCAAAACCTTCCCTTCGACCCACAATGAAAGTAGGTTGGCCATGTGTAAAAGAGTGTTGGCGTTGCAGTTCGGTGAGAATATTTTAAAGGTCGAGCATATCAGTGACCCACAATGAACCTAGGTCGGTGATCTCTGACCATCTCAATCGTTGGGTCTATATAATGCACCTCATTAGATTGGTTGCAGATCAATGTGCACTTATGTCCATCGTCAATTTTCCTTCAACCCAATTAGAAAATTAGCTTTTCCCAACACTCGTCACAATACCCTTTTATAATATAATAATTACATAGAGGGAATGTTGTAGGACATGCTTCTAGTTTTATGATAGTGGTAGGGAGCCTTGGAATAGAGTATATCATTTTAATTTGATTATATCAAGTATGGACATGCAAAATTGTAGAGTATGGTTTAGAAGTAATTATTGACACCTCAATTTTCTCTCTTCAATGCTACCAATAAGAGGCAATACAAGTCCAAAAATGCCATCAAAACTACACCTTGATAGATGAGTACTCTCCTCCAAATTATATGTTCCATACATGTCCTTAAACCCTAACCATTGTCCTCATCCCATAGACCCCTAAACCTTAATCGATACAACCATACCAACCCTAACCCATATAACTCCAATGACCCCTAACCAACCCCAACCTCTAACCATTATCAACCCCAAGACCCTTGTCCAACCTTAACCACTAACTACTGTAACCTTACCAACCCCTAAACCCTAATCCACTACACAACTCAATTCTAATACATATCAACCTTAATCCTTAATCCATTTAACCCCACTAATTCCATAACCTCATTACCCCCCTAATTGTTATCACATGTAACCCCACTATCCCCTAACTAGCCTTAACTCCTAACTATTATAACCCCAAAAACTCATAAGTGTTCTTAACCCTTGATGATGTTAACCCCCCCCCACTAAAACCTAACTCCTAATCCACTAATACCTAACCAGTACACCATCACCCTGCAATGCCTATCACACCTAACCATTACACCATATAACAGCTACTAAGTTTGGTTCTGATTATCCAAAGAATCTCTTTTAACCGAGCCAATCAAGAGTTCTAGTGAGCCATGTGACGATATCAATGGCCAATGAATCTCTATGGTGTATTGTTATACATATCACTTTTCAGATGAATCTCTATGGTTTGCAATGTTATACATTTTGGTTATGGTGTGTTGAAACTTTGTTATCCAAGGAAGAAGAGGAGACATTAATGCTTTATGATCATATAATCAACCCTTGCCTTTCAACATGGAGACAATCAAAAAAATGTCGGTAGGTTTCTATATTGACATGTTAACGTGGATAAATATACGTAAATAGCAAGGATAAAACAACAATATATGTAGACATTCAAGAAATGACGATTGGAATTTCTTAAAGTCAAACTCTCTAAGCTTATGACAATAAAATGATGTTTATAATCATTGATAAAGCAACATTATAACATAATCTAAGACAAAATTCTGAGGCCAAAAATGACAGTATTTATGTCAAATTAACCTCATAATAAAGGTCTTGTTTTACCACAAATGTGTTGGTGTAGGCGTGCATGCTTTTTTTCTCTCCTAGAAGTGTAAAATTTAACATTAAATAGAAAGCATACTCAACAAGAAGCAATGATTATTTCCTTGCTAGTTGAGTTCCATGAATATTTTAAAAAATCTTCATATTATATATATATATATATATATATATATATATTCCTAGATTTTCAATAACATTGTGCACTGCTTCTAATTCAATCTATTAATCTTCTCAAAAATTGCACCTAAAAATACATTGTTTAAATACTGAAGTAATTGGCCAAAATACAATGTTAGAGTTTTCAAATAAAGAATCAAATCTACATAAAGTGAACTAGAAAAGTTTGAATGTTTGATGCCAAAGGAATAAATTGCATTACAAATAAAACACTCTAGACCATAGCAAATGCCATGTGTGCAAACTATATGAACTCAAATTCACATAAAGAGACATACAAAAGGTAAAAATTGAAAGAAATTGAAACAAACAATACAATTCGAACTCAAATTCATGCAAATTCACATAAAGATACATATAGAAGGTGAAAATTAAAAGGCACTGAAACAAACAATACAATTCAAATGATGGATATTCTAAGCAATCATATATGCACTTGCACATCAGAAGGTTAATACATCAGACCTATTAACAATGAATTTTCCCTAAGCAAACTCAATGCTAAATTCTAACATGTTTGTGAAGACATGATGTGATCACTATGAACTTCTCAAAAAATGCATCCTGATTGATTGGGCACCGACAATTTGTGGTACATTAGTATTTGATCAGCATCAATAATTCTAGAATGCTTTGCCCAAACTTAACACATGGTCACACATCTTCCAGAATTGCCTTGTGATTCGGACCAATTTAATCAAACACCAATTCATTTCAAGGGACATCATATTCAATGCATCAGTTTAGACATCTTCAAAGTTCAAGAGGTTTCCCATGTATGGGCATGCATTAGTTAGTGTTGATGTATATGTAACTTCGGAATGTATTTCATATATCTATATTGTATCCCTACAGAGAGGTTATTATTCCTTTGTACGGAAGTGTCGTCATTTGTATTTACAAGTGTCACAAGTGTCGTAACTTATACAAGATGGGTTATTAGACCACCAAGTGTGGGGTGAGCCCTGAGTTGGGTTACCATGGGTTATTAGACTCTCCTAGAGAAGTCGGCCCTGTTAGTTTATTAGGCAAGTCGAGTTGTGTATAAATAGAGTGAGGGTGTCACTCTATTTGATCATTCACTTACTCATCTATCTCTCTCATTGAGTGATGCGCACTAGTGAAGGAGGAGAAGCTGCTAAGGATACTATCTCTTGTACTTGGGTTTTGTATCATTTCTCTTTCTATCTCTGAGGAAGTTGCGGGGTTTTTCACCTTCTTGGTTTTCCCCGAGGAAACTCTGTGTCTATTGTCTCTTGTGCTTATTATTCTCTCAGATAAGATCCTAGATCATAGTGAATTAATGCTCAAAATCTAACATGGTATCAGAGCTAAGCTGAGAAGAAGACACGGAGCAGTTGCGGAAGCTAGGGCTTCTTGTTTTTTGGGTTTCTCTCCACAGATCTTCAAAGGCAGGAGGCTAGATTTAATCTCCTTAGCAAGGCGCATCTTTCTGTCCAATAAGAATTCAATTATGAGCACTTTCAATTTTTGACCTAAAAATTAGAGTTTCTGCAAAATTGGAATTTCTGAAATCTGAGACCATAGCTGGAAGCTCCTTGGAAAAATCGAATTTTAGAGCTTTGGATTGAACTTTTTGGTTGGGTGAAGCTCCAGGAAACTCAAACCCTAATTCAGGGTCCTCCCTAATGAATCTGGAAGTTTCAAAAGCAATTTTGAGGGGTGAAACTTTGCAGTTTTCAAATTCTGAGTATACTAGCTTGATCAGCTCATCAAGGCGCAGCTTTCTATCCTTTCAAAAGTTTGAATTTTTAGGGTTTCTCTGACAAACCCTAATCCAGCACCAGATCTAGTTTTCAGCAAATCAAGTGGTAAGACCTAAATCTTTTCTATTTCCATTTGAAGTACTCTTTAAAGATATATCACCACACCAAGCTTGAGGATAATCTTGAAGGGGCTAATAACTTCCGAGCATCGAAGTATAGGATTGGGTTGATTCTAGAAGAGAATGAGTTGGGCACTTACATAAGTGAAGAGATCCCTGTCCCAAAGGGAGAAGAGGCTAAGGCCTTACACAAGAGGAACTTGGTCAAGGATAAGAGGATCATTGTTGATTCTATCAAAGACCATCTCATACCACATGTGTCATCTCTAAAGATACCCGAGCAGATGTTTGATTCCTTGACCAAGCTATTTGAAGGGAAGAACATAAATCGGAAGATGACCTTGAGGAATCAATTGAATAATATCAAGATCCAGAATGCAAAGACCATGCAGTCTTATTTCTCAAGGGTCTCCCAGATAAAGGAACAACTTGAAGCTATGCGAGAAGATATAGAGAATGGAGAAGTGGTAATGACCACTCTTAATGGCCTTCCTAGGTCATGGGATTCCTTCATCCAAGGAATTTGTGCTAGGAGGAAACTTATCACATTCAATAGGTTGTGGGAAGAATGCTCACAAGAAGAAGCTCGAATTGTAGCTCGAGAAGAGAAGATGGGGAATGAATACCAAGCTCTCACAGCACACTCCAAGAAGTATGATGATAAGAAGGGACATCACCATAGTAAGAAAGAAAAGTACCACCATCAAAACTAGAGGGGTAGCTTCAGATCTCGAAGAAACACATCCAATGACCGATGCTTCACATGTGATGAAAAGGGGCACTATGCCAGGGATTGTCCCAGAAACAATAAAGATGGCCCCCACAAGAAAAAGAAGAACATCAAAAGAAGACATCATGCTCACACTGCAGAGGATGATGAACCTCCCAGGAAGAGGGCTAGGGAAGAAAGTGAAGATTCTTCTAGTGATGAAGAGTATGTTTTGATTTCTTCCCTCACTGGTACCATTACTCATGGAAGTAATGGTTGGCTTATAGATAGTGGGGCTTCCAAACATATGACAGGATTCAAGGAATCCTTTATGAATCTATCTGAACATGAATCACCCCACAAGGTGAAACTTGGGGATGACTACCAGTATCCCATAAAAGGAAGTGGTGAAGCCTCCTCCAAGCTAGACTCTGGAAAGTCTATGAAGATGAAAAATGTACTATATGTTCCAGGTCTCAAGAAGAACCTCTCCATATCTGCATTGGATGCAAAAGGCATGAGGGTTGCATTTGTAGATGGCCAAGTCCTAATGTGGCCAAAGGGTAAAACTATAGATGATGCAGTAGTGATTGGAGAACAAGAGGGAGGATTATACAAACTGAAAGGCCAACCAGAACAAGCCTTGGTCCATGACTCAATAGAGCCAGGTGAAATTTGGCATATAAGGCTTGCACACATGCACTATAGGGCATTACCAATTGCAAGCAAAGCAGTGGAAGGTCTTCCTGAAATCCAAGAAAAGCATGAAGGCATTTGCAAAGGTTGTGCAAAGGGGAAGAACGCAAAGAAGACATTTCCAAGTAGTGAAAGCAAGGCAAAAGGAATCTTGGAAATCATCCACTCCGATGTATGTGGTTCGATGTCATCTAGTTCTCTGAGTGGGTATGTATACTATGTTTCCTTCATTGATGATTTCTCTAGGAAGACTTGGGTTTACTTCTTGAAGAAAAAAGATGAAGTGTTTGACAAGTTCAAGGAATTCAAATCCTTGATAGAAAATCAAACTGATATGAAGATCAAGATCTTCAGATCCAACAATGGCGAAGAATTTACCTCAAGAGACTTCAAGAAGCTATGCAGTGATTCAGGGATTAAGAGGGAGTTGACCACTCCTTACAATCCACGACATAATGGGGTTGCCGAAAGGAAGAATAGAACAATTATGGAAGCAGCTAGGGCAATGCTTCATGACCAAGATCTACCAATGCACTTATGGGAAGAAGCAGTAAGAACAGTTGTATATGTGCAGAACAAAACACCTCATAAGATACTTGACAACAAAACACCAGAAGAAGTGTTCACTGGTAAGAAACCAGAAGTTAGCCATCTCAGAATATTTGGTTGTCCAGTATACACTCACATCCCAAAAGAAAAGAGGAAAAAGCTAGATCCTTCAGGAAAGAAGGGCATATTTATGGGTTACAGTGAAAGCTCGAAGGCTTACAGAATCTACTTCCCAGGATTCAAGAAGATTGACATCAGCAAGGATGTAACATTTGATGAAGGCTCAGCATACATCAAATCGAGGAAGACATATGTTGAAGACAATGAAGAACCCAGAATATCCAGCACACAAGACACCACTATGAATGAAGTAGTTCCTGAATATCATGAGATGGAAGATCCACAAGAACCTATAGATCCACCCTGTGAGAAGAACTCTCACAAGAGGAAACCAGCGTGGGCTAGAGAGCTCATCCAAGATGCAGAAAGGTATGGTATTCCAGAGGAAGAACACAGAGAAAGAAAAAGGACTAGGTCACATACCAACTATGTTGCCTTACTCTGTGATATTATGAACAAAGAACCTTCCAGTTATGAAGAAGCAACAGAAAAGAAAGAATGGAAGGATGCCATGGTCGAGGAATACCAGTCGATCATGAAAACTGATGTTTGGGATGTGGTCCCAAGACTAGAAGGGAAGTCTATGGTGACTTCCAAGTGGATCTATAAGATCAAGCATGCTACAGATGGCGGCATAGAAAAATACAAAGCAAGGTTTGTAGCTCGTGGCTTCTCCCAGAAAGAAGGGATTGATTATGAGGAGACCTTTGCACCTGTGGCCAGGTACACTTCCATTAGATCGGTACTTGCTCTAGCTGCAGTGATGAAATGGAAGGTACACCAGATGGATGTCAAGACAGCCTTCTTGAATGGTGTAGTTGAAGAGGAAGTGTATGTGGAGCATCCACTTGAGGTTTGAGACACATGACAGAGGGACTCATGTGTGCAAACTAAAGAAAGCCCTGTATGGTTTGAAACAGGCACCCAGGACCTGGTACGGTAGGATAGACAGCTTCCTATCCAGTTTGGGCTTTACTAAGAGTAAAGCGGATTCCAACTTTTACTACAAGGTTGAGGAAGGAAATCCAGTGATACTACTATTGTATGTGGATGACCTGTTTGTGACAGGTGAGGATGGGTTGATTGTGGACACGAAGAGGAAGCTTGCTGCCAAGTTCGAACTGAAGGACTTGGGTATGATGCACTACTTTCTAGGCATGGAGGTGTGGCAGAGAGCAAATGGAATCTTCCTTGGACAAGGGAAGTATGCAGTAGAGATCCTGAAGAGGTTCGAGATGATGGACTGCAAGGCCATGGCCACACCTATGGCATCGAACCTGAAGCTTCTATGTGATGCTTCCTCTGAGCCGGTTGATTCCACGATGTATCGTCAAATGATTGGGTCCTTGATGTACCTGACGAATACGAGACCAGACATCTGCTTTGCGGTGAACACCTTGAGCCCGTATTTGACAGATCCAAGACATGTTCACCTGATAGCTGCAAAGCATATTCTGAGGTACCTGAAGGGTACAATTGACTATGGGCTCAAGTATGATGCGAATCAGAAGTTTAACCTGGAGGGTTATGTTGATTCGGATTGGGAAGGCAGTGCCATTGATCGGAAGAGCACTTCGAGATGCTGCTTCAGTATGGGATCCAGTATGATCTCTTGGTTTAGTAGGAATCAGTCCTATGTGGCACTGAGTATAGCCGAAGCAGATTATGTTGCAGCTTGTTCGGCTAGTTGTGAGGCAGTATGGCTGAGGAAGCTACTATCTGATTTGTTTGATCTCCAGTTGAGTGCTACTTGTATATATTGCGACAACCAGAGTTGTGTGAAGTTGTCAGAGAACCCGGTGTTCCATGACAAGTCGAAGCACATTGAGATCAAGTTCCACTATATCAGGGATATGGTGCAAAGAGGAGCAGTGAAGCTCCTGTATGTTGTGACGGACAAGCAGATAGCAGATGTGTTGACCAAGCCGCTGGCTAGAGTGAAGTTTGAATACTTCAGAGAGAGACTTGGTGTACTTCAGATCGAGATTCCCTCCAAAGGGAAGTGATGAGGCCGGAGACACAGATGCACACGAGCCATTCTCACATAGTGGTAGGTAGGTCCTCCTATGGTGCAGATGTAAGGGCTGGGGCCATTCTCACATGCTGGTAGGTAGGTCCTCCCATGATGCAAATGTAAGGGCTGGGCCATTCTCACATGGTGGTAGGTAGGTCCTCCCATGGTGAGATGTAAGGGCTGGGCGGGATTTTCCGACATGGTGGCAGGTAGGTCCTCCCATGGTCGTTGATGTAATTGTCGGGCTTTTCCGACATGGTGGTAGGTAGGTCCTCCCATGGTGACATGGTGGTAGGTAAGTCCTCCCATGGTCGTTGATGTAATTGCCGTGCCTTCCGACATGGTGGTAGGTAGGTCCTCCCATGGTGACATGGTGGTAAGTAAGTCCTCCCATGGTCGTGATGTAAGTGCTGAGCCATTCCCGGATGGTGGTAGGTAGGTCCTCCCATGCCGGTGTATATAAGTGTTGTGTGATGTGCATCTGGGTTGTGCTCTGTGGACGATGACGATGATCTGAAGACGATGAGGTGACAGTATGGTACACAGGTTTTGCATAGGCATATAATCGGTCCTGAGATGCTCTTGCAAGTTTTGTAGAGGCAGTGTAATCAGTCCTGGGAGATCTTGCAGGTTTTGCAGAGGCAGTGTAATCAGTCCTGAGGTGTACCTACTTGATGGCTTGCTCGCAGAGATGATGAAGACCTACATGGAGGCTAGGCCTACAACAAGCATGAAAAAGGGCTGGCTCTGTAGAACTTCCTATGACGAGTAGATTGGAGATTGATTGAGATAGCAGCAGTGACGATGACGATGATCCGATGATCCAGAGAAGAAGACTTGTGCTAGAAGACCTGTGTCGAGAAATACCTTCCTAGTTAAGAGGGAGTGTTGATGTGTATGTAACTTCGGAATGTATTTCATATATGTATATCGTATCCCTACAGAGAGGTTATTATTCCTCTATACGAAAGTGTCGTCATTTGTATTTACAAGTGTCGCAAGTGTCGTAACTTATACAAGATGGGTTATTAGACCACCAAGTGTGGGGTCGGCCCTGAGTTGGGTTACCATGGGTTATTAGACTCTCCTAGAGAAGTCGGCATTGTTAGGTTATTAGGCAAGTCGAGTTGTGTATAAATAGAGTGAGGGTGTCACTATATTTGATCATTCACTTACTCATCTATCTCTCTCATTGAGTGATGCGCACTAGTGAAGGAGGAGAAGCTGCTAAGGAGACTATCTCTTGTACTTGGGTTTTGTATCATTGCTCTTTCTATCTCTAAGGAAGTTGCGGGGTTTTTCACCTTCTTGGTTTTCCCCAAGGAAACTCTGTGTCTATTGTCTTTTGTGCTTGTCTCTTATTATTGATATGATGTGCTTGTTATTCTCTTAGATAAGATCCTAGATCATATTGAATTAATGCTCAAAATCTAACAGTTAGCACATGCATGGGCAGGTAAAGACTCCAAAACGGTGAAATCAAAGTTTCAAGAATTTATTTCTTGAAATTTATATTCATAGAAATATCACCTTTCTTCAAACCTGAGCACCTATTAGATATCCTCCTATGTGAGGATGATGATTCTCTTTTTTTATCTTTTAGTTACAATCAAAGTTTGTCAAAATTAAGGTTTTTGCACTTTAAAAAGTAATTACATTTTTAGATACTCTTTGTTAACTATAGCATGGGGGTACATGTGGTGATGATCCAAGACCATAAACAATTTGGTTAGAATTAAGGTTTCTACATTTCATGATCTATCCATATTATGTGAAATCTGAAAATTAGATCAAAATTAGGGTTTCTCTCAATTATAGAAGCAAGGGGGTATCCAGGGATTGTACATGTAATATTTTCATGTTGATATTTTGACTTAGTGATTTGTGTATTTTTGTATCACTGATGTCAAATCATTCTGACCATATGCATAGTGTGCCCCAGTGGAGAGATAGAGAGATTATCTAGAGAACAACTTATATGCTACCCAAGTCCCTAACATGTGGCATCTACTCTTAGTATATTTTTTTCAAGGTTGATTTGCCTTGTACTCCAAGTTCCCTCCATTTTGACTTTTCTTACAATCCAAACAATCTCTTGTGAGGTTGCCTTGTTGACCAAGCAAGAGTGGAGGGTGCATTCTTTGAGAAGATTCTAGTGCCTTCTAACTTAGGTTCCACCTGACCTATTTTCAATCCATGGAGAAGTGTGTCATGCTTAGGAGGAGTTCAGTTCAATGTGACTTCATTTTAGTTGACTACTCCCTCAATTCACTTTATTTTAGTGCAGAGCATACACATGTTATTCAAGGGTTGCTTGAGCCTTAAGCAAAGCTATTCAAGGAGAGTTAGATGAAACCACAAGGACATTGGGCCTAGTTATTTTTGTGTTCAATTGGTCAATCCATAAACTAGAGATAAGTGTGCCCTATTTAGGATATTGATGGCAGGGTAATTTTTTAGGAGCTAAAATTCACCAATTGGCTATTTTTTGGCTTTTTTTTCAAAAAAATAAATTTGCTATTTGGTCATTTTAGTTCTCTAATGTCACCTATATTTACACAAAATATGATTTTTTATCATAATATTCACCAAAATTTACAATTTGTAGTAGTAAATTGTATGTTTCATATTTATTATCCTCCTAGCAGTGTGTATGTGTGTGTGTGTTTCAATCCAAAATAATCACCTAGAATACTACACGTAACTATACTATTAGAATCCTTAAAAAATACCCCAATTGATGGGTTAACTTTTCTTATAATCCAAGCAAGAGATCTATTCATGCACATGTTATTTTGTAGACTAGGTTGCGTTATTTGAGGAGACCTCGTGCTTCCTTTTTTCAAAGCTAACCTTATCCATCATGAGCTTGAGATGAGTGTGCCTTGCTTGAGGAAGTTTAGTTTGACATTGAGTTTCATTGATAGATTTGCATTTTGGTTACTTTTCTCACAATCAAGTTCTACTTTGGTTTAGCTTGTGTGTCCAGAAAACCCCTATCCATGGCCTAGGGAAGTGCACCCTAGCTTGGAGATCATTTTTTTACTTTTCTACTTATGCGTGAGATATATTATTTCCTAAAGAGGAGAGGTCCACATGTGGACTCTATTTTTGTGAGTTGACATGTTTATTCTTGTTGTGTGGTCCATGTAATGCAAATGGTGGCCTCCGTTAAACATACTCTATATTTTGGACCTTTAGAAGCCCATCTATTCAATTCCTTCTGCAATTATCCCTCACAGTAGGAAGGCACTCCACCTAGGGCTATTATTGACATCACTTGTCATCTATCACTAGCAAAGGAAGATGACACCTTGAAGGAGATCCTTGACACACATGTTCATTATTTTTAGCTCATATCCATGTCACTTCACGCACATTGATACATTGTTGGTAATTTCAAAAAAAAAACATGTATGATTAATGGGTTACTAATGCACCTTCTCGGAGAAGCTTCTCATGAACTCTTTTCTTCTCTTCCTCACTATATTTTAGGCATGAATAGGACACCTCCCCTAGCCTATTTGTATCACCCTATCCTACTCTTAAACATGTTTCTCTCATTCTATTTTGAGTGACTTTCTATGTACACTCTTGTACTCATTCTGCAAGAGATGGAGAAGTTATTGAGGTTTTTCATCAATGATTCACTTGTGTTCATTCACTCTTCCATACTCTAGTCTTTCATGTCAAATTGATTGTGATTTTGTGAATGATAATAGATGTTCAATTCCACGATGTTCATGTGACTTTGTCCCCAGCATGGGGAGAGTAGAGCATTGAAGAACAAAGTTCATCTCCTTCAATGCTTTTGGTGTGATGTTAATATTTTCAAATTATGTACTAACAATTCTAGAACAAAGGAAACACTCTTTTGTCAATGAATTGATTTTCATTGATGAATTTAATTGATTGATGTGAATTTTTTAGTTGATTGACTGAGTATTTCACCTGCCAAATCAGTTTGCTGTCTTTATTTGACTCCAATATTTCCATCAGATTTAAGACATTAGAGGAAAATACTTAGAGAACAATTTATTTTGCTGATTTTACTTTTACACTTGCAGATATACAACTTTTAAGTGTAGATCTAAAGTGAATTAGTGTATATTTACACTAGCTTTTTAACATATTAATATTTTTTTTTTAAAATCTCAAGTGTACTTGTCCTAAACTATTTGGTTACAGAAATCTGATCGGGTTTCAAGATTACAGCTTTTTTTTTAAATCTCAAGTGTACTTGTCCTAAACTATTTAGTTACAGAAATCTGATCCTGGTTTTCAAGATTACAGCAAGTATAGTTCACAGTATAGTTCAGATCACTAGATATTCCCCCTAACTCTAGAAAGCAATAGCTCAAAGTGAGAAGAAATGAGCGAGGTGACATTCGCTCATTCCCCAAGTGTTCATTCGAACCTTCAAATTCTGAGTGCTTTGAACTAACTCCGTTTCATGCAAATTCTAAAAATACATCCAGAAGGGAAAAACTCAAGGCATGGATACAAACACAGCATTTCAAATGAATTATGCTCTAGACAATCAGATCTGCACTTTGTACATCTCAACGTTAATTGACCTCAAAGCCATGTCAAGCATGCCAAAAGAAGCAAAGATTCAAAAAGCATAGAGAGCTTTCTGTCTTCCTGAGAGAGCACCAGTGCATAGAAACATCTCGAGAACAATCTCACGTAAAAGGGATTCCAATCAGTCATCTTCTCTATCACAATAACCAACCAAATTCAGTTTTCAATAATTGAAAATTCATTTTCCTTCTCCACTATCTTTAAGTTCAAAGTTCAAACAAGATTCCATTGCCTATATACGTCATCACAAACTTGCGGCACGAGAGAGGCACATTTCAATCCAAAAATCATGGTTATACTTTTCACCCTTTTGATGAAGCCTAATTACCAATAAATAGTTTCCATGATGCTTTGGATGTTGCATCAGAGACCCCTTTAAACATCACCATCACCAGCCAGACAGTAAAGAAAAGCTCCAGCCAAAAAGAGAATAACTCCATAAACAAAAATCTCCAGCTAAAAAGAGAATAACTCCATAAACAAAAATCTCCAGCAATAATCGATGTTTGTCAAAATCCAAGCAAGAAAGTGAATAATAAGCACAGGAAAATGTTTGCGGTAGACCTTGCTGATGATTACAGTATTTGTATTCGGAGAGACAGGAAAATTACACAAGTGTATTCGGAACAAATAATCCATATAAAGCTTGCATCTTGTAACATACAAGGAAGTTTATTTTCCCATATGTTTCCTAGAAAATTCCAACTGAGAAGTAAATTCTGTAAATGCATAAAAGATTTAAGTTTTTATTATTTCAATGATATAATAATCAAATGAAATCATTGCAAACATGCTTGAATGTAAGTCATTTGAATGGGCGCACTGTCTGGAAACATTTTCCAGAGATAATTACAGCTAACAGTATTCCTTAGATACTAAATTTCAACCATTATTTGCTGTACCCTAGCTTTCTTAGCATCGATAATTGAATTAATAAGGTTCACTGCTCTTTCAAGCTGCCTCGTGGCGATGCTAAATATCCACCATTCTTTGATGTACTCTAGCTTTCTCAGCATCAATGATTGAATTGATAAGGTTCACTGTTCTTTCAAGCTGCCCTTGGGCATTCACTGCCACGTAGTCAAATTCAACCATACGCTTAACCTCCTCTCTTGCTGTAGAAATGCGCAATAGAAGTTTTTCCCTTGTTTCTGTCTTCCTATCCATTAGCCTCTTTACAAGTGCTACCTCACTCTCAGCAACCAAAAATATAAACAAGGCACTTTTACCAAGAATTGCTCGCAATGTCGCTGCTCCTTGTACATCCACCCTAAGAACAATGTCATGCCCTTTGGACATGAAATCTCGTATCTGCAAAAGTAAAATTACAAGACACTAAAGGTTATAATCCAGAGAAATCATCTTAAACAAATGCTGCTATATATGTAAGGAGCCTGTGGCTATATATCATTATAAACATTACAGATTAGAGCCCTTAATATAGTTAACAAGGTATGTATTATAATTGAAACCATCCACAATTGCTGTCAACCAGAGAAAAAGGACTACCATAGAATAAATTCCAAAATAGAACATCATCCCAATGAAGCATGTATAGCATTCTCAGTACAACGATTGATCGGTTTTTATCATTTGTGGACATTATTCCTATATAAATCTGATATAATATCTCCACCTCAACAAAATAATCTAGATTGTAGATTGTGTCCTAATGCTCATTTCACTCAAAGGATTCTCAATAAGTTATACCAGCCTAGATCCAAATCCTAGGCTCTATCAAGCGCCGAGAGGGATCAAACCTCCCGAAGTGCAAACCTTGACTCAAGTATTGCACTCAAGGAGCTATTCAAGGAGAGCTAGTAAAAAAAAATTACTATAGCCGACATAAGAAATAGAAATTACACTATCTCCCTCAAATTTACTTTTTACTTTGTATTATTCTTTTTTGTTTATGACCCACATAATATTTATTACTTTTTACTTTGTATTTTTTTTTTTTTTGCTTTGTATTATTTTGTTACTTGAGAAACACACGTTACAAGATCTCCCTCATATTTACTTTTTACTTTGTATTATTCTTTTTTGTTTATGGCTGACATAATATTTATTACTTTTTACTTTGTATTTATTCTTTTTTGTTTACTTTGTATTATTTTGTTACTCGACAAACACTCGACTAACGAGATCTCCCTCATACTGGGCTGTAGAGCGCCTCTCGGTGCAATAATAATTAATAATTATGCAGAAGCATGAATCTCAGGAGTTTGTTGTAGTCTCTAGCCATTGGGATTGTATTTAAGATTTTATCCTTTAAAGTCTGTGAAGTTGAAGGCCTCAACCAACTGCTTTTAATATATTTGACGATGAACTTTGGATGAGAAACAAGTATGATATCATATACTTCAGCTACTAATGGGAAGGTTGTTATGTCACACAATTCGGGTTCGGGTTCGACAACCTTTAAGTTCGGGTTCGAATTTTCCGATGAAGTTCGGATGAGGTTTGACATTAGGTTCGTCTATATACATGTTTTTAATATATATATATATATAAAACATTTAAAAATAAACATCAATAAACATATAAATAATAATAATTATTATTATTATTATAGTAGGAATAATAATAAATACTTATAAATAACTTAACCATGATAAAATCCGATCATAAATGCTTTTATTAAAATTTAAAAAAACAGTGAAATTGCAAAAAGAAGTAAAAGTAAACTTAAAAAGACGTCCATTATGTCAAATTCAGAAAATTTAAAACACGCCAAAATCTAAACCATGTTTTTATCCACATAAAATAGTTACTCCAACTCCAATCGCAAATTGGCATCGTTGCTCGCGGACCAGTTGGGTCGTAGACCAGTTGACAAAACTAATGCTGAGGAGTGAGGGCTTCGCATTCCTTGGCGGCTCCAGCTGACACGCAGAGGGCCGACGCTCCAAAATCCAATCAGGCTACGCGGACCCTCTGATCTCTCAATAACGACGACACAGTGGGTGTGATGGGTTCGTGCTCACTAAGTGTCGCAGGGTGCTCTTCGGTCGGGAGTTGTTGGTTGTCGCCCAGGAGTTTGTTGTTGTCGGAGTTGTTGGTCGAAACCCTATCTGTCGAAAAAGTGAAAACCCTGCCAAAAACTTACTCGAACCAGTGTCGAACCTAAACGATTTTTTCAATTTTTTTTAGGTTCGCCGAACTTCGAACCTGGAGGTTCAGGATTGGTGAACCCTGTGATGTTCTTTCAGTGATCCTATATTGTTTATAAGTTGAAAGAGATGAAAATTATATTGCTATAATCAAAATCCTAACATGGTTTCAGAGCAGTACTAAAGGAGACTATTGTCGGATCTAGGGTTTGTTGTTTCTTCAGTTTTCATCCACTAAATTGGTTCGCCCCTAGCATCATTGAGCTCGCCCTGGGAAGGCGAACTTTCCTGTGAAAGCAAAATTCCATTCTGAAGATTTTCAAATTTTGACTTAATTACTGCAGCAGGTCAAGTATTAGGGTTTGTTGGTTCTCAGTGTTCTGACAACAGATCAGGAAGAAAAGAAGGCTAATTCAACTCGCCTTAGGAGGGCGAATTCATCTGTGGAAGTGGTTTTCCAAGAATCCAAAGTTCATTTTTGACCTAGCTCCTGCTAGGGTTTCTGATCCAGGCTACAATTCTGCTTCTCAGTCAAAATGTCAAGCATCAAGGTTGAAGATAGGCTTGATGGAGCTTCAAATTTCCATTCATGGAAGTCTAGAGTGCTTATTTCTCTAGAAGAAAATGATCTACTAAATTTTGTTGTGAATGGAATGTCAGAACCTGAAGAAGAAGCGGAGAATACTCAGTGGAAGAAGAATGATACCAAGACAAGGAGGATCCTAATAGATTCAGTCAAGGATCATTTGATTCCTCGGATTTCTCAGAAGAAGATGACAAAGGCAATGTTTGACACCTTGAAGAAGTTGTTTGAGAACACAAATATTAATAGGGCTCTTGCCCTGAGGCAACAACTCTCAAACATCAAGATGTCTAGATCTGATTCTATAGCATCATACTTCATGAAGATCACAAAGATCAAGGATCAATTGGGCACAATTGGTGAAATTATTGCAGATACGGAATTAGTCATGATGACTCTAAATGGCCTCCCGCAATCTTGGGAACCATTCATTCAAAGTGTGATTGGAAGATCTAAGCTACCAAAGTTTGAAAAATTGTGGGCAGATTGTACACAAGAAGAGACCAGACTTGTGGCTAGAGGCAATGATCATGCCTCTAATGAAGAAAATCAAGCTCTTGCCACACACACCAAGAAAAGAAGAAAGAGGACCTTTGGTAGAAAAGACAAAGGTGGAAGATCAAGTCCAGTACCAGGGCAAAGGAAGAAGAAAGATCTTTCACAAATCCAATGCTTCAAGTGCAGAAAGTTCGGTCACTACAAGAATCAATGCAAATCAAAGAAGAGAAAGGAACATGCCTCCACAGTTGATGTTGATGAAGAGACTTCACCAAAGAAGTCAAGGAATGCAAAAGATGATGACCGTCGAAAGGAGTATTTCTTTTAGTACACCAATGATGGCATTCTCTCTAGATGAGGAGATTGGCATTAGTGTTTTATGAAGATCCAAGTTACAGTTAGCTTCCAAGTAAGAAGACAAAGCTCTAAGGACTCCAGTGATCCATGCAAGGAAGCAAAGATCAAGAGGGTGCCCACATAAAACAATAAAAGATAAGTATTTGTATTTGGATTATCATTTGTCATTATTGCTCTTGTAGATCAGATCTGAATGTTCATAACAGTTGTATGCAGATCTGTATTCTTAGAATCAAGAAGTGTGTTATGCATGTTATGATATAGCATGAGATTGACTAGCAGTAGGCTCATATTGAGCATGTGTTGAGTAAGCATCCTGTAGTGTTGCACAACATTCCATGAACCCTAGATGGGACTAGTCTAGGATGAAACCTCTTTGCTAACATACTGGAGCAGTGCACGCCCTTGACAATATGTTTTGATGGAGATGGAAGTGTAAGTTTTAAACCTTAACAGTGAAGTACAAACTTATATGATTCTTAAGCATTTACAGAAAAAACACACAATGGCACTCACATTACACAGAGATTTTCACCTGGAAACCCTTAACCGGGAAAAAACCAGCAAAACTTAGAGCCGCATAGCTCCTTTCTCATTATATGTTTATTTTACATGTACAATACAATAAATGGTATTCTGCAGCATCTAAAACCCTAATTCGTTTACCCGAATTAGGTTACAACCCTAATTCCTTTTACCGGAATTAGATAGAGTACAATGGGTCGAAAATCGCGAAAAAGCAAAAAGCAACCCAAAAAAATTTTGCGCTCCGCGCGGACTCCGGGGGCCTAACGGCCCCCTCCGTGTCGTTTCGGAACCTAACGGTCCGAAACGAAGGGGGTGGGCCCTGTCGGGCTACCCCCCCCTCTAAACCCCCCCCTCCGGACGCGCCGTAGGGATCGTGTTGTACACGCAGCGACCATGTGAAGAGATATAACATACCCAACAGGAAGGAATCTAGATAATCACCAAGTATGTTTGGGATATGGATGGATGTTGTGTTGGAGCATTGGCTAAGATGCTTACATGATTGTGTGAACTATTTTCATTGAAATAAGATTTAATTTTCGTGATTATGCAATGTTGTTGACTATTTGACGAAATTTGAATTGTAGGGAAAGACCATATGCTATGACCTACAAGAGAAGGATGATGGGACTTGTTCTGAAGAGCAAGTGATGGATGTGTAGTCAGCCAGATTAAGATCCCGTTGATATTCAATATTTGAGAGGGAGCAAGATGCTCATAAATGACTCTCAAGATCAGTGGATGACTATATATTCATCCTTCCGACGAACATAAGGAGTTGCAGTTAGTAGCAGCAGATAAGTTCTCTGAAGTTCATCAATTACTACAGTATGCTACCTGAAATGTGGGGACTACATGAATAGCAGTTGGCTTCCAATAGAACATTATTTGTGCCTGAGTGGAGAATTAGCATGCTCTAGGACAAGAACCACTCAATTGACCTCAAAGGAGGTGCAGTATACATCCAGTTAGAGTAGTGTCCCAGGATTTAGCATGTGCAGATGACACAGTTTGCTGATTATGATTCCTTGATTGTGATGTTGTATACTAGTGATCAGTTCCCCACCGAGACAAAGAGATCTATTGACAGGTATAGAGGGAATTGTCCTCTAAGTCCACGATGAAGAGTCTTAGCCTGATGCATTACTTCTTGAGATTAGACGTATGGATGAGACCAGATGAGATATCCCTTAGTCAAAGGGAGTACATAGTTGAGAGATTTGGGATGATGGACCATAAGTTCATGGCTACACAAATTTGAAGAAGTTGAGTATGCTTCCGATTCAGATTTGGTAACAATTAATTGAATCTATGATACTCTCATTTGCTTTATGAGAGATGATGTTTAGGATGCAGTTTAAGAAATGACACCTCTACTAGTCAGTGTGCAGCTCCAGAGGGAGAGTATGATGCAAAGTTGCAGAAGCAATCGGCAGCAGAGATCTAGAGGGAATCTAGAATGCCATCCAGTATTATTGAGAGAACGGGAAGTTCATCTCAGTAGACTCACTTGATGAGACATGACACTAATGGATGAGCATTAGTGTCCAGTACTACAACTTGCAGTGGTATGCTCTAGTGCAGAGGGAGCGGAAGATTCTAGCACAGAGGGAGTAGTTGCAACATGTGGAAATCAAGTACCACTATATTAGAGACATGGTACAGAGAGGAGCAGTTCAACTCCTATATATATTCCAACTAATGATCAGATTGCCAACATTCTCACCAAGCCTCTTTCCAGAGTGAAGTTTGCATACTTCCGTGAAAGACTTGGAGTATTGTAGAATGCTTCCCTCAGTAAGAGGGAGTGCTCTTAGTCAAGGTAGGACAGGCGGTCCTTGTAGACCGAGCAGAGCTCAGTCCAGGTAGGACAGGTGGTCCTTGTAGACCGAGAAGAGCTCAGTCTAGGTAGGACAGGCGGTCCTTGTAGACCGAGAAGAGCTCAATCTAGATAGGACAGACCGAGATGAGCTTAGTCCAGTGAGGACAGGCGGTCCTGTGTAGATTGAGATGAGCTTAGTTCAATGAGGACAGGCGGTCCTGTGTAGACCGAGATGAGCTTAGTCTAGTGAGGACTATTGTTCCTATGGGAGCATTCTCCTGTGTGGAGAGGACTCTTGTATAGAGTATACTTGGATCCCTGTGTGGGATGTTGTCTTGTGTGGACGGTATTAACTCTTTCTTATAATGACGAGATGTACGAGTCCAGCCGTGACGATCAGATGATCACGAGATGTACGAGTCCAGCCGTGACAATCAAATGATGACGAGATGTACAAGTCCAGCCGTGACGATCAGATGATGCCCAGATGTACAAGTCCAATTGTGACGACCATATGATGCTTAGATGTGTTCCAGCGTGATGATACATCTCTAGCTAAGAGAGAGTGTTGTTGATGTAGCTACGTGAGGCATCCTCACTAGCCCAGCCGACCTACAAAATAAAACAAACAATAAATTTGTTTTTTTATTCCAAAATGACAGGTCGGCCCAGTAAAACTGTCAAGTAGAGCCAGTTGGGAAATTCACCCAAAAGTAACGTATAAATAGGAGCGATGCTCTCCCCATTTGACACACATCTCAAGCAAGTTTGCTCAAGTGAAGAAGTTTGACTTTTTGGGTAGCAAAAGACATTTGGAGCTGATTTCTTTGGACATCTATTCTTCTTGTACTTTTATCTTTATTGTACTGATTCTCTGAGTAAGAAAGGGTTGTCGGGTTTTTTCCGAGTTTGGGTTTTCCCAGGATAAACTATTGAGTCTATTGTTTTTGTGCATAGTTGTTCTTTCAGTGATCCTATATAGTTTATAAGTTGAAAGAGATGAAAATTATATTGCTATAATCAAAATTCTAACACATTGAGGAAGAAGTCTACATAGAGCAACCTCCAGGATTTAAGGTAAATGGGAAGGGATCCCATGTTTGTAGGTTTAGGAAATCCTTGTATGGACTCACATAGGCACCGAGAGCATGGTATTCCAGAATCAATGGATACTTGCAGAGCATGGGTTTCACCAAAAGTGAAGTAGATCCCAATTTATATTACATAATTGTTGAGGTTGATCAGCTTATTTTGGTATTATATGTAGATAACATGTTTCTTACAGGTTCAAAGAAGCTCATTGCAGGCTGCAAAGCAAATATGGCAGTTGAGTTCAAGATGAAGGACATCGGCATGATGCATTACGGCTTGGGTTTGGAGATTTGGCAAAAACCAAGGGAGATATTCCTTGGGCAAGGTAAGTATGTTAGAAATTTAACTCAAGAGATCCTCCTTATGTTTTTTTATGTTTTGACATGGGGAGGACTATGTTGTGTTCCCTAGGTGACTTTTTTAATGTAAAGTGATGTTATGTTATTAAAGTGAGTTTATACTTTATGACTTTAAGTTGTGGAACCCAATGTATTTAATGTGCATTTAATTATTAATATGTATTTATTAATGTGCATTAAATGTGAACCCTTGATCATGAGATTAAATCCTAACCATTAATGAGGTAGTTAGGAAGTTAGGGTTAGTTTGGGAAGAAATGAAGTATAAAGGTGAACCTAGGGAAAGGAAAAAGACATCAAGTGAGGAAGAGAGATTAGATTGAAGAAGAGCCTTTTCAAGATAGAATCATAGCACAGTTCTCAAGAAACTTAGCAAACATAAGTGGCTCAATTTCCAAGGCAGCCAAACTGTTTTTGCACATTTCCCAATGCAGACTGGCAGGGCCGTACAGCAGCAGCAACTGGCACATGTGGCACAAATTCCAAGGCAATTCTGGGCACATTTACTGACAGTCTGACAGAGTCGTACAGCAGCATTAAATCTAGCACGTGTGGCACAAATTTCAAGGCAGCAGTAATTACAGTTTGACTGAGCCATACAACAGCAAGTTGGCATGTGTGAGAGAGTCCGTACAGCTATTTATGAGCACATAAATCGAGGCAGCAGTAATGTCTGAGATAAGTTGTCTTGTGTTTTCCAGTTTGATTCTCTGAGGGAAAAGATAAATTTATGTAAGAGAAATTTCAGATTGCTCTTTATCAATCAAATCATCTCTTTGGGTTTTCCCCTGTGGGGGTTTTTCCCTAGGCGTTGCCCTAAACTGAAGTGTTCATATTTCTAATGGTGGTTGAGTATTTGTTTTGCTTTCATGCTTATTATTCAAGTTAAAAATCAGAGTTTTGATCAGTTAACTCAGAAGAATGATAAACCCTAGTTAAGCTAAGTGTTTGATTAAATGTGTCAATGAAGGGTCTGTTATTTTAATCAAAATTTCTTCAAAGTATGCAGTTGAGATCCTAAAGAGATTTAGGATGTAGGATTACAAACCTATGGCCACACCCATGATCACCAATCTGAAGAAGGTGACAGCTTCAAATTCAGAGTTGGTAGATCCCACACTATACAGGCAGCTGATAGGTTCCTTGATGTATTTGATCAACACCA
The DNA here is from genome assembly GCA_027924585.1 of Larix kaempferi. NCBI lineage: Eukaryota > Viridiplantae > Streptophyta > Pinopsida > Pinales > Pinaceae > Larix > Larix kaempferi. The sequence continues at coordinate 9,936,109 of BSBM01000569.1, read as the reverse complement.
CACTAGATATATGTTTTGCAATGAACACCTTGAGTCAGTTCATGGTGGAGCCAAGACAAAAGCATTGGGTAGTAGCAAAACATGTGCTCACGTATTTGAGGGGCGCATTGGAGTATGGCCTAAGATATCTTGGAGATGGTGAAGTTAAGTTGTAGGGATATACAGACTCAAATTGGGTAGGCAGTGCAGCCAATGTTTTAAGAATCGACAGCTCGGACTCAAAACTGACTGGTTTGACCAAGTTGTTGGGTGAGGGTTCCGAACTAGTCACCAAATCGGCTTAGCCGACCGGTTTGGTAACGAACCGATTGAGTCAAAGGAACCAGTCAAGTCAGACCCTGACTCAACCGATTCGGTACCAAACCGGTCAAACCAACCGAGTCTGTCTTAACTCGGTTGAGTTGACTTGCAAGAGACCGGGGTGGAGGGGACCAGTTTTGCACAAACCCAACCGGTTTTGTAAGAGTGACATTGAAGTCAGTAATATTAACTGGTAATATTAAATTCTTGAAGTCCTTTTACTTAATTTTTTTAACATTACCATTAATTGTTTCAGGATGTTTGAGACTGGCCCCAACCTCATTGAACTTCAAAAGCAAAAAGTAGGATTTTAGATCCCATTTATGTTGAAAAGTTAACTAGGAAAAGTGTTGGACCGTTAACCTTTCTTCATGCGGAAGCGAAACTCTTTTTGGAGTTTGTATGCGGGATTTGCATGCATGCATTTTTTAATACGGAAGTGTAATTTTGCATGAAACCCTAAAAAAGTAATCAAACGATACAAAGAGTCAAGAAGGCAAAAAGGGGGCACACAAGGTTATTGTGAGAAGCAATTCAGTCGAGAAGACAAGAGAGGCTCAGTGCATGAGCAAGGGCACACTTCTGAGATAGAGAGGGTGTATTTCAGGCAAAGAGAGGGTGCAAATCTGAGATAGATAGGGAGCAATTCACCTAGAGATCAGAGAGAGTGGATTGATCAGTTGCAGAGATTGCTTCTGAGAGGGAAAATTCATCAGCAGAGATAGAGAGAGTGAATTGCAGAGTGGGCGATTTGCAATAGTGGAAGAGGGAGCGAATCCCAAGGCACTCAGATGAAAGAGGGGGCACAAATCCCAAGGAGGTCTTCAGTAGGGATCAAGCAGGAAATTCAAGGCTCAGATTTCTGAGATAAGTTTGTGTGAATGTTGTGTATCAGATTTGTGTACTTCTGAAAGATAATAAAATACTTCTACTCTCTCTCACTAGTTTTCCCGCAAGGGTTTTTCTAGGGTCACATTGACCAAAAACTTATGTGTCTATTTTATATGTGATTGCAATTGATAAAAGAGTAAATAGATCTCAAGTGTTTCCAGTTATAGATTATTGTTTATGCCTATCTATTATTCGGGCAACAGGATTCGACTAGGCATTAAACATATGTACTAGAGAGACTTGAAACCGGGTTGGGATCTGAGATTTATCAAAAATTTACAATTTAGAATTCAACGGACTTACCAATTTTCAGGATTTCAGTATTGCAATGTTTCCACCGCAATCTATCATGTAAGAGGGTAAGGGATTGGAATTTAATCAAAAACATCAACCTCTCTGTGTACCTTGATATCGGTGGTGTTGATTGTTAAAGTTGATTGAACTCCTCTATCATGACCTTAATTGTTAGCGTTTGTAGCTTGGACAGGTACTTATACATGGGGTATCTAGCATGTAGAAGTCGCCCAAAAGAGTAACTCTTAGATAGAAGAGCAAGAAGCTCTTAGCAGTGATGTGGATTCAAGGAGTCAATCCTCAGATTAGAGAGGTGAGCGAGAAGCTCATACTAGTACTGGACAGAGATTGAGCTGGTACGAGATGACTGAGTTGGATGGAGCTCAAGTGCGAGATGAGAGATCTCGGAGCAGGAGAGTCAAGTACAGGCCAGTGGATCCGCTATTGATCAGTTTCAAAGGGAGTTTGGAGCAGATTTTCAAATGGAGTCTGGAACATGGATCAGTATCAGAGACAGAGAGAGAACGAGAGGCTTCTCTCGAGATGACATTGATGGAGGTGGATCATGGCTTATCAGACTAGAGTGCAGTAGTGGCAGCTAGTTCAGAGGGAGCAGTTGCAGTGGCAGGGGATTTGATGGATCTAGGTATCAACAAGACTTCCCTCGATAAGAGGGAGTGTTAGAGATATGTGTAGCTCAGGATGTCCTTCATGTGGTGATGCCTAGCATGAAGGTACATTATCAATATAGGCATCAGTGTATAGGGTGAGAAACACTCTATCAGGTGTCATGGATCCAATGGTGGAGACATGAAGAGATTTCAGTGATTGTTTCCTTACGCATGCAAAATTTTGAATGCAAGATTTTTTTAATGCAGTGTTATTTTCCATGCAAAAGCGGGATTTTTGCATGTACTCATATTAGGGTTTTGGAAACCCTAATCAGGCTGTGATTTAATAAAAGGAGGCAAGGGGCAAAGAGAAAAGGTTATTCGAGTATTTGCTTCGGAGATTGAAGAGAGAGTGCGAATAAGTGAATGCAGAGGGGCGCATTCTCTGAGAGAGTGGGTAGATCTGAGAGAGATCAGGGCACACTTGATCTAAGGCAGTGAGGAGCATCATTACTATACAGTGAGTTCATCTACACACACAGAGCTTAGTGCATGAGATAGGGCGCATTCCTGAGGAGAGGGGTGCATTTCTAGAGGGAGAGAGAAGCGCATATCTGAGCAAAGATCTAGCACTATTCATATGGAGCGGAGGTTGGATCCATTGGAGGCAGAGTCAGCTTCTGAGACAGATTGGATTCATCAGTTGTGAGATTAGAGATTGATCGTTCAGAGGAGGGTGCATTTTTTAGCAAAGGGGGGCGCATTCCAGAGGACGAGGGATGAGCTCTGAGATAGAGTTTATCAAATCTAATAGAGGGAATCACTGAGACAGTGATCCAGAGGCAAAGGGGCAAGAGGCCCTAATCAGATAATAGTTTAGAGACAGATACAGTTAGAGCAAAGGGGTGCATTCATTCAGAGTGAAGGGCGCAGTCGGCCAGAGGGGCACATCACGCATCCTTCCATCAGATCAAACTTAATCATCAGAGGCTGTGTGGCTCAGAGATAAGTCCATGTTGGATTACTCTATTGTATCAATTGTAAATTTCTTGAGATTATAAAATTTGCTTCCATCTCTCACTCGATTTCCCGAAAGGGTTTTTCAAGGGTCTTTGACTAAAAATATTTGTTTCGTATTGTTTAAGTGTGGTTTCTATATTTGTTAAGTTGTAGATAGATCTCACGTGCTTCAAGTTATAAGTAATGTTATTGTTGATACTTTCTCTAGGATTGAGAAGTTGGTTTTTAGTATATGCATGTCTTATTGAGACTTAAGGCCGAGTTGGGATTTGTAATTTCAGAGTGAGTAGTGATCTCTAAAAATCTACATGGTATTAGAGCCCTGTTAAAGGTTAGAGCAATCACATACCAAATCTACAAGTATTATACCAGATCTAGGAGGGCACATATCAAATCTATTAGATCTGTGAGATCAAGGTTCAAATCTGGAGAGCAGGTACCAAATTTGTGCAGAGACACATCAGATCTATGAGATTAGTGGCTAGATCTGTGATAGATCTATCATATCTATGAGAGTAGAGTCCAGATCTGAAGAGCATAGTTCATATCTGTGAGTGCAGATATCAGATCTGTGAGAGTAGACATCAAATTTGTGAGGATAAACACCAGATCTATCAGATCTATGACGGCAGAGACCGGATCTGTGAGAACAGAGATCGGATCTAGGAGAGCGAACCCTAGATTTGAGAAAGAGATGGTTAGCTTGTTCACCAAGGTATAGATCTATAGGTTGGTTCTGATTCAAAGATTTTGAATCAACACTATTATCAGATTCGGGACTTTGTATGCTTATGCATCTAGCCATATGGTGGGAATACGAGAAGTGTTCCTTAGTGTTTCAGAGACAGATTCAGACTACAATGAGAGGTTAGCAGTGAGGAGAGTTGGTTCAATGATGTTCAAGCTGGAGTCAGAAGGTCTACCGAAGATGGCAAGTGGGATGCATGTACCAGAGCTGAGAGATTTACCCTCTGTATCTGCTCTGGAGCATGGGGGATATAGTATTGTGTTCCAAGATTGACAAAGGCTTCTATATTCAGAGGGAGTGACCTTGGATGTAGTCGTGAGGAATGGCATCAGACAAGGCAAGTTGCACAGGTTGTTGGGAAATCCTATAGGTGGGTCTAGGGAGATCTTGGATGCAGTTTCAGTGTTAGTGACACTGATAGATGAGGAGTGCAGATCTTCATATCAGAGTGCACAGCAAATGTGTTTGATCTTGGTGGATGCTTCTCCAGAAGTGACTTCCTCGCTGAGGGAGTGTTAGCATTTGTAGCTTGGACAAGTACTTATACATAGGGTGTCTAGCATGTAGAAGTTGTCCAAAAGAGTAACTCTCTAGACAGAAGACTGAAAATCTCTTAGCAATGATGTGGATTCGAGGAGTCAGTCCTCAGATCAGAGAGGTGAGTGAAAAGCTCATACCAGTACTAGCCAGAGATTGAGCTGGTAAGAGATGACTGAGTTGGATAGAGCTCAGGTGCGAGATGAGAGATCTCGGAGCAGGAGAGTTAAGTACAGGCTATTGGATCCGCTATTGATCAGCTTCAGAGGGATTTTGGAGCAAAGTTATAGAGGGAGTCTAGAACATGGATCAGTGTCAAAGATAGAGAGCGAGAGGCTTCTCTCGAGACGACATTGATGGAGGTGGATCATGGGTTATCAGATCAGAATGCAGCAGTGGCAACTAGTTCAGAGGGAGCAATTGTAGCAGCAGTTGATTTGATGGATCCAGGTATCAATAGAACTTCCCTCGATAAGAGAGAGTGTTAGAGATATGTGTATCTCGGGATGTCCTTCATGTGGTGATGCCTAACATGAAGGTACATTATCAGCATCAATGTAAAGGGTGAGAAACACCCTACCAAGTGTCATGGATCCATTGGTGGAGACATGCGGAGATTTCAATGACTTTTTCCTTACGCATGCAAGATTTTTTTAATGCGTAGTGTTATTTTCCATGCAAAAGTAGGATTTTTGCATCCACTCATGTTGGGGTTTTGGAAACCCTAATTAGGCTATCAGTTAATAAAAGGAGGCAAGGGGCAAAGAGAAAAGGTTACTCGAGTATTTTCTTCAGAGATTGAATAGAGAGAGAGAGAGTGAGGTTGAATCAGTGCATGCAGAGGGGCGCATTCTTGAGAGGAGGGGCGCATTCTTTGACAGAGTGGGTAGATCTGAGAGAGATCAGGGCACACTTGATCTGAGGCAGTGAGGAGCATCGGTACTATGCAGTGAATTCATCTACACAAGGAGAGCTCAATGCATGAGTTAGGGCGCATTCCTGAGGAGAGGGGTGCATTTCTAGAGGGAGAGAGGAGCGCAGATCTGAGGAGAGATCTAGCACTATTCATATGGAGCGGAGGTTGGATCCATTGGAGGCAGAGTCAGCTTCTGAGACAGATTGGATTCATCAGTTGTGAGATCAGAGATTGATCATTCAGAGGAGCGTGCATTCCTGAGAGGGACAAGCTCTGAGATAGAGTTTAACAAATCTAAGAGAGGGCATCACTGAGACAATGATCCATAGGCAAAGGGGAAAGAGGCCCTAATCAGATAATAGTTTAGAGACAAATACAGTCAGAGCAGAGGGGCGCATTCATTCAGAGTGAAGGGCGTAGTCAGCCAGAGGGGCGTATCACCCAACCTTCCATCAAATCAAACTTAATCGTCAAAGCCTGTGGCTCAGAGATAAGTCCATGTTGGATTACACTATTGTATCAATTGTAAATTGCTTAAGATTGTAAAAGCTGCTTCTAACTCTCACTGGTTTTCTCGAAAGGATTTTTTCAGTGTATTTGACCAAAAATATGTCTCCTATTGTTTATGTGTGATTGCTATATTTGTTAAGTTGTAGATAGATCTCATGTGCTTTAAGTTATAAGTAATTGTATTGCTGATACTTTCTCTGGGATTGAGAAGTTGGGTTTTAATATATGCATGTACCTTATTGAGACTTAAGGCCGAGTTGGGATCTCTGATTTTCAGAGTGAGTAGTGATCTCTGAAAAATCTACATTAATAAAAATGTACCCTTCAATTAAGCAAAATCACTAATTAAGCATGGGAAGCTTTTCTACCTTATTTTAAGTTTTAACATTTGGATTAGGATGTTTCATCAAAATTGTAGGGTGTTGACTAATGTCCTTGGAGGATCAACTTCACGATTCGAGGTAGAGGCAAGGGATAGAGCCTAGAGGATGGGGGAACAAGGTGCTATTGATGAATAGGATCCCAATATAGGCAATGATTTTGATGATATGTAGTTATTTATTGTAGCATAAAGTTTTTTGGACTCTACAAGTCATTTAAAGCCTCTTTGTTTATGTATTTTGGGTCATATATGGATTGCACTCGATGATCTATGAGGAGAACCCCCCCAACCCACACCCTCTATTTTCCTCACACCATCTTCATTGAGAATTTGTGAGCATTTGGGGGTTTTGGAGCAGAATTGCAAGCTCAATAGTTAGAGGTTTTGGAGCTTGTTGGGCAGTCTCCTTGGACTGTTTGTAGAGGAATTGGAATTTGATTGAGGAGGCTACAGCCCAGCTTGAAGGAGTTGTTGTCCATCACATTGTTACTTATGGCCATTGAGCAATTTTGTTAGTTGCTTCCTCAACTTTCCACTATCCCAGTCCAGCAGTCAACTATCTAGGTATGGTAACAGTCTGAGATGGGTCAAATCTTCCCTTGTAATAAGTTTGATCTTTGATGATTGATCATGTTGATCTTGTAGCCTTGTAGGCATATCATGTTGTTTTTTGAAATCTACAGGCCATTTAGAGCCTTGTTGATTAAGTATTTTTAATTTTGATTCAAATATGTATTGCACTTGGTTCCATTTTGATATATTCACCCTCACATGGTATATACATGAGTAGACTTTGCATATTTTGTCTCTAATGGTTTGGAATCTTTAAAATAATTTTTTTCCTTTGAAAATTTGAATACTTTATGTATTTTTTTTTTAAACCGAGCCATTGAAATCAAACCAATCCAAGTCATTGTCGAGTCTGAGTCCGATCCGAGTTGAACCTCAGCCGATTTTGAGTCCAAATCCAAGTTTTAAAACATTGAGTGCAGCAGACAGGAAGAGCACCTCAGTGTGTTGCTTTAGTTTGGGATCAACGATGATATCCTGGTTCAATAGGAAGCAAACTTTCGTCAAAATTAGCTCAGAAAAGGCAGAGTATATGGCAGCTAGTATAGTGAGTTATGAAGCCATCTAGCTTCGCAAGTTATTTGCAGGATTGTTTTATCAGGAATTGGATCCCACGGTAATCTACTATGACAATCAAAGTTGTATCAAACTCTCTGAGAATCTAGTATTTCATGATCGATCCAAGCATATAGAGATCAAATACCACTTCATACAAGACTAGATTCAGAAGGGAGAAGTAAAGCTTCAATATATACCCATAGATCAGTGGGTGGTTGATATTCTAACCAAGCCTTTAGCAAAAGGGAAGTTTGAAGCATTCAAAAACGGACTTGGATTGGGGCAGCATTCCTTCCTCGCTAAGAGGGAGTGTTGAGGGAGTCTCGAACTTCTTGCACAGGTTAGGTGTGAATGTACGAGAAGAAGTTCGAGACAACTTCTTAGTGACCACTTAGTAAAAGTGGGAAATAATACCATCTTGTAATTTCTAATCTCAAAAGTCTATATGAAATATTCCAGAAATTATAGAATATTAGTGAGTTGAATTTGATATAATCTTAGCCATACACCTCATTGTTGAGATAAGGTGGTTGCAAGGTGTTACCAGGAAAATTAGCAGGGTTAATTCCCAGTAAGCACAAATAAGAATAGTGACCCAATGTCACCTCGGTCACCGTTCTAACTTCTTCGGAAGTTGAAACCTCCAAGGAGAAGTATCCTTAAGGAACCCTGTAAGGACACTAGGACAACCACAGAACAATACTCTCTATGCAATTTGTAGTTAGACCAGTGCCTAATGGAGTCAAGTGCATTCAACTTTAACCAATGATACTCAAGACAAAAGTAGCGCTTAGTTCATTCAATGAAATGTAAGAACATATATACATGTACTAAAATAATAAATACTGGATCAAAAGACTATACTGCTAACCCACTTCAACCATTAACCAAATATGCATTAAGTTGTAGTTTCAATGTCAAAATGTGTAGGTTAGGCAAAGCATATTATCACCAATCTTACCCAATCACTCAATGAAAGTGTAAGGTCAACTCAATATCGTTACATTCATCAATTAGGTATTAGAACTTCTCACCAACGTATGACATAAATAAGTCCAAGTTCACAATCATCCAATAAACACCACATCAACAATGAGCCACAACGAATAGGTCATTCCACAAGATATTAGTTAACAGCAGTTGCATAAAAGTAAGTGTGCTAACACTTGCATCCAATTACCAAATTTTGTACCACATTGTAAGCTTAATCAGTAGTCACAATAGTATTAATGTAATAATTAGCTTAGGTTATAATCATATATGAAGAATAATATAATACACCATATTAAAATGAATCAGCCCAGAATATATTACACAGTATCCAGTAGTTATCACCTCAAGAGATAGGAAAGATAATAGCATCAGAAAGTTATCTACCAGATAGGTATCATCAATTATGTATAAACAGATAAGAACCAGCATTAACCCATAAGATGTTCACTGTAAAATAGTTTTGATTTTATGTAAACAGCAGTAAGCAAATGGTTTCAAACCTTGTGATTATGCCCAATAGGACAGCCAGTAAACAATGAAGGATATAACCAATTTCTAGCTTTCCTTTTTGGTGGTTTGATTCAGTTAAGGTTCTTCATAAAATGCAACAGAACGGACCTTGTAATCTCCCATAAAACCAATCTAAAGCTAACCCAGAAAAGTTACAAATAAACAAGTGTATAATTTAATTTGCTTTCTGTAAGTGTGTAAATATATAAGTGCAACAGATGATCAATCACAGAAATATTTGTTGGAACTATGCCAAAATCAGACCTTCTAAATGTTGAAAATAAAGTGTTTAATTTGTCAAACAAACCATGTAAGACGGAGATCAAATTTTACTTTTCAAACAAAAAAAAGGAAATATAAATTACTAACTCACTTCTTGTTTTCTGAATTTCTGTGTATTGTTGTGCACATGAGGGAATGAAGGATAAGCACACAGGGTCTGCAATTTAATTGCAGACCTGTGTATGCATAAGGGAGAGAGCTTGGTGAAGAGTGAAGATGTAGATGGAAGAATGAGGGAGTTGTGGGGGTTGAAAGGTCTGTTTTAGGTTAGTAATTAGGGTTTTATGCAGAAAAACAAGTGTTTAGGCTTTTTAATTAGGTTTTAACACTAAAAAAAGAGGGTTTTTAACATTTAACAATTACAACTAACTCAGAAAATAAAATATAAAGCTAATCTAACATAAAAATTAAACTAAGCTAACCTAATAAGTACAAATAGACAAAACTCAGAATTTAGGATTTTTAGGGAGTTTTTGATAATTTGGGGATTTTAAGGGCTCCTAAAATTTCGCCCTAGGGTTTTTAAGAACAAATAGGGTAGGCCGAAATTATAGGAGGAAGAGCCGAAATTTTAGGGAAACCAAAAAATGCAAAAAAAATAATTTTTAAATTTTTAGAGTTTTTGTCATAAAATTGCAGACCTAATTTTAACCCTAATTCTACCTTGAAAATGCAAGTTTAACCTAACAATAATATTTACAAAAATGCAAACTTATAAATTTAAGTTTGATGAATAGATGAACAACCTAGGGTTTCAAAAAAAAACTTTCTACCAACCCTAGGGCATCAATGAGAGGAGCTACCCTCCTTGAGATGGTACTTGGCAAGCTTGGCAACTAGGGCTAACCTCAACAACTCCAGCCTCACCTTAGCAATGGCATGAACAAAAGTAAAACTTCCAAGAAATGCTTCAAACTCGCAAAATAACCTTCATCAAGGAGTGTGCATCCCTTCAAAGAACCCTAGTTAAAGCAAATAGCAGACATAATGATTTATCCCAAAATTTGATGTCTAAAATTGAAGTGAGGAGATTGTATTTATATGATCTCACACTCACTTTTGCATAAAATAAGGTCAATTTAATATTTAAAATGTCAACTTAAAATTAGAATAAAAATAATAAAAAATAATCAAAGTAATGGGTAAATTGGGGTGTTTTCCCCAGATTTGACCCCTACTTGAGCAAAATGGCTAAACAAGGCCAATTTTGATGAAACTAAAGGCCAGACTGTGTAGGGGGTGTCGTCATGCCCCAACTAACCCCAACAATGATGAAAATCCCCCAATGCCCCCCCTTTATCAAGCAAACAGTCTTCCCAGGAGGATGACCTCATCCTCTGAAGGAGGGCCCAGAGAGAGGGCGTTGCTGAACTAGAGGGCCAGGAGGGTGCTGAAGGTGCTCTGAAAGATAAAAGCGTGTCTCGGTGCTGAAGCAACTGCTGCTGTAGTGATAAAACAAGGTCGGGGTCATGTGACCCAGTGACCCACCTCTGGAAGCCCCGGACACCAACCGCAGGGTTTCAAACCCTTTCAAGAGGCAGTCGGCGATGCCATTAAGCCATAGTACTTCCAAAGGAGAAACCAGAGGGTCTGGCCATACCCCTGCCTTAGTATAAGCTGGCTAAACACCCCTCCTGGTCAAAAAAAAAAAAAACACACCATCTCTCTGAGGTACCTCTACAGGCGTGTCGGTGCTAGTACCATCGTAACACAAGGATTAAGGGGATTGGTTGAGATTGGTTGCTAGAATCAAAGAAGCTGGTTGCTAGAATTGAGGAGATCAATTATCTCTCTCAAGGCATAAATAGAAAAAGATGGGAGGAGAAGTTGTAGAAAACCATGTTGTTCGCCGAGATGCACACCTGCAGCAGAAATCTTTCGAAAGTTGTTCCCTCACTACAAGTGGGGAAGGTGTGGCCTTGGGGGAAAGCAATGAGCCAGGTACTGTCACCTGAATCCTGGCTCCTTCGTTTAGGCAAACTCCTAACGAAGCCAAGGGGGGTTGTCCCTAACAAAGAGTTTCTATGGCTCTATGTTTTAAATTTTTTTGTATGTAGTGATGCGGATGGGTGTTGTTTAGGAGTTTTTTATGATGATCACAAAATTACAATATCACTTAAGTATTCAAGAAATAACAATTGCAAGATGCTTTGAAGCACATAAGCACTTGAAGAAATAAATACAAGACACTCACAACAATATAGATGCTCCAGATAGATAATAAGCAAATGAAATTTGATGACAAGGACCAGTGCCTTATGGAGTCAAAATTAGTCTTGAGTGCTTGGGTTGCTTGATACAAGAGTTTGAGAGGTCTGTTTGTGAGATCGTTTTGCAATTGTTCTTGGTTTATTTTATTGTAAATTTTATGTAATCTTGTTTTAGGTGTCTAGGAAACCTAACCGGGAATACTTTCAGTGGCTCCGTTCGAAGACATGACGGACCTGTCTGGCTCACAAGCTAGGTGTTCAGAGAATTTAACCAGCGAGTGTCCAGATTGGGTAGCCCGACGCCCACAATTGGAATTTGCCCACTACCTAAGTATTTATCGAAACGTCGGTTCGTTGGTTATGGAGGTGAAAGTTTTTATTATAGTTTGAATCTTGCAAGATTAACAGTCCAATACCGTTTCTGAGTATTCCCGCTTTTTGGGCAGGTCAAAGCATACTCCGGCAAAAAAAAAACGAGATAAATTCAATTTTTTATTATGGGGAGTGTGAGTTGCAAATTTTAATTAGAGCACAAGAAAAATGCTCTCCGATAAAGAGTGCTCTTGATCTTGCCTTAAGGCCTAATTCAAGAGTCTTATCTACACTACATGCAATGCAATGCAACAAATAAAAATGCTCTCCGACAGAGAGTGCTCTTGACTCGTCTTGCGACAGGTTCAAGAGACTTATTTACACTATATGAGATGCAAAAAGTAAACAAGGAACACAATAATAGCTTAAATAATCGAAAATGAAATGACTAAACTAGCAATTAGTGTTCTAAGCAAAAAAGAAACTAATATAAGTACTTGAAGTAAATCTAAGCTAAGAACACACAAGACACCCTTCCCCAAATGGGGAAGAAACACAAACTATGGGAGGCTTTATCCCACTTAGCCTTATTTTATTAATCAAATACAACTTTTGAGGATTTTCAATCTTGGAATGAGAAACTTGGAAAATACAAAATGGAAGAAGCCTTAATGGCTTTTACAAAAAAAAAGGAGAGTGTTTAAGTCTTCATGGTTTAGATGCTTGGTTTCAAATTTCTTCTTGGTTTTGCAATCCTCTTCTTCTCCAATTTGATGATCTCTTCTTCTTCTTCTTCAAGTCCTCTTCTTGAGTTTGCTTTTCTTCAAATCTACAACACAATGCAAATTCAAACTACAAGCACCCTTTAGCATTAGTCAAATCAAACAAAAAGGAAACTAGATGCAACTAAGATCTAAGTATTAAAATGAAATGCAACTTTTTCAATCAGATCTAGATGCAACTATTCAAAGTAAACTAAATGCAAAGCTTAGAATGAGATCTACTATATGCAAACTAACAAACTAATCAAAGAACTAAGTGCAAGATCTAAATGCCAATGGGAGTGCAAGCTACTATGAAACTAAGACTAAAAATTACAAGTTCTTTTTAAGTTTTAGAGTTTTTAGGAGGAGTTGGAAGCAAGCAAAGGCAAAAACGAAAGGAGGCAAAGACAAAAGGGAAGCAAGGTAAGAGACTTAAGGTGGGACGAGAGCTAGGAGGAGAGAGCTTCTTGGGAGGAAAAACGAAAGGAAAGAAGTGGGAGGAGGGACAAGAGGAGGCTAAGGAGAAAGAGAGGCAAGGTAGGACGAAAGGAAGGCTTGAGATAGAGGAGGAGACGAGAGCAAAGGAGAGAAGAGGATCTTAGGTAGGAAGGAGACTAAGACGAAAGGAGAAAAGGAGCTTAGAAAGGTTGAGAGGGCTAGAAGACTAAGGGGAAAACGAAGCTAGGAAAGAAGAAAGGCTAAGGACAGGGCAAAAACGAAGGGGAGGAGGCCAAAAACGAAAGCAAGAAAGGTGTTTTAGGGCTTCCAAGGTAACCAAGTGACCAAGTTTTAATGTAGTTTGTAGGATGGAACTTCAAGCAAACCAAACCCTTAGTGCCTCCTTGAAATAATCCAAGCTGTGTAGATCTTGAAAAGAAAACCAATGTTAAACAAACAAGCTTGTGATTGTAATGTCCCCACCCATCATACCAGTGCGATGGAGAGAACGTTAGACTGAAGCCAGGGCATCTAGCCCCATGAATTTATTAAATAAGCATTCACATAATATAAAAAGACATATGGAAATGTATGGTTATAAGAAAACACAGTGGAAGTAATTTCAATAACACATCCATCATACATTCAAGATATTCATCAAATAAATAATTGCAAGGTTAACACAAGAGAGTACTTATCTTATAAAAAAGTAGCCCCGAGCAACTGGCTATGCAACTGCAACGTTCCACCCAACCATAGGCCAATTGTGATCATCAATATCTCAACACACTGCCACCCCCGAGCTGGGCATGATCTCTACAAGGAATCAGGGAACAACAGACTCGCACATAGCCCAAAGATACACCAAATCAGCCAAGCCAATCTACAGTTGGGTTTATCAGGCTATTAGGCAATGGAAGGAAGAATTGCTAAGCTAGTGGGATCATCCATAGAGATATGGGCACCCTCTGCAAGATCTATCTAGCTTGGTCCCCACAATACCTACACACCTGGCACAAGGAGGTATTCCCTTCACTAATACACAGTCCCTCAGGCCATACCTTCCATTCTAGTGTTCTTCAAGGTGTGCATAGAAGAGCAACCAGCCCTTTGATCTTCTTGAGAGGTTATCCCCCTCACTAGGTTTATCAAGCCAATTCAGGTCCACTTCCACTCCTAATTTCTTGCTCACAGTTCAAACCAATGCAGGGATGCACCCAACAACAAAAATACAAGTGTTGAAAAACGTGGGCAACCAAAACGAACTGGTAGATGGGAAATAAACCCTAGGAGAGCCATTCGTTTTCAGAAAACGTTTATATGCATTCTAGGGGCTGAAACGACCTCTATAAACCCCCAAAACGTGACTCCCTTTCTCCCAGCTACTATGCAACACAAAAACGAGCTCCTAGCTATGGAAAATGCAGGAAATTGGTGAAAAACGTGATGAAGGAAACACCCAGTAGTTCAGACTGCGTGAGAGAGGAAAGACTATGGGTTCAGAATGGCTTTGGGCACCATTTCGTGGGTGTTTTCTTGCCCCATAAGCAAAAGTACGTTTTTCCAGGTTGATGGCTTGCCCATGCACGAAATTGGCTGCCATACCTCTTCATTCCCAAGGCATTAACCGCCTCAACCAATTTCTGGAATAATTAAATGATTGGGTCCATAACCCAAAATGGGTAGTTGGTGGTTTATGGGTTTTCTCATTGACAGATGGATTAACACCATTGGCTCAAGGGTTTGAATAATTTCCCTCCCTATTCCTTGTAGAATCATGCCCCCATCTCTTTGTTGCATTGCATAACCAGTTGTGGGTTTTTCATTAAAATTTGTATTTACATGATGTCTTAATTTACATTGTGCCTATCTAGCACAAGAACCATAGGCATCTATTTTTTTAATTGTCGATACATAAAACGCTAAATCAATGGTGGGGCCTTAGCCTTGAGCTCCTCACCATGATTAAATAACAATATTTACATCATTTACGATTTAATGCAAAGGGGGTCAAAATGGGGACATTACAGTGATCCTGAAGATGAGCTAGATGCAGTTGAGCTCACACCCTTCTCCAAGATGGCAAATCCTATCCAAAATCAAACCACTCAAACAACCCAGTGAGATCAATCAACTAGCATGCTAAGCATATAAAGATTCATCAACATTTATACAACTGAATATTTCTTGCTCATGAAATCTTGATACAATAGCATAACCAACCAAATTATCAACTGTAAATGGGAGATTTTACGTTCTATGAAATAGACTTCTAAAACCAATTGATTTGATCACACATAAGCATTTGAATTGAAAAATATGGAAAGCATTCACCTCACAAAGTTCATTCACCACTAGCACCAAGTCGCATGGACCTCCAAAGTCTTGATCTTATTCCAAATAATGAGCATAAAGCAATTACAAAATTCTACAGAGTAAGTCTACAACAAAGGATCCATCTTCAGAGAGTGAAAGGCACCTCTCTTTATACAAAACTAAGAGAGCTAAACCCCTAATTCGAATTGGCAATGGAGGGAGCCAATGGCACCTAACATCAATTCGAATTTCCAATCAAATCCAATCATGATCCAATCTAGAGAAAACTTGGAGTGAGATCAACCAATCAACTCGAACTTGAAGTAAAGAGGATGGGGAGGTGGCCTCCACTTTGGCAAGGCGCCCCCCATCCCTTCCTTGGAAACACCACCCATCAAATACGAAATAGCCATGTGTAATGCGTGAATATGAAGGAGATATGCGAGTTGGAGTAGCATTCATGGTAGCTCGAGTTAAGAGGGAGACAAACATGGTGATGTGGCCTCCTTTCAAGGGATGCGCCTACCAAAAACTAAATGCACATCCAACCTCCCATTACGTGAATGCCAAGTGTACTATTCGTGAGACCTCAAGGAGATACGTGAGCCTTCATGGGAGATCAAGTGATGAGTTATATTTATTGTAACTCGAGTTCAAATGGGAGCCAAGCCCATGAGGTGGCCACAAAACAAGGAGGGCGCCCACCTTTTAATAAATGCAACTCAATCCTTCCATTAAACCAACGACACATGCTCAATTCATGAATCTCATGAAGGAGGGCGAATTTCTCCATTGAAGATGACTTATGCTGACTGGATAGTTCACTGAAGCTGACTGGAGTTGATTGGAATCATCATGAATGCTCTATGCCATGTCATTCAGCCTTTTATTTTATTCAATTTGGATTATTTTGGAGAGATTTGGATTATCTCCAAAATAATGATTTTTTATATTTTTAATTAATAATCTCTCTTTTCTTGATTTTTTGAGAAATTATTAATTATCAGGTTGAATTGACATCTGAAACTTAGGATAAGCTGGTCCGGGGTTCATATGTGATTTTTGACTTAGGAATCAAGCCTCCAATCTCTGAAAACCAACCCCGGATGATTGACATATTACACTTTTGATTTTTTCAATTAAATATTTGGAAAAATAATAATAAAAACTCAATCCAACACGTCCGGTAAAAAAATTTCAGACAATGTTTTTATTGGACGAGGACCCTAGGAAATGACCAAATAAGACATACATGGTGTCTAGTAGGCTTATATACATCAGTTGGACTCTAATAACCCCCCAAGGCTCAAATTTCAAAATCGGGCATTCCAGCTTTGGAGGAAGTGGGAGAAAACCTCGTCGATTATTGCTCGGCTATAAGCAAAGCATAATTGACAAGGACAAAAAACTCCCTGGAATGCCTTATTTGATAGTCAAGTCATGGGGAACCGAGCCACTCAAAATCCTACTAGCACACTTATTACAAACCCCATGGGGCCATGGTCATTTCAACTGAAAAATAAAGCTGACTAGCCAAAATTGGCTAGAAATGAGAACTGGAGCTTCTGATACACTGGATATGAACATAAATCATGTTCATCAAATGGCGGCTCGTCGGAAGTCCAACTATGGTACAAAAAAGTTGGTAACACACCACAAGGAAGTTGTGTGAGGAACAGACACAAGTGAAGTCAAGGAGGAGAAAACACAAATAGCAGGAAGACAATCGACCAGAAAGGTGGAAGACTGCTAAGATAGTACTTTACAATGTCATACAGGGTACAGCAGTTCCTCTGATTTTTCAACAGGCTGTAAACCTTAGGTTGTGGTGTCCTTGTATGTTCTGATTATTAAATGATAAGCTGTTTTGAAGGACAGAATTCTTGTGTATCGTGTTTATGCTCCCTCTATTCATTTTCAGCTATATGAGTGATTGTTGCATGTTCAAAAATATGTATTTCTGTGGCTAAATAAGTTCATATTTGATTTATTTAATTAAAGAGAAACATAGGACAACAGTCACTTAGGTACATTGGTAAATTCAAGTGTTAACTTCAAGTATTGTTCATGATCACTTTTGGAATTAAGGTAGACTTCTCCTTGGCCCATCTCGATCGTTCAGCAGCAATGGTTCATGGACATGTTCAGTGGGTTGTATGGCCATGATCCTTTTTCAGAGGTAGATTTCAATTTTCAAGAGATTTCAGAAGCCAGAGTTTCGAGGTATGGTACAGGGTAGGGACTGGGAGAATAGAGACACATACCTAACAGTCAGAAAGCAGATCTGTGGTGAATGCATCTTTACAGCAGCATGGGGTTTAGTGGAATCACTGGCTACGGCTTTTTCTTAGGACTGTTTCCATGGCAGTGTTAAACAGCAAGAAAGGGACAAATACCCAACAGTCAGAAAGCAGATCTGTGGTGAATGCATCTTTACAGCAGCATGGGGTTTAGTGGAATCACTGGCTACGGATTTTTCTTAGGACTGTTTGCATGGCAGTGTTAAACAGCAAGAAAGGCAAGTTATGGGGAATTTGCAACAATCTGTAGAATCTACAGAGCAGAGGTGACTGTTGTTTGTTGGTTAGTTTGTCTTCAGCAGAACAATTTTTAGGACCATATCATCTAAATGCCTGAACAAAGTGCAGTACTGTAGTGGTTGAGGTGCATAGTTGCTGTCAATATCATCATTATGAGTAAAATCATGAAGATTTGTGGTCACTAACCAGATTGAAATAAAGCATAGACTGTCCGATGAAGTGCTTTCATAGTTTTGTTTTTGATATGGACCATCATGTGAATTGCTCTAGCAATGTGTCTTTGGACAAAACCTTGAAGTAGATTTTAGGAGAGCGTCTAACAGAAAGCTTGAGGACAGGTTTATCCAGATGGAGTGCAGGACAGAAGTTATTTTGGTTGCAGCTATGGGTTTTACATACCTGTAGAAAAAGATCATTGGGCACATTCCTGTAGCATTCACCCAGCGATGAGGGTGCACTTTATAGAGAGTTGTTGACAACGTTTGAAACACCAATTGCACTTTCAGCCTATTAGTAGATCTCAACTAATCCTTTTGATATTCAAAGAATAATGTGCCCAGCATGAGTTGTAACCTTCCACCATAAGTTTGACGTCTGAAACGAGGACAGACTTGGACTATTTAGTAAATTAACCAACAACCAGGCCCTGTTGGAGGCTTTCTTGTAGCAGATGCCATGTCTGAAATACATTCTTGTAGCAGATTTCATGTCTGAGATTCATTCCTATATCCAATTTCACATGCAGGGATTTTCTAGTAGCAGATTTCAGTGTGAAATGACCCTTGGCTGATGGAATTGGGCTGTAAGTCTCGTGGGGGCAAACCCTGTTCAAAATTGGGCATTGGAATCAGAGGAACAGCATCATAAAACAGCATAAACAGGTGTCTAGCTCTATTTATGAAGGAGCTGCCATATTATGTGGTGCTGTCTTGGTGAGAAAACTATAGAACAGGGCTCAGGCTTGAAGGAAACAGTATAGAAGAGGGCATAGGTCATAGGAGGCTTCCATATTATGTCACATGTTATTATTTCAGATCCTGCCCACTATTTTGGACAGCTACTGTGCCGATTATAGAAGACGCTTCCAGATCTAATTTTGTTTTCCTTAAAAGTTTCTTAGTGAGAGAAAGCACACTTATGAGGGAGTTTTCATCCAGTAACTTGGGACCCACCTTATCCTTTCAGGCTTTCACATATAGAGGAAAGCTGCACCCTAGTGCAAAGATCTCAGGTAACTGTGGAAGGGTGCATGTGCTTAAATTACTGAAGTAGGAAGTAAGTTAGTAACCTTTTGGGGATGAGGGTGCATGTGCTTAAATTACAGAAAAAGGAAGTAACCTTTTGGGGATGAGGACACATATATTGAGGAGACCTATAGATTCCTATTTTCAAAAAGAACCCTATGCATTAACAGCTGGAGACAAATGTGCCTTTCTTGGGACAATTCTTGGAGGCTGCGGTTCTATTTTGGTACCTAGGTTCTATTCTTGACTTAGGAATTTTGTGCCTTGGCTTCCTTTGCTCTAATTTACATTTTGCATGCCCTCTACAGGGTATTTTGGACAGTTGGAAGACATTTTTCTTATTTTGGTCTATGAAATGGAAGTAGTAATGTGCCCTTCATGGATCCAATGGTGTTTTTTTGAAGGCTTGGTGGCATGTAGAGATTTTGGAGCTAGGTGCACCATTTGAGGATGGTTTTCAGGCACATACAGGTATCATTAACTGGAGTTGGTGTGTCCTGGCTTGAGGAAATCACCTGTGCTATTTTTGGTTTCTATCTCTCTTGTTCTTCTGGTGGAAAATTCTCTATTTTAGAGACCAAGGCTCGTTCTATAAGAGCTGGGGGATTCCCTTGATTCTTTTTTTGGATGGTGATTTTGCTTGAGTATTTCCATTGCAATTATTATTTCAGCTAGAGAGTAAGCGAGTGCATCCTTAGTGAGAGGTTTGTGGTCACCTCCATGGAGAAGCCTTGACTGTATCATGTTTCCAGCCAGTGGGAAAGCAATGGAGAAGGATCCATCCCCTCTACTCCTTTGCATATGTAACATGAATCTCTGGAAATTGTGTTTACATCTTTAGAAGAAAGGTGAAGTATTTTGGCAGTCAATTTATCATCGTGGATGTATTAATTTGCTGGTTTAGTCTTTTCCAAGTCACACAACTCAGGTTTAACGTCTGCATGTGTGATTTTCTTCTTTCTTGACTCCATAGCCCCTTGGGATTTGAGCACCAGTCCTTTTAAAACAATAAACAACATTTATTTCACGTTTTACAACAGTAATACCTGCAGATCAGAAGGTACAAACAGCGGATTTGCACAGAAAACAAGTTTTAAAGTCCAAATTAAGTGTAAACCTGCACCTTTTAGCTTGCTGTTTGCTCATTTTATTATGTAGAATTTAATTTACAGCAAACTTGTTTTGCAGATCTGAATTTGTTTTGGTAGGTTAGCGTTCATATTCTGACTCAGATTACCTAGGAAGCCCCGCCTTTGGCTAGCATGGACTAGCCCGAAGCGTAGAAGAACTAGCCTGTGGTGAGTTCGATTCCTAGTTACCTTGTTACTGTTAGCCTATTGGATTATCTTACCAATCACTAAGTCTTCATATCACCTTTAATTGTATTATTCATTTGGGATAATAGTGATTTTCTCTCAAATGATGACTTAGTTAGTTAAGATTCCCTAGCCTAATCACCATTCAAGGTTTTAGGACCTAGAGCAAATCTCTCCATGAGGTGGCATCACCCATTGTACTATAGATTTGTAAAATTGGTGTGAATACTATGAGAATTGGCTAGTTAGTGTTTTCTAACAAATTGTTGTTCCTGTCTATATTTTAATAGTTACAGAATGGTTTCAAGTGCTATAACCTCGTAGGCGGTGTTACATCAATTATTTACACCATCTATTATTGCATTAGGTTTCATCAAAGTTGTTTTCAGTGAAATCAAAAGTCTTATATAGTAATATCCTTGAATCAATATCATAACATCTAAGAGATGACTTAGAACTGAAAATGAAGGTTTTTAGCAAAATGGAAAAAATATGAGAACATGAATAAATAGTAAATACCTTAAAGGCTTAATGCATATAAATAGAAGGGCTGCTCCTAACATTACCTCAGCGAACTTACAAAAAGAAAAATAGAGAGACTACCTGTTGCTTAGGGATGCCTTTGTAATCTCCATATACAGTGGCATACTCTAACAATTCATTCTTCTCTATGAGAGAGAGGAATTCATCTTTGCTAACAAAGAAGTAATCCTTCCCATCAACTTCACCTGGCCGTTTTGCACGGGTTGTAGCTGTAACTACAAAGTGAATTCCCTTTCGCAATTCTTGCAATCTCTGTTCAACAGAAACTGTTGTCACAACCTAGTGCAATTTTGATGCTATAGATTCATAGAACTATTATTTAACAAAATTCGAGTACAATCTTCAATGCATTTACCATGTATCTGTCTGTTTTCTTGCAAATTGTAAAAACAATTCCATGGATTCAGACAACAATCAAAGGAGAGGAAATTGAAAAATAAAAATAAAAGGTTCGCAGAACTATTAATAGACATTAGCCCAGTGGGTTAGCTCAAGTGGTTAAGAGCTGTTAATTGCAAGCACGAGGTCATGGGGTCAAGTCCCTGGGCTGGTTCCCTCTCTGAATAATAGAATATTGTGGGCCTCACTCAATGTCCTTGTCAGGTTAGATTGCCAAAACTGCAACCAAACAGTTTACCCCAGGTACCATCCTCGAAATGAAGACAAGTGACTAGAGGGTTTCCTGTGATGTGCACTTCCTCGAAAAAAAACTATTAATAGACGCCCTCCCAATAATGGAAGGGGATCACTGTTAATATGCCGTAGGAAAGTGTCCAAATTTCAGAGTGCCCTGAGGAAAGTACTCTGGAAGAAAATTTGTCTGAATGTCAAGAGGGAAAGGGAGGTACAACTCCCCTAGAGTTTTATGCTACAGCAACGGGAAAAGGGCTTGAAATTCACTAAAAGGTATTCCAGAAAAGAATCCAAGGAAGTTCTTGAAGGTATAGGGTGTATGAAATTTCCTCCTAAGATTTATGCGGTTTTCTGTAGAGGGCCAAAGAAGGGCCCTAAATTTTATCCAAAACAGATTTTGTTAGGCAACAAGTCTTTTTGTTGAAGAAACAACCATAATCCTAGCCATAATCCACACATCCATAGGATTATGGCCATCCCAAAAAACAGATTTTGTTAGGCAACAAGTCTTTTTGTTGAAGAAACAACCATAATCCTAGCCATAATCCACACATCCATAGGATTGTGGCCATCCCAAAAACCGTTGAAGAGATAGAGAGAAAACAATTAGAATTCAAGAGATGTTTTGATCATTTTTTTGCATAGATGAGGATAATATGCTGTCAAATTCAAGAATAAGGCCCAAAAAGAAATAATCTTGACACAGGACCTTACTTTTTTGACAGAGTTTGGTTATTCATGGAGCTGCCAGTTTTGATCCGACCCAAGTGCCATCAATGGCACCTAATTGAGTCAGGCTACCCCTTTTACCAACGAAGTTGTGGAAGGTGGACCTATTTTGACTCATAGGTAATAACTTAAAAAAATACATTTAAATTTAACTGAGGGGAGGAAGATGGCATCTTAGGTAAGGATTTGCGTAGACACTGATTTAAAGAAACTACTGACAGAGTTTATCACAATCAATGCTGGAGGGTACACCTATGAGGGTGCCTTGAATACGGGCGTCTTCAGCAGGATGGATAATTGGAAAGAACAGGATTAGGTAGTGAATGTAGACAAGTAAGCAGAATGAGCTAAGTTGCACTGAAAAGGAATACAGGAATGGATACAGATACAGGGAGGGAAATGGACACGGAAAATTTTCAAAAATGTCGTATATGATACAACAGGGAAACAACAGTGTCTAGATATATATATATTCAAAAATACCATGAGACATACATAATTCAGATTACCATTCATCAATTAGATTTAGAGGTAGTCATGTCATTTATAACTATTGAAATTAGCATACTCAAATATTGTCATAGACAATATTCTTATATCATGACTCTCGAGTGCCATAGTTAAGCCAACCCCTGTCAAGCATTCAATCAAGAACATATCAACTAATTCTAAACATCGATTTCCAACCCTAAAATTACTCAAAGGCTGAATTCAAGTGTTAGCATCTCTAATAAAAGAATACACCAATTACACCTCTAAAAGAAGTGTTGGATTTGGGATTAAACACAATTTTGGAGGTAAGTCAGTGACTCGGTTAAGGTGTATTTGGGTTGATCCACTGACTAACTAGACAATCAACTAGGCAAGTGAGGGTTGGTTGACTAACTGACTAGAGCATTAAGGTCCTAAATTCACGGGGTTGTCTAACTTTTTGGGACCGACTTGGATGATCAAAGTTGACTTAATCAGCCATGCTTCAAGGGGATTGGTTAGGCACTAAAGTATAAATAAGTGAGCTTGTGTTGAGCAATATGATAAAATGTGCAATGGCATACAATATTGCACTCTATGTTATAACACTATCTCTGGACACCACTGCATTCCCTTGGATATGTTGTTTACTTTTTATTGTGTATACTAATAAAATGCTTGAAATAATATTAAAATATCACATGTATACCATATGGAGAATTTGCCTATTTGAAGATTATTAGAAATACATGTCAGTTCATGTAACCCTTCATAAATACAATATGTTATTTTGTAGGGCTGAAACTGTCAATGTCTCAATTTTGATATGCAAGTTCTTTTATTACATATGCAAATCATTGGGGTTTATCTGCAACAAAGCTGAGGAATTGGCAACAATGATGGGAAAAAAAAAATAGTCATTGTACTTCTACACTAGGCTATGACACTAACACTATAGTAGAGAAGCATTCGATGCAATAAAATGTCCACACATTAGTGGTTTTTTGAGCCAAAAGTAAGCCTCTATCATTTTTGGGAAAATATGAGAAAATAACCACGAGACATAAAAATTCAGATTACAATTCGTCAATTTAAGTGTAGGGTTTAGATCTTGATTTATAAGATTTTAGGCTTTATATTAAGTTTTAAGGCACAATTTAGGGGTAGCGTTTTATGGTTTCCTTTTAGGCTTATTTATTTGTTTTTTTCATGTCAAAAAATCACTACTTCTAGGCTCTAGCTGGAAACTTGCCCTGTAGCAGCTGAAACGTTTCAGAAAATCAAGAAACGTTTTAGGAAACAACTGGAAACAATTGGAAATGGCTAGAAACGACTTGGAAACATTTCAGGAAACGCCTGGGAACGTTTCTGTTTTTTGGATATGCCTTGGAAACGTTTCAGGAAACGGTTGGAAATGGCTTGGAAACATTTTCGTTTTTTGGATACGACTTGGCAACATTTCAGAGCCGTATCCCTACATTTCAGTTTTTGAAAACGGGAACGACGTACCCCACCCCTAGTCCTAGACGTTTCCGGTAACTTAGAGAATGAGCAAGAATTCAAGAGACTAGTGATTGCCATGAAGAAAAGAAAAATATGGACTATGAAGGAAATTAAAAGTGATCCTAATCTCAAATCATTAGGAAGGGTTAGCAAAAAAAGATCAATCACATGGAGATTTGGAAGAGATGATAGTTAATAAACCAATGGGATATGAACAAACAAAAGAAAATTTGGTGTTTGTAAAGGTAAGTGTAAATTTTAGGTTTTAGCCTGGTGGGTTAGCTAGAGTGGTTGAGTGTTGGAGGCCTAATGCAGGAGGTCTTGGGGTCAACTCCCCTGGCTTGCAGCCTTTCTTGCCATGGGCCTCACTCAATGATCCCTTCCAGATCAGGCACCGTAATCAGTGCTGACAATTAATCCGCCCAACATCCAGAAATTCTTGGAAAGAGTGGGGAGGGATTCTGCAAGGTGTTCCTTGAAAAAAATGAATAACTGCTAGGAAAATACTATACATAAGAGATTCATATTGAACATGGAAAAGGTTGTTCAGACCCTGGGGAACTTGAATAATAAGCAGGAAAAAGCCAGGAGAAAAGTAGCAAATGTTGGTCAAATGAGGAAATTCAGAAAAACAACAGTGAAAACACAAGTTGGAGAAATCTAACAATCCTAGTTGGGTGGGAAGAGAGGAATAGCCAAGTACCTCAAAGGTGTACTTATCAAATAACAATAATATCAAGGAAGATGAGAGGGCTTACTTTAAAGCCAAAAGGAAGAGGCCCTGAAGAGGAGGATTGTGGTAAAGAAGAAAAGAAAATATATTAATGTCCATGAACAACCAAAATAGATCAATAGGAATGAAAAGTACAATAAAGAAAAATAGTAGTAAAAGGAGTACCTAACGCATCTCCCATTTAATAAAACAATGAGAAAAAGTATTTCCAACGCAACATAGCCACTTGTCTACTGGACCAAGTGTGCCACCTAGCTGGGGAATGATTCTTCTATCCACGCAATGTTAGACACAACGAGCTCCCTTTCCATGCCTTCATCAAACCCCTCCAACATGGTCTCCACTTGTCATAAGTCTTATCAAAATTAATTTTCAAAAACAGAGGCTTTTGGCCAAACTCCCAAGCCCACTCAAGACATTCCCTCCCTTTTAGAAAACTAGTCTACTCCTTTCAGACTATCCAAGCAACCAACAACCTAATCCTCCTAGCCAATGCTTTGGTTCAAATTTTGTAGGAGACATTGAGGAGAGTAATGAGACGGTGATCTAACAAATCCATTTTAACACATTTAGGGATAAGCTTAATAAGACCTACAGTGACAACCTCCCACATAACACCACCCTAATCCTAGCACCTCTTGCCTCATAGTCTTCAAACATTCGACGTTGAGATTCCAACTCATTGGCTTCCTTTTGATTTAGTTCATTAAAAGGATACACTTCCACCCTTTTCTAAGCATGTTGGAGTTGGTTCCAAACTTGAGTTTATTTAACTTTCCTAGTTCTAGCAATGATTTTTCCCATACCCTAAGAATCTCTGATGTGTCGTATTGGTAGCTCCCATGATAGAGTCCTTATGTTCTCAAATAAATTAACTGATATTTAATTTGCAGAATATCAAATTCTTCACATGGCAAGATTCACACAGCTAGAAAATGAACAGCGGAAGCAAAGCACAATACAAAGACGATTTGCACATTCCAATCAACCTTTCATTAATAGATCTAGGCTTACAGGGAGACCTCCACAGCTACCAAAAACATGCAGTTGTACAGTACAGTCAAACAAAGCAAAATTTGCAACTTACCGAGGAAAACTGCCCAGTAGAAACCGTAAAACAGCCTGAGACTCATTGCCCTACTATACAACTGTCCATATGGCTATATGGAACTGTTTTGTACGGATCTGTTCATACAACGGCATGGAATTTTGTACAACAGTATGGATCTGCTATACCAATTTGTACAACTATATGGATCTACTGTACCTACTCCCTGCTCGCTAAAATCTGCCTAGTTGTTGATTTGGGCTCCTCTTTGGTGCTCTAATTCTGGTCCACGGATGAATTACTTCACCTCCCAACCAAACTGCCTTTTGAGTGAATAATGAATGTGTCTTTACCCTCTACCTTGACATACTTTTATACTTTGACTGAAACCCTAATCGACCAAAACCCTAATCTCTCAATGAGATCGATGGTTGAGATTAGCCTAGACTCTAAATCACCAATGTATTAAAATTGCATTTTATTAGACTCAACGGCGAAATATAAGACTTTCACTCTACTAATAGAGTGAATTACAAAATAGACTTGACTTGGACGACTTCATGCACGTTTGACACTCAACCTGTGCAGAAGTTCTTGTCCAAGCTACAAACATCAACACTCCCTCTTAGCAAGTTAGGAATTCTACACCAATCCAAGTTTGTCTTTGAATGCTTCAAACTTCCCTTCTGCTAAGGGCTTGGTCAAAATATCTACAACCTGTTGATTTGTAGGTACATATTGGAGCTTTATTGCTCCCTTATGAATCCTATCTCGGATGAAGTGATACCTGATCTCAATGTGCTTGGATCTGTCACGAAAAATTGGATTCTCAAAAAGTTTAATATTATCACAGTAAATCATGTGGGATCCAACTCTTGATCAAATAAACTTGCTAGCAACTTTCGAAGCCAAATGGCTTCACAACTAGTTGAACTCGCTGCCATATACTCTGCCTCTGCTGAACTAAGTGCCACAAAAGTCTGCTTTCGCCTAAACTAGGATATCATTGTTGATCCTAAGCTGAAGCAACACCCTGAGGTGTGTTAGTTTTTCAGAATTTACTTCAATCTGATCTAGGATCTTAACTGAGAGAACAACATGTACAGCATATCTACAGCATATCAATCATGGACATAATAATGCAAGCACACAAGAGACAATAGACACACAGATTTTCACTGGGGAAAACCATAAAGGTGAAAAACCCCACAACTTCCTCAGAGATAGATAGAACAATGATACAACCCAAGCATAAGAGATAGTCTTCTCCTAGCAGCAGCTTCTCCTCCTCCACAAG
Organism: Larix kaempferi; assembly: GCA_027924585.1. Taxonomy (NCBI): domain Eukaryota; kingdom Viridiplantae; phylum Streptophyta; class Pinopsida; order Pinales; family Pinaceae; genus Larix; species Larix kaempferi. The sequence goes on along the minus strand of BSBM01000569.1, from coordinate 9,908,890 downwards.
TGCGCCACTCTCCAATGAGAGTATGAGTGAGAAAGTGAATGAGCAAATAGAGTGCCTCCCGCACTCTATTTATACTTGACTTGACTTGCCTAACGACCTTTACTAGGTCGGCCTTAACTTAACCACATAACATAATGCTGACAGGGCCGACCCCCAATAGGGTGGTCTAATAACCCTTTGACCCACATGACTTATACAAGGCCGACCCCACCAAGGTGGTCTAATAACCCATCAAGTATAAGTTACGACACTTACAATATAAATGACAACACTTCCGTATAGAGAAATAATAACATTTCTATAGGAATACAAATACTTTCGTATAGAGGAATAATAACATCTCCATAGGAATACAATATACATATATGAAATACATTCCGAAGTTACAAATACATCAACACTCCCTCTTAACTAGGAAGGTATTTCTCGACACAGGTCTTCTAGCACAAGTCTTCTTCTCTGGATCATCGTCACTGGATCATCGTCATCATCACTGCTGCTGCTATCTCAATCAATCTCCGATCTACTCGTCATAGGAAGTTCTACAGAGCCAGTCCTTTTTCATACTGGATGTAGGCCCACCACCTGCAGGTCTTCATCACTGGACATACTGTGGAATCCTCAGGACTTATTACGTGCGTCAACAAAACCTTGAAAGAGCATCCCAGGCATTTTACAAGCACACATCTCAACCTATCGGATCTCCCAGGATCTTTTACATGCGACTGTCACAAAACCTTAAAAGAGTGTCTTGCTAAGCAAGATCTCTAAAGAGCATCTGAGGCCTTTTTCATCCTGTCCAGATCTCCAGGACTTATTACATGTGACCCCTACCACAAAACCTTAAAAGAGTGTCTTGCCAAGCAAGATCTCTAAAGAGCATCTAAGGCTTTTTTCATCCTGTCCAGATCTCCAGGACTTATTACATGTGGTCCCCACAAAACCTTAAAAGAGTGTCTTGCTAAGCAAGATCTCTAAAGAGCATCTGAGGCCTTTTTCATCATGTCCAGATCTCCAGGACTTATTACATGTGGTCTAGCAAAACCTTAAAAGAGTGTCTTGCCAAGCAAGATCTCTAAAGAGCATCTGAGGCCTTTTTCATCTTGTCCATATCTCCAGGACTTATTACATGCTACCCTTGCACAACCTGTCCACGGCCATAGAGTATCAACCTGATACTCACCATACATCGTCCTGATGTACATGATCATCATCACTGCATCGTCCTGATGCATGTCATCTGGAGCAACATCCTGAAGCTCGTCATCTATGATCATCCTGATCATATAATGCATCCACCTGATGCATACCAAATATCTACCTGATACATATCATCATACATGATCCACCTGATCATACAATGTATCCACCTGATACATACACAGATACATAATCCACCTGATCATACAATGTATCCACCTGATATATATCAACATACATGATCTACCTGATCATACAATCGTATCCACCTGATACATATACAGATACATGGTCCAAGCATCCAACATGATGCATATACATATACATGATCCAACTGATCATAACAAGCATCCAACATGATGCATATACATATACATGATCCAACTAATCATAACAAGCATCCAACATGATGCATATACAGAGCAGTAACTGGAGCATCGTCCTGATGCTCATCATCCAGCGCTTACATCCACAATCATGGGAAGGATCCTCCTCTCACCATGCTTGGAATGGCTCCTGCAAATGTGTCCATCACTTCTTCCTCGAAGTGTCGTCAATCTGAAGAACACCAAGCCTCTCTCTGAAGTACTCGAACTTCACTCTGGCTAGTGGTTTCGTCAACACATCTGCAACCTGCTCATCCGTCGCAACATACAAGAGCTTCACTGCTCCTCTCTGCACCATATCCCTGATATAGTGATACTTGATCTCAATGTGCTTCGACCTGTCGTGGAACACCGGGTTCTCAGACAGCTTCACACAACTCTGGTTGTCACAAAAGATACCAATAGCCTCCAACGGGAGATCAAATAGCTCAGACAGTAGCTTCCGGAGCCATACTGCCTCACAACTAACCGAACAAGCTGTAACATACTCTGCTTCGGCTGTACTCAATGCTACATAGGACTGCCTCCTGCTAAACTAAGAGATCACACCTGATCCCATACTGAAGCAACACCCAGATGTGCTTTGCAGCACTGCCTGCCCAATCTGAATCAACATAACCCTGCAGGTTAAATTTTTGATTCGCATCATACTTGAGCCCATAATCAATTGTACCCTTCAGGTACCTCAGAATATGCTTTACAGCAACCAAGTGAACACCTCTGGGATCCGTCAGGAACTGGCTCAATGTGTTCACCGCAAAGCAAATATCTGGTCTCATATTCGTCAGGTACATCAAGGACCCAATCATCTGACGATACATCGTGACATCAACCGGATCAGATGAAGCATCACACAGAAGCTTCAGGTTTGATGCCATAGGTGTGGCCATGGCCTTGCAGTCCATCATCTCGAACCTCTTCAGGATCTCTACTGCATACTTCCCTTGTCCAAGGAAGATTCCATCTGCACTCTGCCACACCTCCATGCCTAGAAAGTAGTGCATCATACCCAAGTCCTTCATCTCGAACTCGGCAGCAAGCTTCCTCTTGGTATCGGCAATCAATCTATCCTCACCTGTTACAAACAGGTCATCCACATACAATAGTAGTATCACTGGATTGCCTTCCTCAACCTTGTAGTAAAGGTTGGAATCTGTTTACTCTTGGTAAAGCCCAAACTAGATAGGAAGCCATCTATCCTGCCATACCAGGTCCTGGGTGCCTGTTTCAAACCATACAGGGCTTTCTTCAGTTTGCACACATGTGACTCTCGGTCATGTGTCTCAAACACAAGTGGCTGCTCCACATACACTTCCTCTTCAACTACACCATTCAAGAAAGTTGTCTTGGCATCCATCTGGTGTACCTTTCATTTCATCACTGTAGCCAGAGCAAGTACTGATCTAATGGAAGTGAATCTGGCTACAGGTGCAAAATTCTCTTCATAGTCAATTCCTCTTTCTGGGAGGAGCCACGAGCTACAACCTCGCTTTGTATTTCTCCATGCTACCATCTGCAGCATGCTTGATCTTATAGATCCACTTGGAAGTCATGACAAACTTCCCTTCAGGTCTTGAGACCACATCCCAAACATGATCGATTGGTACTTCTCAACCATGGCATCCTTTTACTGTATCCCGTATCCTGGGAACTTCAGATTCTTCAATATCTTCAATAGATAGTTTGAACTTCATTGCTGGAACAAATGTTGTAGTTCTTCTTTTCTAGGTGATGGTATACGATCTTTCCTACAAAACAAGTTAAATTGCATGATTAGAAAACATCTCATAGTTTTCAGAACAAATTCTTACACATAAAGAAATATGTCATACATTCATGCAATTATTTTAGCCAATGCTTCAATACAACATTTATCCATATCCCGTAACTTTCTAGATGCCTTCCAATCTCTACTAGAACATTGTTAAGAGTGTGCATAACTCCCAACATGTCAGCAAAGAGGTTTCATTCTAGATAAGTAGCAATGGAATGTTGTACAGTGCCATAGGCCACTTACCCATCACATGCATATTAGTAGTATATTGTTCATTAATGTAATTATTCTAATATGCATAATACACATCCTAAGTTTAGGAACATAAGCATATACATCATTGAGCAATATTATTTAAACAAACAAATATGCAAGAAATGACAATTCAAATACTTATCTTTGTTTGGTTTGTAGGGTGGACTCCTTCTCAATATTTGCTTCCTTGCAGGAACTACTGGAGTGTGCTCCCTCTTGATCTTTGCTTCCTGGATTACCTGTCCTTGAACTTATATCCATCCTCGATCACTTATGCATACTTACTAGTATCATCATTGTGTTACCCTCGAGATCTCACACATAATCATACATTCATTAGTATAATCTCAATACTATCGAAACACAATAATCTTAAACATGTATAGTCATGATCATTTCAAACACAGATAATACGCATTAGCATTCAAAGTTTCAAGAAAGACTTCTCTTACTCATGCATATTCATATTTGACCAATGTTATCAGAACCGGACCGGTCATCGAACCGGCCCAAAATGTGAACCGGACCGGAACCGGGAAAAAACCGGGAAAAAAACCGGTCGACTAAAAAATACATAAAATATTCATATTTTGTAAAAAAACATATATATTCATGTGCATACATATGAATCCAAACCATTAATACACAAATATGCAAAGTTTCTCATATATATATAGCAAGTATGGGTGCAAATAACCAAAACAGCACCCAGTGCAATACATGTCCGAGGTTCTGAACCAAAGTACATCAACAAAGAGGCTCGAAATGGCAACCATAGTACTAATGAATAACAATAAACTAATCATAGAAGCATAGAAAACTTTTTTTTGTGTTTAAAAAAAATAAAAATCAGTTTCATGGGTCCACTGTACGGACCGGCCAGTTCGGGCCGGTTTTGACCGGTTCCGGCCGGTTCGGCCGGTTTTGACCGGTTCCGGCCGATTCTGGCCGGTTCAGTACCCGGTTCAGACAAAATTCCGGTTCAACCGGTTTTTGTCCCTGACCGGACCGGTTACCTCTGTAAACCGGTCAGACCGGCCGGTTTTTCCGATTCCGGTCCGATTCCGATAACACTGTATTTGACCATAGAACTCTTCTGGTTAGTCATATTATCAATCAAGGTAAGAGACATAATATGCATAAACCCTTGATTACTTACATTTCTAACTTCATGAATAATCATTATCAACCATACAACAATATAAAATCCTAACACAAGGTAGGATTCTAACTTGATATAGGAAAAACATACCTGGTTATCATATTTATTAGTTATGTCTAGCAATGTCTTCTTGTTCTCTTCAATGACTTGTGCTAGTAACCTGCATATCTCATAAGTTAAGCATTGTAAAACCAAATTATACATACCTCGTAAGTAGAGCTTCAATGTGATCCATGACAATGGATGAATCTTTATCTTCATGTCACCATGGTCATATGTTCTTGAACTAAAACATGGTTTGTCTTTCTTGATGTACCTTTCATGTTAGCGGACAACATCAACCTCATACAACACCATAATGCATTAGTACAATCATAAGTGTCAAAACCCTAATCAATGAATATCTACATTCATAATTTTATTAAGGTGATACAACAAGTCTAAAGTTAATCAAGATTGTACTAACCTTAATGAAGACAAACATACCATAAACTTAATCATGAACAGATCTCGAAACATACCTGGATAAGTCATACCTGTCGAGATTGCTTGTAATCTTCTTATGTAAGGCCTTATAGCCTCATCTCCCTCTGAAACTGGAACTTCTTCACTTATGCAGGTGACCAATCCATTCTCTTCTAGGATTAACCCAATCCACTTGATTTGCAGAAACTGGATCTGGAGCTGGATTAGGGTTTGTCAGGGAAACCCTAAAAATTCAAACTTTGAATTTCAAACTTCTGAAAGGATAGAAAGATGCGAATCTAGAGCTGGATTAGGGTTTGTCAGGGAAACCCTAAAAATTCAAACTTTGAATTTCAAACTTCTGAAAGGATAGAAAGATGCGCATTTCTAAGCTGGTCAAGCTGGTATACTCGGAATTTAAAAACTGCAAAGTTTCACCCCTCAAAATTGCCTTTTAGATTTTTGGATTCACTAGGAAGGACTCTGAATTAGGGTTTGAGTTTCCCGGAGCTTCACCTAACTAAATAGTTTGATCCAAAGCTCTAAACTTCGATTTTTCCAAGGAGCTTCCAGCTATGGTCACAGATTGCAAAAATTCCCATTTTTGTAGAAGCCCTAATTTTTCACTTTTCCGATCAAAGTCACCAACTAGGGTTTGATCAAGTCCGGCCTTCTACCCAACCAAAAAATTTGATCTTGGTCTCTAAATTTTGATTTTGATGAGTAGCATTCAGCCATGGTCTCCGATTACAAAAATACCAACTTTCTCTAAAACCCTAATTCCCGGAGCCATGAATGAAGGTGCTCAAAATCCAATTATGTTTTGACAGAAATATGCACCTAATTGTTTCTGGTGTAACTCCGAAATTACGAATCTACAGGGTCTGAAACTTTGACCTGTGGTAGCCCGACCTGTCATCTTTCTTACCCCACGGGTCTGACCTCAATTGGATTCTCTGAGAGAGAGTTATGCCAAGTGTCGCAACGTGACCTGTTTATGGGATAAAACAGGAGAGCGAACTTGTACGGCGTGCCATGTGTCACTGGCTCAACTTCGGCCTCTGAAAACCTTACCTGAGAAAGTACGGTCCGTGCCCTACTTGTCACTTTTTACGAAATTTCATTTGGAGCTTCCTAGCCCAAGTTGTGACCTTTTTTCCTAGGTCACCTGTTTATGATTAAGATCTGAAAGAGGCATAAACCCTAGATTGTACAGATCATAAAACACAAAGCACAACGAATTAGAAGTTGTGCTTCGGACACAAGGTACATGGGGATCTTATCTTCAACCTATAAGAGTTTCAGATCCTGAAACCTCGCCTAAATGGATTTATAGCAAAAGTGCTACAATGACTGGTTTTTGCTATATCAAGCCCTAGCTTCGCAAGTGCAACAAGTGTCATAAATGCCATACCATGCCTTCTTTCAGGCTAGCTCTGATACCATGTTAGTTTTTCAGAATTTACTTCAATCTGATCTAGGATCTTAACTGAGAGAACAACATGTACAGCATATCTACAGCATTTCAATCATGGACATAATAATGCAAGCACACAAGAGACAATAGACACACAGATTTTCACTGGAGAAAACCATAAAGGTGAAAAACCCCACAACTTCCTAAGAGATAGATAGAGCAATGATACAACCCAAGCATAAGAGATAGTCTTCTCCTAGCAGCAGCTTTTCCTACTCCACAAGTGCACCATTCTCCAATGAGAGTATGAGTGAGAAAGTGAATGAGCAAATAGAGTACCTCCCGCACTCTATTTATACTTGACTTGACTTACCTAATGACCTTTACTACGTCGGCCTTAACTTAACCACATAACATAATGCTGACAGGGCCGACCCCCAATAGGGTGGTCTAATAACCCTTTGACCCACATGACTTATACAGGGCCGACCCCACCAAGGTGGTCTAATAACCCATCAAGTATAAGTTACGACACTTACAATATAAATGACAACACTTCCGTATAGAGGAATAATAACATCTCTATAGGAATACAAATACTTCTGTATAGAGGAATAATAACATCTCCATAGGAATACAATATACATATATGAAATACATTCCGAAGTTACAAATACATCAACAAGGTGATCTTCCTATCTAATGCACTGCCTGCCCAATTTGAGTCTATATACCTGTTATCACACAACTTGTAGTTGTCCCTAGTGGTATCCCATCCGGGACGGTAGAGGAGATGGACAACTAAAGAGGTGACCCAAGAGATTCCACGGTTCCCAATGCAAGGTGGGAGTCACGTCAATCGAGGCACTCTTCGCTTTAGATCTAGATGAATCAAGACCTAGGGGGAGACCCTATTACCAATCAAAGATGATTGGACCCAAACAAAGGTTCCTAGGGATAAGTAAATGATGAGTTACGGAAACCAATGCAAGGTTAAGTGGACCTAGAAGTTAAAGTATGGTTGAAGGTGGTTTGAGAGATGATTAGTGTTTCAACCAATGTATAATTTAGGCCACATGATGAGCTAAAAAGAAAAGATCTAGTACCATGTATTACACAAATGGGACCCACTTTCTTGGGATATGTCTCAAATGGGACCCACAAGGTGGACTTTAAGGGATGAAATTGGTACTAAGGGGCATATAATGAGTAGATCTATGGATCTAAGTTGAAATTAGGAATACCCACTTACGGGATCTAAGGTTTGACACAATTCCCAAGGAGTGCGACTTGCTTAAGGAGGACTAGTGCCTTGTTGGATGGGTTAATGGAGTCAAAATATATGTCAAAGTGTAGATCGGGACACCTAGTATGCAAATCAAGTGGGCTAATTGGGATATGATGGTTGGATTTTATTAGATCTAGGGTTTCATGATATGACCCAAGTGGACCACAATCCATTAAAATAAGGAATGCTATCCCGAAGGCAGATCGTCACAAAATGATACTCTAGACCTAGGTTTCAAGGTATGCCCGTTCCAAATCCACAAAAATCTCAACTACCCACGTCCTCAAAGTGGGCAAACTCAATCACCCAAGGAAGTGCGACCTTGCTCAAGGAGGGCTAAAAGATGGGAAAGGGGTATCAAAACAAGTCCAATGGCCACCAAATTCTAGATCCAAGTAGTTCAGGCAATGATCTATGTGGATCTTGAAAATCAAGGCAATCCAAGGGTTAGATCTTACTAGATCTGAGTTTTAAGATGCCAAGTAGTCCAAAATGGGAACTTAATCCCTTAAAATGTGGAATGATGCCCACAAGGTAGAAATCACCAAAGTAAAAGTCTAAGGGTAGGTTATCAAGTGTGTAGATTATGAATCAAGTGGGATCTCACCTACCCATATGCTAGATCTAACCAAACAAGCCTCTCCAAGGAAGTGCAATTTGGCTCAAGAGGACTTTATTGCCTTGAAAAGTGTGTCAATTTTAACCCAATCACCACCAAACTATAGATCCAACTAGGGGTGGATGCTATAGAGGTGGGTTCTTAAGATCTTTTCAAAAGCAAGGCTAGATCTAAGTAGATCTAAGAAAAACCAAAATTTTGGGTTTTGATTAATTAGGGTTTGTGACCAATGAAGAGAGAATGGATGGAAATAGGCACATACCTTGTAGATCTTACCTCAATTGCTTGTGGCCACCTTGCAAATTGATAGCATTCTCCTATGTGTATATTCAAGAGTGAGATCCAAGAGCTCCAACCAAAACGTCCTCCTCCAAGATAGCCAAATCGTCCTCCTCCTACAAGACAAGATCAAAGAAACAAGTCAAGTAAGATGATTATGAAAATGATAGAAAGATGTAATAGAAAGCATCAACTATGTCACGAAGATACAATAATGATACTCCCTGTCACAAGATCAACCCAAGAGAGAATATGTGGATCCCTCCAACAATAACCCTCAAGAAATCGCCCTCCTCTCCACCAATTCGACTTTCCTGCAAGAAAACTAGTAGAAGCACAAAAATCCACAATGATACATAGAAGAGATACTGTATACTCAAGATGCAAGAGAATCCACAAGACAAGAGAGATATGCTCCACAAAGAAGTGTTCTATTCCAATATTCCAGAGCTCCAAAGGTGAGCTATACAATAGGGGGTCTCCTCCTTATATAGGATAATAAAGACCAAAACCCTATACCACTCTACAATACTACATCAAATGAGTGGTTGAGATTAAAAGATCTCAATACATGATCAATGGCTAATAATGAATCATAACAATATATCACATGGATCACCCAATATAATGATGACGTCATAGTCTAAAATAGTCATGGAGGGTGACGTCATCCACTAGAGGGGGTAAAAGTACCAAAGCCCACCTCATAATGACTAGGACATGACATAAGAAGCACATGGTGGGGCTAGGAGGCATCAATCCTTACTAGCTCATCTCCAAGGCACAATAAAATAATAAAATATGTCCAAGATAATATAAATGATCAAATCTGTCCTCAAAATCTGTGACAGAAAAGCAGTAAAAGACCTGTGATCACTGTGGGCCTACTCACATGGTGAAAACTGGTCGAACGATAGTGGGATCACCCTGGAAGACCTCTGTGAAAACCAAATGCCAAAACCTTGCCTCAATTGCCCAAATCGAATTCCTCAGTGACCACTTTATCCCATTTTTTAATGGCCTCGGGAACTGTGAAAGTGCCAAAACTGCCTCCCAGGGCATCTGCGCTGTCCAACTGAGCCCACCAAGCTCTCCAAAAGGGGGGGTAAATGGTAAAAACAAGTGGCTGGACCACCCCCTCCTCATACAGCGCCCTAGGTGAACTAGCCTCTCATGGCCCCTGCTGCTCAGGCTGGGAAATCAGCCCCAAATCTGGTCAACAAGTGTAAAACTGCATCAATCACTGTCAGAAGTGCCCGGAACTAAAAGATAAGTGTCTCATTGGATCCAGAAGACCCAAATCCACTAGGAATGTGTACTCATACACCATGGGTTGCCCTAATGGGCCAGCTGTAGGGTCCACCATATATGGACAGTGCATAATCTGATGATCTGAAGTAATAATAAAACCTATTGAACTGCATCAATCATCATCTAAACCATATGTCCATCATATGATATCATCATCAAGTATGTGGGACCATCAATCATCATCTATAGGTATATATATGTGGCCCACATCATCATGGATCCCAATAATATACAACCAAGGATAAATCACATCAGTAGACTAAGACATGCCTCTCTAATCATTCTCACAGCCAAGCTCAAAGTATAACATCCATTCAGTGGCATTAATCAAGTTAGCATATTCTTTTGTTATATAAAATTACTTGCACAATAGTTCAAATGACAAACTCACCCATTGGACATGGTCAAACTACTAGTGAAGGATGAAGGCTAAGCACAAGGTTGGGCCAAGGGGTTGACTTGTCTAACTTAACTCAAAAATACTTTGGACTAGGAGAAGGGGGAAGCTACAAACTCTGTGCTGGACAAAAATAACACGGGGAATGGTTGTGCCTCACAAATGGATAAGTTGTTTAGAGAGTGCTTATTCAACTTGGGCATCATGTTTACATCAAGTTGATCCAGGTTCATTAGGCTCATTCAATTTCATTTCATGGCCTTTTTGGCCTACATAACCCTTCGGATCTCAGGTGTGCTGATAAGCACAACTAGTTGCAGCTTGCATCCAGGGCATGTTTTCATATACATATAAGGTCAGCAATTGTTTAGATATAGCTTTTAAGAACCATTGCTTTTTGGAACTTTCTTATACTCTTCGAGGAGTATTTTTAGTTGTTCATCGCTCTTGCCCTTTTTAGTTCCATGGGCGAATTTATAAGTTTCCATAAGTAGAACATGAGCTTTCAGTTTTAGCCAACAACATCTCAAGTGACTAGGGGGAGTTCGAGCCAATGCCAAACATCGGGACAACCGACCAGAATGATTTAGGCCTACAATCCAACTCACCAAAGGCAAGTTTTGTCATCAACTTAGAGCCGAGACACTGAACATACAGGGATGCGGTCCAAACACGGAGGTAGAAAAATGGGGAAGTCCTCAGTATCAGAAAGTCAAATGAGACAGGTCAAGGTTTAAAGTCAAAATAGGAGAGTCATGTATGGATGGAGTCAAGAGAATATGGAGCCTACACTAGCAGACAACTGGTGTCAGGAAAGACCATATCTATATAAGGTGGAAAACCAGTGTGTTTTGTTAAATGACCTAAATGTGCAAGCAATTGTCCATTTTATGATTTATAGTTCATTTTCAACAGTTTGCCACATCAGGAATAATATACCAAGCAGATGCTGTGAACATGACTAAATCAACAAGATAATAATCCATAGTCAATGATAAAATATCCATAGATCATATAACATCATCATAGTAATAATCATATACCATCTGAAACACTGCTGCAATACATCTCTAAGCATTGAACTGAAACTGTATGGGATAAAGGGTCACATCGGTCATCAAATCTGAACTCTCAAGGCTCAGCCTTGACACAACGTCTAACATAAGTCTGAATAATACACTGCTCTGATCATGAGTGATCACAAAATATACAATCATCATAGCCATGCTCTGAATAATGGAAGCTCTGGAATGTGCAGATATCTGCTAAACAAGAATAGTAGCCCTGCTACTATGGTGTGATAACAATACCCATGCAACTTCACTTCACCTTCTCCAAGATATATCAGTCCATACAACATTGTGCCACTCAAGTATCGAGCACATGTTTTGCTGCTACCCAATGCTCCTGCCTGGACTCCACCATGAACTAGCTCAAAGTGTTCACTACAAAACATATATCTAGTGTAGTGTTGACTACATACATCAAAGAACCTATCAGTTGCCTGTAGAACGTGGGATCCACCATATCTAAATCTGAAGTAACCTTCAAATTAGTGATCATAGGGATGGCCATGGGTCTGCAGTCCTCCATCCGGAATGTCTTCAAAAGCTCAACTGCATACTTACCTTGCCCAAGGAAAATCTCTAGTCTCTACCAAACCTCCAACCCCAAGAAGTAATGCATCAAGCCAATGTCCTTCATCTCAAACTCAGTTGCCATATCTGCCTTGCTCCCTGCAATGAGCTCGTCTAAACGTGTGAGAAACAGGTCATCTACATATAACAACAAAATGAGTAAATTAGCCTCAACAAATATGAAATATAAGTTGGGATCTGCTTCACTTTTGGCGAAGCCCATGATTTGCAGGTATCCATCGATACTAGAATACCATGCTCTCGGTGCTTGCTTGAGTCCATAGAAGGCCCTTTTCAACGAAACACATGGGACTCCTTCCCATTAACCTCAAATCCCTGAGGTTGCTTGATGTACACTTCGTCCTCAATTATCCCATTGAGAAAAGTTGTCTTCACATCCATCTAATGTATCCTCCATCACATAAGGGAGACTGAAAACATCACTGCTCTAATGGAAGTGTGCCTAACAACTAGAGAAAATGTCTCCTCGTAATCCACTCCCTCTTTTTGGGAGAATCCTCTCACCACAAACCTCGCTTTGTAATTCTCTATGTTGCCATCTACCTCATGATTGATATTGTAGAGCAAGCTAGAAGTCACCACTAACTTCCCCTCCGATCTAAGCACAATGTCCAAAACATCATTCTTCATGATGGAGGTGTACTCCACCATGGCATCCCTCAAAACTTGTTGTTCAACTTCCTCCTAAGAATTGGAAGGTTTAGAATCTATGATGTTGCTCATCAACACCACGTAGTTCGGAAATTTCTTCGAAGGTCTTCTCTCCCTAAGTGAGCTCCTAGGAGCCTCAACATGCTCCTGAGCATCCCTCAACGTCTAAGTGAACCATCGAGGCCTCCTGACAGAACCAATAGGAGCTGGTGGCTACTACTCTGCATCTGGACATTGCTACCCTGATCTGGAAGTCGCTAGTGACCCTGGCTCAACCTTCAAAACTTCCTGCTCATCCTCTATCATTGATAATGGCTTATGAGATTTCTTAGATGCAAAGTCTTACTCAAACTTTAAAAATCATGAAATCGGTTTCGAAATCGGCCGATTCACCGATTTGAAGGAAAAACGATTTGAATCGTCTAGTAGATGGGTTTGGTCGATTAGTTCGGTACCGAATCGGTCAGATCGGTCGATATATGTAAACTATAGATAGATTGTTTGTTCAGTATCATGTGGGGTCCGTGGACTTGAAAAAACATAGCATTTTTGTTTTTTCCTAGCCTAACCTAACCCTGGGGCATAAACCTACTTAATGAACCCCTCGCCCCCTCTATTTCCCTACAACTTACTCCTATTTTTGCAAACAATGTGAGACTTGTGACTGTGTGAGTGAGACAGTCGTGGGGACAATGGGTTCTGGAGCAGTGGAGCAATGGAGCCTTGGAGCAGTGGAGTAGTGGAGTAGTGGATCCTTGGAGCAGTGGAGTTGGACTTGGAGCCTTGGAGCAGTGGAATGTGTAATAAGTTAATAACCTATAGGCTGTACCAGTCATAGTTTGAAAAATCGGACAAATCGGAATCGGTTTCGGCCGAGTTACCAATATATTGGATGACCAGTTCAAATCAGTGGAGAAATCTGTTCAGTCGACCAGTTCGGTATCGAACCGGCGGATTTGGTACCAAATTGGCCGATTAAGTACAGAACCAGTCTGATCGGCTGAATAGACAAAAACTGGCCGATTTTTGTGGGCCTGCGGACTTAAGAAATCAAGGTTTTTTTTAAGTTTTATTTCATTTTTTTTAATTTCCTAACCTAAGTTATTACCCCTCAGACCCCCTACCTTTTCACAATTGTCACCGTGAAGTGTTGTGGAAGAGTGGAGACTATCAGCCGCCGTGAACAGTGAACTCATGGAGGACTATCCATTTGCCATTGGTGCAACGGACTGTTGGAACTTGGAACTTGGAACCCCACATGTACTGTTGGAAGTTGGAACTAGTGCAAGTAGCAAGACTGGTCACTGGACTGTTGAACTGTTGGAAGTTGGAACCCCGGCTGGGTTGTGCCACTGTGGGAGTAGCCTGTGGAGACAGGATTCCTAGAACCCGAGCTGTAGCCTGTGAGTGTGGAATTGGAAGTGGAACCCTAACCCGAACTTGTGGAGCAGAGTCAGCAGATTGCACTGTTGCAGTAGACTTGGAGACTCGTGGAGCACTCAGGAGTCAGCACTAGCAGCTAGTTAAAAATTTAAACTACACACTAAGCAAAGGTAAATAATTAAACTACCCAATGTGATAGTACACAATAAAGTTTTAAATAGTTAATTATTAAATAGAATGGCAGAAGTTAAAAATTTCATTTTTTCTCATTATATTTGCAATTTTGCCTCTATTTTTAATATTTATTATGTGCATGTTCATTTTTTTTTTTTCTTTGCATGTTCAAACTTCAATGACAATCAACTTCAACAGTCAAATTCAAGTTCAGAATCCAAACTTGTGAACGGTGTGAGACTTGTGACTATGTGAGTGAGACAGTCGTGGGGGTAGTGGACTGTGGAGCAGTGGAGCCTTGGTGCAGTGGAGCAGTGGATCCTTGGAGCAGTGGAGTTGGACTTGGAGCCTTGGAGCAATGGACTGTGGAATAAGTTAATAACGTGTAGGCTATAACAGTCATAGTTTGAAAAATCGAACAAATCAGAATCAGTTTCGGCCAAGTTACCGATTTATTGGCTGAGTTCAAATCAGTGGAAAAATCGATTCGGTCGAACCAGTCTGATCGACGGAATATCGACAAAAACCAACCAATTTTTGTGGGCCCGCGGACTTGAGAAATCAGGGTTTTCTTAAATTTTTATTTCATTTTTTTAAGTTTCCTAACCTAAGTTACTACCCCTCGGACCCCATACCTCTTTGCAATTGTCACCATGAAGTGTTGTGGGAGAGTGGAGACTACCGACGGTCGCGAACAGTGAACTCATAGACCATGCATTTGCCATTGGTGCAACAGACTGTTGGAACTTGGAACTTGGAACCCTGCATGGACTGTTGGAAGTTGGAACCTATGCAAGCAGCAAGACTAGTCACTGGACTATTGAATGGTTGGAAATTGGAACCCTGGTTGGGATGTGCCGCTATGGGAGTAGCCTATGGAGATAGATTCCTGGAACTCGAGTTGTAGCCTGTGAATGTGGAACTGGAAGTGGAACCCGAACCCGAACTTGTGGAGCAGAGTCAGCAGATTGCACTGTTGTAGTAGACTTGGCGACTCGTGGAGCACTCGGGAGTCAGCACTAGCAGCCAGTTAAAGATTTAAACTACACACTAAGCAGAGGTAAACAGTTAAACTACACAATGTGATAGTACACACTAAAATTTTAAATTTTGAATAGTTAACTGTTAAATAGAATGGCAAAAGTTAAAATTTTCATTTTTTTCTCATTATATTTGTAATTTTGCCTCTATTTTAATATTTATTATGTGCATGTTCAAATTTTTATTTTTTTCTTTGCATGTTCAAACTTCAATGACAATCAACTTCAAGTTCAGAATCTAGATCTGCACTCTATACTCATGGCCCCAAAGCAAAAGATCCTGCATGGATCCATGCAAATGTTGTTGAGGGGGACATATATTGCAAGTATTGCAAGAAACTGATTGAGGGGGGGGATTTTTAGGCTTAAACAACACTTGGCTACCATCAAAGGCAAAGTTAAAGCATGTGAAGCTCCACTAGATGTTATTGGACAGATTAGAGCTTATATGCAAGAACACTTTAAGAAGTTTGAAGAGGGTAAGGCTAGGCAAAGAGAGATAGAGGAAGAAATAGGGAAGAAGAGGAGGCTTGTTGAAATGATGGGTGAGACCTATGCTCCTAGTTCAAATAAAGGCTCTTCATCTATCCCTTCTACCACTCTTATGGATCCTTTTCAATATGTTCCGCCCTCCAAGACTACACAAGATAAGGGCAAAAAGAAGAGTAGCATTCAAAGCTATTTTACATCCACCACCTTTGCCAGTGCCAATGCTTCTCAGTTGCATCCAACACAAGTTCATTCCACCTTAGATGACCACTGGAAGAAGCAATACAAAGACGTTGCCCATGACTACATAGCTAGATGGTGGTATGATGTTGATCTCCCCTTCAATGCTACCCACTCTTCTTATTAACAACCTATGTGGGATGTTGTTGTAACTGTTGGTAACCGAAGAGGTGCAACCAAGATAGCCTCGACTCCCAATGGATGGTTGTCAAGCCAATCGAGGCAATCTTCTCTTTATGTTATCTAGCCCAAGACAACAAAGGGGGAGACCCAGATCTACTCCCGACAGGAGAGATCAAACCAAAACACCAGATCAAATCAAAGGATGATGAAGTAAGTAAGGTGTATGGTAAACCCTAGATCTATGGATAAAGTCACAAGGTAAATGATAAGTTGGATCAAGGGGTTTAAATAGTGTGGATTTGGTCCAACATGTTTATGTGAGTGACTTATGAAGTTTATAATGAGATCAAGGATTAGGGTACCAGTCAATTGTAAGAAAATCCACTGCCTTGGGAACCGTGTCTAATGCAGGGTAGTTAAGGTCCAAATTGGGGCTAACCAGTACCAAAACTGAGCTTGATGAAGTGATATGACAATGTCAAGGGGTT
This sequence comes from Larix kaempferi, assembly GCA_027924585.1. Lineage (NCBI taxonomy): Eukaryota > Viridiplantae > Streptophyta > Pinopsida > Pinales > Pinaceae > Larix > Larix kaempferi. Next base: position 9,892,091 of record BSBM01000569.1, on the reverse strand, counting down.
CAAGCAACCAAAACAAAGGTCAAACCACAAGCTAACCCAACAATCCAGGAAAGTTGAATGGGCTTGGAGAAAGATCAGTGCCTTGGGAAATGGGCCAAATGGAGTCAGATGTCCACCAAATTACAAATCTGGAATGTTGAGGTATTTAGGTGGGTGGATCTAAAAGATTAGGGCAATCCAATGGCTAGATCTCAGTAGATCTGAGATTGAAATGTGCCACAAAGTGACCCAAGCGGGGCTCAACCCTCAAAATGAAGAATGGAGCCCACAAGGTGAAAATCACTAAAGAGACACAGTAGGGGTAGGTTATCAAATGTGTAGATCAAGGATCAAGTGGGATCTCACCTACCCAGGTGCTAGATCATACCAAACTCACCTGTCCAAGAAGTGCGACCTCACTTGGAGAGGCTAATTTGCCTTGGGAAATGGGTCGGATGAAGGCCAATCCACACCAAACTATAAATCCGAATTGTCGTGGATGCTATAGAGGTGGGTTTTAAATATTATACCCAAAAGCCAAGTAGATCTTGCTAGATCTGAAAAATTGTAAAATGAGGGTTTGTAAATTAAGGGTTTTATCAATGAAGTAGCTATGTCAATGGATTGAAGCCAAGAAAAGAAAAACAAACCTGTGGATCTTACCTGGATAACCTTGTAGATGCCTTGATGATGATGATCTATGCAAACCCGATCAATTTGGAGCGATTTGAGGTAGTTTTCTATGAAATTGATTTTCCCAAGGAAGCCAATGCACCCTCTCTCCTGCACAATAAACGTCAACAATATCAGATTTACTGCGAACAAGGGATAAGACTAATGCCACAAGAGAAATAACAGAAAGATAGCATAGATCACAATGATACTAATGATAACCCCCTGATACAAGCAAATGCCAAGTGGAGTGAGTTGAAGAAGCCTTGCAAAAATGCCCAAGTGAAGTCGCCCTCCTGTAGACAAGACAAAAGTTTCCAAAAAAAAGATAGATCTTACCACAAATACCCAAATGCTAGGATGCAATAGACTTTCCAATCACCATCTAAGAACACCAAATGCAAAGGAGACCACAAGAATTTCCACAAGAAAGTTTTTCTATATCAAGATTCCAAGAGCCAAAGACCCCTTTACAATGAGAAGCTCTCTCCTTTAAATAGGAGGGAGAGAGTCCACAATCTAACCACTTTTTGAATGAGTGGCTAAGATTAAAAGATCAAAAGATCTAATCAATGGTTGAGATGAGCTCAACAATACAATACATGGATCACTAATAAAATAATACAATAAGTGGACAAAATTGCCCTAGAAGAGGGGATCCCACCAAATCATGATGATAAAATAATAGATCTAGCTTATGGTGGGTCCAAGGGGTAATTTTAGACACCCTTGGTCAATCCCCATAGCACAATATCAATAAAATAGTCATCAAAGTACCAAATCGTGCCTCTATGGACAAATCGTGAGCCTTAGGAGGCTCCAAAAATCATCAGAAAATGCCATAAGTGATGGATGTGGGTCCCGATGAAGCTAAAACTGCTGGAGAAGGTGTGGAAGACATTCCACTCATCATCACTGATCATCCCATGCCAAAAATTTGCCTCAGTAGCCCAAATCGAATTCCTTTGTAGCCATTTCTACCATTTTTGAACTGCCTCGGGAAGCGTGAAACTGCCCAAACTGCCTCCTGGAGTGCCTGCGCTGTCAAGGTGAGCTCACCAATGTGTCTTGGAGGGGGGTAATATGGTAATAACAAGTGGCTGGACCACCCCCTCCATGCACAGCGCCCTAGGTGAACCAAGTGAATCCCATCACTACTCTGACAAGGTCTCCGATAGACCAAAACTGCACTAGGAAAGCCTACTGAGGCTTCATCATCACTGTAACTACTCGGAACTAAAAACAGACTGACTCATTGGACTCAGAAGGTCCAAATCCATCTAAGATGTATACTCATACACCATATAAACCTTTACATGGTCCAAAATAAATACTCATCATATCCAGCAGACCAAATAATAATAATCTGTAAAAATGCTGAAAAGTACAAATAATCATCATAGGCCTGAAACCACTGCATAAGCCCACCATGGTGACCTTTATCAGACCATATATCATCTATCTGTAACATCTAAGGTCTGCCATCTCATGTCCTGTGGTTGACTTTTGGTCAAACTGAGATTTGACCAAGTCAACATAACCAAAATATGACTCAAACTGTCATCAAGCTGCTGCAAGGTGTCAAGGGTTAAAAGATGCTTTACAATCCATTCACATAGCAATTATAACAAGAAGTAATCATTACCGGCGATCTAAATCCAAATATAATGTCATTAATTATTATTAATTACTCAGACAAGACTTTCAAGGTCATACTCACTTCATAGTTGTGATCAATTTGCTAATGAAGGGTGAGGGCTAAGAATGACATGGCTAGGTCAAGGGATGACTTACTGACTTAACACTGTAACACTTTGGCAATGGATAAGGGAATACACACCATACCATATAGTGGACAAGCAACAACACAGGGAATGGCAGTGTCTCACAAATGGATAAGTTGTTCAAAGAGTGTTTATTCACCTTACACAAATGCGCACAATCCATAATACAAATGAGGCCAGTAATATTTTTGATATAGCATTTAAGTTCCATTGCTTTGTGGGCCTAGAGTTTCCATACCCTTTGATCTATGTGTGTTTAAAAACACATTGCATAGATTTACATTTATTTAGGCTTTTTGCTGCAGGTGTGTTTTTAAGGCACTTGTTTACCTGAGCACTTCTAGGTGTGTCACAGACAGCTTGTTTACCTAGGTATTTTACATTTCACAAAAGATATACATTTGATATTTCATAGCCATTTTCATTTGGCTTGCCTTTCATTCATGTGTGTTTAGAAACACATTGCATGAATGGGCTTTTCATACAAGATATAACATTTCATTTCCATACTTTGGATTAATGGCAGCACTAAAAGTTTCAGGTTTAGCCAACAACATCTTTAGTGACTAAGGGGATTAAGCCAACTTACCATAGGTAAGTTTTGTCACCAACTCAGAGCCGAGACACAATAAACAGGGGAAGCTTATCCAATATAGAGGCTACAGTGGGGGAAGGTCCTCCATGCCACTAGTTAAGTAGTAAGTCAAGGTAATGAACAAACTGGGTAAGTCATGGATGGATGAAGACAGTGAGTAATGAAACCAACACTAGCAAGCCAGAGTATGGCGGGAATGATCACCTCTATTCTCCCTAGGGAGGGTAAAACCAATGAGTATAGGCCAAGAACTTCTAAGTCTGAGTAGGGACAAATATGATATAGATGTATAAGTACAACCAGGTCGATATATCTATATGATCGCCAGATCATGATACTAAGTGCTAAGACATGCTAAGAAAATGGAAATACAAGCAATATAACCACAACACCATAATATACCTGCTGAGTCATATACCTGAATGCTCATCAATCTGAACCATCATCTGTCCTCTGAAACTACTCCTGTAACTCTGGGCACCACTGACTGCTCTGTACAAATGGCATAATAGCTACATCGGTCATCTCTCTAAGTGTCCTGAGACTTGGCATGGGGAATATATATGTTGTCCAAAATCTGATAGTGATCCATAGTAGATGCTCATCTCAGCATCTCAATGTAAGGGAACTGGCTGAATAGTGTACTGGAATCTGACAAAAAATGTATGGTAGCCCGGCTACTATATATGTGATAACAAAGACATATGCAAACAGGATTGGATCAAGGACACTATAGAGCATGCCAAAAGCATCACCAAGTACATCTACAACCATGGTTGGGTATTGAGCTTGATGAGGAGGCACACACAGGGGAGGGAGCTTGTTAGGCCTAAAATTACTAGATTTGTAACTCACTTCATCACGTTGCAATCTTTCATTTCCCAAGCACAGAACTTGGAGCAGATGTTTTTAAGTGATGAATGGAATTCAACTCAATGGGCCTGCAAATAGGATGGAAAAGACACCAAGAAGAGAATTAAAAGCAGCAGAGGTTGTGGCAATTACTGAGCCACTTGTTAAGGTGTTGCGGTTGGTGGATGGGGGGAAATTGGCCATGAGCTACATTTATGAGGCTATGGATCAAGGGAAGGAGCAAATAAGGGCAGCATACAAAGATAGAGTGGGTAAGTATGGGCCTATCTAGGATATCATTGATAGGAGATGGAACAATCAACTCCATTGCCCTATACATGCAGCTGGGTATTTCCTGAACCCAAGGTATCATTATAGAGATCAGTTTGATCAAGATCCAAGCAGGAAGGTGAATGATGGATTATATTCTTGCCTTGAGCGCATCGTCCCAAGTGATGGGGACTAACTGGCGATACACCGACAGATCACCTCTTTCAGTGCCGCCACAAATACTTTTGGAAAAAATGTGGCTAAGATTGCAAGAGATGTGAACCAACTAGGTAAACAATTCCATTGTTTTACTAAATTATGTTATTTAACTTTAAAGTTTAAACTTTAAATTGTAAATACCTCAATTATTAGCCAAATTCAAAATCTAATTTGTTGAATTAACTGTCTTGACGCTTTGCATTTGCAGCACAATGGTGGAAGGCATTTAATGGCCAGTGTAAACAATTGCAAAAATTTGCAATTCGGATCTTGAGTCAAACATGTAGTGCTTTTGGGTGTGAGCGCAATTGGTCTTTGTTTGAGCGGATTCACACGAAGAAGAGAAACTGTTTAGAGCAGAAACAGTTAAATGATCTAGTCTTCATGCAGTACAACCTCCAACTCGAGCGCAACTAATTGAAGAACAAAAGACCTAATATGGATCCTATTATCACAAAACTTGTAGTTGCCCCTATAGATGGATCCGTAAGGATGGTAGAGGGGATAGGCAACCAAAGAGGTGAACCAAGAGAGCCTCGATCTCCAAAGGATTGGTTGTCACACGGACGCCAATCGAGGCAGGCTTAATGTGCTCAATTTATTCTTCACATTCACTTGTGTAAACTTGAGTTATACATCCTTGAGTTTGGCAACTTTGAGGTGTATATGAGACCTGCATGTAGATGAGTATGTGTTAGTGACCATTTTCAATGTACCGAATGCGCCATGTAGATGCAGATTTAGTTATGTGAATTAGAGATATACATAATCAAGTTTTGGGACCTTGAGGTGCATATCAGACTGGGTGTAGATAGGTCTGTGTTAGTGTTCACTATCAATGTAACCAATGTATTGTTGATTTTTAATTGTGTAAACTTGAGATATGCATCCTTGAGTTTGGCGACCATGAGATACATATGAGGCCTGCGTTTAGATGGGTCCTGTGTCAGTATCTATTTTCAATGTACCTAATGCATGGTTGAGATTTACTTGTGTAAACTTGAGATATACAAATTTTAGTTTGGTAATTTCAAGGTGCATATGAGACTCGGATTTATGTCCATTGTGAATGCACCGTGGACACACACATACATGAGTTGATGGATCATCCCCAACCAGGCTGTAGAATGTACCTCATTTTTTTCACTGCAAAAGCTTAAATATTTACTTGAATTTCGATGTGTCTTTGTGCAGGTCTTTGATGGCATCCTGCGGTGTTATGCAGTACTTATTGCATTGTTTGTGGTGGTTGCGGAGACTGAATGGGAGCGGATTCAGAAGTTCTGGATAGTAAGTTATCTCTGCCTGGGCAGGAATTGAATCTGTGTTGTACCATTGGCAAACTTACTTGTGCATTTTATGGGTTTCTTCATTTGAGATTTGCTTGGTGATTGCCACCCAAATATGGGCCCCTGTTTGTTTATGTTTATCTTTTAATGCCCCTTTGAGACCTGCATGGTCTATACTATAGATGACCTATTTTCTTAGGATGAAATAAAAAATCAGATTTATTCTAAATTTAATAATAATTGATTCATGTTGTTAAATTTACTTCTGTTGTGAGTATTTTATGTTGTGGACTTATGGGGTTTGTTTGAATGCTGATTTTGGAGTATTGGGTGGGAAGAGGAATGCTTCAAATATTGTAAGATCGGTTGTCCTGCTTCTTTTGATAAAACTGTGTTGCAGATAGGTTCCTGTCATTTCTTGTTTGCGAAAAACTCGAGTACAAATTAGGTTTCAATGTTTGAAAAATAGTTTAAGAAGGTTTTGTTCTTATAAATATCTGAACACCAAGAAACTTTTGCAATTGAACCATGTTTGATAATGTTGGAAAAATATTTTTACTCCCATTATTCATATGTCTAAAGGGAAGTGAGTGGACTCAAGTCATTCACTTTCAGTTGTAGATGTTAACAGAGCCAATTTACTGCCATTACATTCTTAGATATCTCTCTTTACATTTATTGATGTCCGTGCCATATATGTAGGAAGTGCTTCAAGAAACATGCCCTGAGGGCCAAAGGGTAGACTTATGACACATAGTTTAGCCATCTGTTATCAGTTATGTGAAAAAACCTGTTTACGGCCACTTTTAGGAGGAGCTATCATCTCAGCTTAGGAGAGTCGAGGCTTTTAAGAGGAACTGGCTTTGCTTGTTAAAGTCAAGTTCAGTTTCTTCTATAAAGATGTGGACAGCCTTCCTATTGGGGCACATGTTCATCTGCTAGCATGATTTTATAGGATGGAAATTTTCTTGTAATTCCGTTGTTAGATTGCTGTAACTTTCTTTGTTCCATGATGTAACTCTTTGATGCATGAAGTGATATCTGATGCATTTCTTAAAAAAGGAGCAAACTTCATTCAACTTAGGCATCAGGGTTAAGGATTGACTATTCCACCAGTATTGCCCGTGACTTGCACCTGGCCTTATCCATTTGAAATTCGTGACATATGAATGGGGGCAGACCGCATCAAACATGGAACCCTGGTAGATGGCTTAACATAATATCTGGCATTTCTTAAAAAGGAGCAAACTTCATTCAACTTAGGCATCAGGGCTAAGGAATGACTATTCCACCAATATTGCCCATGACTTGCACCTGGCCTTATCCATTTGAAATTCATGCCATATGAATGGGGGCAGACCGCATCAAACATGGAACCCTGGTAGATGACTTAACACTCTGTCAACTTCACGACCAAACCAATACATGGTCGACTCTATGCTGATATTTTCTTTTCTGCTTTTTGATAGGATGTTTTCTCTGTAAATTTTTCTTGTTCTTGTTGTGTGTTGTTTCCATAGTTTCTGTTCTGATATGATCTTTCATCGAGCCTTTCATATCAATAATATAGGGTTTCATTACTTGAATGAAAATTCCAGTCCTATAATTGATGATATAGTGGTATCCTGCTACATGATACTGCCAAACAGTAATTGTATTTATTTTACTTTCCATGTGCAGTGTTGCTGTCATGACAAGAGCTCTGTCAGAAGCAACAATGGAGAAAACATATATCATTCTTTTGCGTGAGATTGCAAGCTACGTGCTGCTTGCATGCGGTGTCATATACATCATCACGGTTTGTATTCCAGTCCCCTTTTGCAATCCTGTATTGATTGTTGAACTCTTCTTCTGAATAAAATAGATTCAGTTATTGCTTAACTCTCTTTATTTGAGAATTCATTGCACCTTTTATGTAACAGGGAATACTCTGCTGCGGCAGGTTAAAGCGCTCTCGTTTAAACAAAGAAGTGTCAAGAGAACAAGCAGCCAAGGATTTGGAGGTAAGAGCAGAATGATCCTTATGTTAAGTGTAAACTCACTCAATGAACGGTAGCAGGAAGGATAAGTTAGAGAGATCCTTTAGAAAAAGTTTTAATTATAAGTTAGAGAGATCCTTTAGAAAAAGTTTTAATTATAAGTTAGAGAGATCTTTTAGAAAAAGTTTTAATTGTCAATCTCTCACATCTTGAAATTAGAGACTTTGTTATACGTGAATTCAAATTCTAGACGAAATTCTGCCTGCCTAGATGTATCTTGATCTTATTTCTCGTATCATGACAAATAACTTCCATTAGTACAATTCTCATATCTAATATCATGTTAGATGGCTTTCATTTGATGGAAATTTGTATGGGAACATCTCAGAAATGAGTATGGGTAACCTAGATTTTCCTTTTCTATTTTGAGAAAGAAAAAACAATTCCTAATCTGAATTATGATATGCTGAGACATAATCTTCTCATTGCATTTACAATACCAGGAGTTGGAGAGGCGTAGGGAGGAGCTTCGGTCTCTGTTACTTGAACGTGATCAAGATTGATATCATACTCTCTTATGGTAATCCATTTTATATTCGTGTTTGTAATGCACTGCAATGTAACTATGAGTTATTGACTTGGAGTTGGGGTCTGAAAAGATGTATTTTGTCGAGGTTACATTTTTTGTGTAAAGGTAATAATGACAAACATTGCATATGAATTTTATCATTCATTAATGTCCTTCTCATTGTGAATGAGAATTTGATTATTCCAAAAAGGTTATTCCTCTGTGGAATTTGATTATTCCAACAAGATTATTCCTCTGTGGAAGTGGATTGAGTTGATATTGCAACTTCGATTTAACATTATTTCCAGTGGGATGAAAAAAAATTAATGGTAGTAAGCACCTTGCCAAATACACTGGTTTGGTTTTTTTGATTAAGGATTCATATACATGTGTAAGAGGTTTTACGTTTCAAGTTTGATGTTATGTTGCTCTAAATTCCATTAATGTAGGCATTTTTCTTGTTGATCGATACTGGACTCAAAACACATAAGAGTGTGGATCATAATCAGGTTTACATTGCAACATTATGTGAAGATTATTTACAGTTTTCTTCAAATGTCTTGAAATTTTTCTTCAAAGTGCTGTTAATCCATTCCTTTTTCTATTCTTTTAATGTGATTAATCTATGTTTTTCAGTTTTTTCAGTGTTGTACTTGAAGATCTAAAATACTGTTTAGTTCTCTTATCATTGTAGCAACAAAATATTAGATGGTGGAAACTTGTAGGAATTGCCACCCTTTGCTAATATTCTGCACAGGTGGATTAAATTTGAATTTTGCACAAAGCATGTTTCTCTTAAAGCAATGACAAGTGTAGAAACAGATTTCCTCAGAAGTCAAAATTTCATTAATCAATAATGCTTAAACAAGGCCTATACCCTTGTGGGCAGGCTTCTTTTTAAGACTAATTAAATGGGATTTGAAAAATGGCCAGCCAACACCCCGCGAGCTTTGTTTAGAAATTAACTATCACTGGCCCAAAACCTCTCTTCTCCAATACTTATCTAATTGCCAAGAAAATTTCTGGGGTACACCTCTTTTTGTAGAAATCAACAGGGCCACCCTCATAGTACCCTACATGTCTAAAACAACAGCCTGCCATCAAGAGTTTGGGATCTCATATGTGCATGCATGGTGATGTCTCCATTCGAGGCATCCTCATGGGTCCATTTAATTATTGTTTGCGGTTGGCAAGTGTGAGATGGAGATGCCGTGCTCTAAGTCTAAGTACATATACGCATTCCACTCGACTGTTACTAGCTCATTCGCAGCACTCGGGCATTTTTAACAATTGGATGAATCAAACCAACTAGTCTATATACACCTCCGAATGGGTTCTTTCATGTCTCAAGTTTTATTGCCTGGACTATCCTCTACCAATTATTGAGATGACAATTCCATACAATTTTGTCTAGGACTCTTACAAATCAAACCAATGCTGTATGTAAAGACACCATAAATGTTATCTAAGCCCTGGACAACAATGGGGGAGACCCAGATCAACTCCCGACGGGAGAGATCTAACCAAGACACCAGATCAAATCAAACAAGATGAAGTATGTAAGGTGTTAGGTATGATAAACCCTAGATCTATGGATGAAGTCACAAGGTGACTTATGGGTTGGATCAAGAGGCTTAAGAGATATAGTTTTGATCCAATATGATAGTACAAGTGACTTATGAGTTTAAGTAACAGATCCAGGATCAAGGTACCATCAAATGATATAAAAATCCATTGCCTTGGGAACCGTGTCCAATGCAGGGAGGTTAGGAACAGGATTGGGGCTATCTAGTACCTTTGGATAGACTTGAATGACAGGTATAACAGTATCAAAAGCACAAGTCTCAGACAGGGCATCAAAACACAGGCAAATCAATCAACTCAGCTAATGTGCAAGGGTAAGGAGATCCAGTGCCTAGGGAAATGGGGCACAAGGAGTCCTCCAAGGGTGACGCCCTTGAGAACCCACCTTGGGTTTGCCCTAAGGGAAAGACCCATAAATGTTTTGCCAAAATGCCAGGTGGTTTGAGCCAGAGAATTTTTAGATTATTTTTAGTGAGGGTTTGAATAGTAAAATGAAATGGCTAATGGATTGGAACCCAAAAATAAATGACAAACGAGTAGATCTTACTCGGATAGTCTTGTGGATACCTTGATGATGATGATCTATGCCTTCCCAATCAATTTGAGGAGATTTGAGCAAGTGTCCAATGAAAATCGATTTGCCCAAGGAAGCAAGTGCGCCCTCTCTTCCTGCACAACGAACTACCTAAGTTAGATTCGAAGCATCAAGAAAAAATGACAAATGCAACAGAAGACATACCAAGATGAAATCAAAGATCACAATGAAGCTATTGAAAACCCCCTGGTATAAGCGAATGCAAGTGAAGCGAGTTGAGGATGCCCAGCAAAAATGCCCAAGTGAAGTCGCCCTCCTATAAACAAAACATTGTTTCCAAAGTATATATGGATACAACACAAAATCTCAAATGCTAGGATGCAATAGAATTTCCAATCACCATCTAAGAATATCACTACAAAGAAGATCCGAAAGTGTCTGCAAATAAATCTTTATTATCAAATTCCAAGAGCCAAAGGTCCCTTTCCAATGAATGAGAGGGTCTCTCCTTTTTATAGCTATGGGAGAGACCAAAACCCTAACCACCTTTTTAATGAGTGACTAAGTTTAAAAGATACAATAATCTAATCAATGGTTGAGATGAGCTCAACATAAAGTACATGGATCAACTCAAAAATATAATATACCCACAGTCAAATCACCCTAGGGAGGACGTACTCATGAAGTGACTCTAAAAACATAACATGAAGCTCATGGTGGGTCTAGGGAGTGATATATAATCTCCCTAGTGTGTTCCCATGGCACAATAACATAACATGACTCATCAAAGTATCAAAACAACCTCCATAAAGAAAGTCGAGAGCCTCCAAGGAGACAAATAAACCATATAAAATGCCATTGGGAAGTGTGTAGGCCCCACTGGATGCTGTAACTGTTGTAGGAGTGGGAAACATCACACTCATCATAGAAAATCATCTCATGCCATTTCTTTGCCTCAGTAGCCCAAATCGATTTCCTTTGTAGCCATTTTTACCATTTTTATGCCTCTGTAAATCCTCTGTAAAATATAAAAATGCATGTAACTCTCTGCCTAATCACCCGAGGCCAAATTTGACTACACCATAATATCCGAGAGTATGGTATAATAGTAAAAACAAGTGGTTGGACCCCATACTCCCTCTGTAGCACCCTAGGTGAACCAATCAAAACATGAAACTGCTCTGACAAGCCATTTTTAATGGCAAATCTGCACTAAAGTGATAAACTGAGACATATGACAACTGAAACTGCCCGGAACTGAAAACTGACTGTCCCAATGGACTCAGAGAGCCCAAATGCACTAGAGACGCATACTCATACACCTTATGGATAATTGGATAATCATATAAAATCAATACCATGCCCGGACATAATAAAAATAATAATAATCTGCAAATGACCAAAATCATTAAAAATCCACAGATCACTATCTGAACCTGTAAATGCTGCATGTAACCATCTGGTGACCAATAATAGACCACATATCATCAATAGCTATCATCCAGGGTCTAACTCATTTCATGTCCTATAGTTGACTTTGGTCAAACTGGGTTTGACCAAGTCAAACTAACCCATAATATGATCCAAGCAAAAACATCAAAGTGCTGCAAGTGTAATTGGTTAATGCATGCTTCATAAATCATTCCAATAGCAATATAACATAAAGTAATCATTTCACTAGCGATCTACAACAAGATATTCAAAATTTTCAATAATAATGTTGGCTTAGACTAGAACCTCAAGGCTATACTCACTTCATGGCTGTGATCAATTTGTTAGTGATGGGTGAGGGTGGAAAAATGCAAGGCTAGGCGAAGGGATGACTGTACTGACTCAACACTGTGACACTTTGGATGTAGGAAAGGGGATACATACTAAAGCATATGTTGGACAAGCAATAACACATGGGATGGCAATGTCTCACAAATGGGTAAGTTGTTTGGGAAGTGCTTATTCAACCTTGACAGATGCCTACAACTCACATCCAAGCTGATACAGCTCCGTGAGGATCTTTTCTAGAGCCGCCATGACTAGGTGCCCGGCAAACCGTAACTCGAGACTCTACGGGACACTTAGAATTAGTTGTCCCTTACTCCATCTCATATCATAACCAGCAGGCTAATCAGGAATAATAATTACATGTATATAAGGTCAGCAATCATTAGATATAGCATTTATTAAACCATTGCTTTTATAAGACGTTTTCATTTATATAGCCTTTGTCCGTGTGTGTTGAAAAACACATTCTTGGATTTACATTTCATTAGGCTTTTTGATCCGTGTGTGTTGAGAAACACATTCTTGGATTTATAGTTTCACATGCCTTTCATTCACGTGTGTTGAAAAACACATTCTAGAATGGGCTTTCATTTAGATATACAATATAGTTTCCAGATACATTGTAATGATGGTAGCACTATTTGTTTCAGGTCTAGCCAACACAACTTAAGCAACTCAGAGCCGAGACACAATTAAACAAGGAAGCTTATCCAACAAAGAGGCCAAAGTGGGGGAGTCCTCTATATCACAAGTCAAGTAGTAAGTCAGGGTAAAAACAATAACTAGAAGGTAGCGGATGGATGGAGATAATGAAAATGATGCCAACACTAGCAAGCCAAGTAATGGTGGGAATGATTACCTCCATTCTCCTAAGGAGGGTAAAACCAATGAGTATAGACAAGAACTTCTAAAACCTGAGCAAGACACTAGATATATACATAATAACAACCAAGTCCAATACTATATATATATGATCGCCAAATCATGACACTAGATGCTCGAACATGCCACTAGAATGACTACAAAAGCAATATAACCAAGAACACAAGATAATACCTGTTGGATCATATACCTATGCAATACATCTGAACCATCATCTGTCCACTGAGAACCTGCTACTACAACTCTAGGCACTGCATACTGCTTTGTAAGGGCAAAATAGTTACATCGGTCATCAAATCTAAGTTTCCTGAGACTCAGTCATGGCAAAGGAACATAATATTGCTCATAAACATAGGAGTGATCTAAGAAAAGATGGTCATTTCAAGCATCTCACTGTAAAGGACTGGCTGAAAAATGTACTGGAATCTGACAATAAAGATATGGTAGCGCAGCTACTATATATGTAATAACAAATCCCATTGTGTTGGATGATATAGATCCAAGCTCAGATTGGGTAGTGGAGACCCAAGAGCCAGAGTTTGATGTCGATCTGGATATTGAGCTGGACGACTTGCTCGAGGTTCTGTCGGATGCAGATCCTCTATTGTCGATGCCATCAGTTCATACAGGTGTAGATCCCGAGATTCCGGGCATGGCAAGCACTAGTCGACTAGGACCTTGTACTTATAGGCGACGACGACGTAGGCATTCAGCCAGTACTACTATTGCAATAGCATATGCCCTTGAGCCTAAGGCAATGTTATCGGAACCGGACCAGTCATTGAACCGACGAAGCCCAAAATGTGAACCGGACCGGAACCGGCAACAAACCGGGTAAAAAACTGGCCGACTAAAAAATACATAAAATATTCATATTTTGTAAAAAAACATATATATTCATGTGCATACATATGAATCCAAACCATTAATACACAAATATGCAAAGTTTCTCATATATATAGCAAATATGGGTGCAAATAACCAAAATAGCACCTAGTGCAATACATCTCTGAGGTTCTGAACCAAAGTACATCAACAAAGAGGCTCTAAATGGCCCCTACAATCCAAAAAGAAACCATAGTACTAATGAATAACAATAAACTGATCATATGGCACTACCCTACTACCTACTACTACTAGAGTCTAGTGTCTAGTAGTCTACTACTCCTCAATGTCATCATCATTCTCCTCATCGTCATCCTCATCCTCTTCATCCTCTTCAGGAGTGGGATTCTGATCCCCACTTGATTCCCCTGGCCCTGAAGGTGGAACCTCTGGAGGTAGGTCCAAATCCAACCAAGAAAGGTCTTCATTATCAAATACCGGTGCTTGAGTCTCCACAACCCACTCTGATGATGGATCAAAGTCATCCAAAGTTATGTTTCCTGATGTCGGTGTCTTGTTCAACAACTGGTTACGCCTCAACCTAAGATTGTACTGGACATAGACCATATCATTCAATTGTTTGTGTTCCAAACGATTTCGTTTCTTGGTGTGTATACGCTCAAATACACTCCAATTGCGTTCACATCCAGAAGCACTGCATGGCTGGCTCAATATTCGAACTGTAAAAATTTTCAAATCAGTGCAGCTCCCACCAAACTGCCCCCACCAATAGGCTGCAATAAGAGTTGAATGCAAACAAGTTTCAGCAAATGGCTTTGGAAATTTAACTCATTCTTTACAATGGATAATATAATTTGAAAACTTTGAAAATTCTTACCTAGTGGATCCTTGGATCTGCCTCATATGGCCATGCTCATGCCAAAGCTACCCATACTCTCATTGAATTGCAGTAGCTTACTGTGTATCTCATCTTGTATCCCGGCATCAGGAACCATGCGCTCAATGCATCTATACAATCCGTCTTTTACCTCCCCATCATCATTGGCTTCAAATTCTTTTGTATAATGGTACCTTCAAAAGTTCAAAGTTCAAGAGACAAAAAATATTCATCAATGAATTTGAAATTGTAACTTATGACTTTGAACTTTAAAGTTTGAAATTAAAAGAAAACTTATAACTTTGAATAGGAATTTTGAGATTTCTTACCTTGGGTTTAAGTAATAGCCAGCTGCATGCAAAGGACGATGGAGTTGTATGTTCCATCTGTCATCAATGATATTCCAAATAGGAAAATACTTCTGCCTTTTATCACCATATGCTTTCTTTATTGCTTCTTTGGCCTGATCCATGGCCTCATAAATAAAACCCATAGCGGGTTTATCACCATCTACCATCCGCAACACTCTCACAAGAGGCTCACTGAATAAAACTATCTCTTCTGCCTTTTTCCAAAATGTTTTTTCAAACACTTTGTCAGCTATATCTTTCCCTTCAGTCTTTTTACTCCATTGACATTCATTCCACTCATCACAGGAAAACATTTTCCACAGATTGGCTTTTTGATCAACAAGGGATTGCAACGAAAGAAAGTTTGTTGCAAATCGTGTAATGGTTGATCTAACAAGCTCTTTACCCCCAGTGTTCTTCCTCATAAGACTCAAAACCCATGAGTGGTTGTAGATGTACCTGGTTATTGATTTTTCCAGCTCCACACACTTCTTCACCCACTCAATTTTGCCAATATCCTCCAGCATGAGGTCCAAACAATGGGCTACATATGGTGTCCACCAAATGGTGGGGTGTTTTTCCTCTAACATCCTTCCCGCTGCAACATAGTTTGAGGCATTGTCAGTGATGATCTGTACAACATTCTCTGGCCCCACCTCCATAACTACTCCATCCAAAAGATGAAATAATAATTGTGCATCCTTCACCTGATCAGAGGCGTCCACAGATTTAAGAAACGTGGTTCCTTTTGGGCAAGCAATCAGGAAATTGATAATAGTGTGGGATTTTCCATCACTCCATCCATCAGACATTATTGTGCACCCTGTTCTACTCCAGGACTGCTTGAACTCCTTCAGATATTCATCTATTCTTTGAACTTCATTTCGTAAAAGGATTCCTCTGATATCATGAAAACTAGGGCCTTTGAAGCCCAGACCACATGAAGCTATAGCATCTATCATAGGTTGATAATAAGAAGAATTAGTTGCATTGAAGGGTATGTCTGCATCATACCACCATCTAGCTATGCATTCCCAAGCAACCTCCTTCTCCATCTTCTTCCATTTAGCATCAATGGTGGGCTGGGCACCAGGGGTAGTGTGGGGCACAAAGAAAGAGTCAAGCCCTCTACTGTTGGTCTGGGTATTACATGGCCTCTTTAAGTTCATGGATGCTCTACGTCCACCTCTCCTCCTAACAGGAAAACTGGAGGATTCTTCAAAACTAGTCAAATGACCTTGAGGGGTTTCATGATCACCACCCTCAGGATCATAGTCACTCTCATCCTCAAATGGCATTGAACTTCTCCCTATGTCTTCTTGAATCTTCTTTGACTTGGCTTTTTCTTCTTGGTAGGCTTCAATACTACTTAGCATCTTTGCTCTCAAGATCATCAAAGACTTTCCTACAAGGTTCAACATTGCCTCTAGCACCAGCTAAGTGTTGTTTTAACCTATGGATACCCCCCCCAGCTATTTTCTTTCCACAATAATTGCATACTTTTTTCCCACCCTCATCCAATTGGAAATGAACCCATGTCGGATCCTTCCTCTCTTTTGGAGCCATGGCAAACAAGAGCTGGAAATAAAAGTTATAATTTATTAATAACTTATTAACTAAGAAAAAAAAATTAAAGAGAAAAGTCTTGAGACTTGACATACCTTTGAGAAAGAAGAAGAAATGAAGGAAAGCTTGAGAGAATTGCCGCTGCCAAGAGAAAAAGAACAAGCTGCTCTGCGATAACAGTCCACAAATTCTGCACAAAAGCCTTCAATAACCTCCAAAATAGTCCACGTAATAGCTCCAAATTTGCTGCAAAAAATAATGATTCGAAGCTCCTCCAAATCCTCCCTGCAAAACACACTTGAATATGCCCAAACTGGTCTTGGAAACCACCGAAAAAACACAGCTGAGGAAGACTCCGAAACTGCCCACCAAACCGTCCTCTCAAGATTGCCAAAAGATAAGCAATGAATAGTGTGAGTGATGTAGGGGGTGTGGGGGGGTCTTTAAATAGTGTTAGGTTAGGCTTAGGGTTAGGTTAGATGCATAGAATAGGGTTTTGTTTTCTTTTTTTAAATTTGAGTTCTGTGGGTCCCCAGTCCGCAGTCGTACGGCAGAGTACGGACCGGGCGGTTTTGACCGGTTCCGTACGGAACCGGCCGGTTCCCTTCCCGGTTTGGAACAAAATCCGATCTAAGCCATTTTTTTTCGGACCGGACCGGCCAACCCTGTAAACCAGTCGGACCGGTCGGTTTTGCCGGTTCCGATAACATTGGCCTGAGGAGCCCAAGCCTGAGCCAGATGTTGATGCCTTTGCTAGTCCTTCTGGTTCTTCTTCTTCTAGTTCTAGTTCTACTTCTAGCAGTGGTGATGAGTTTGATCATTGATGATGTATGACATTTGACTATGTAGTCAACAGTAGTCACTATTATGTAGTTGACTATGTAGCATCATAGCATGTTGTTTTTTGGACTCTACAGGCATATAGCCTATAGGCCTTGTTACTAGCCAGTGGTCAATGTATATGAACATGCTACACAGTAGAATTGAGTCGTATGGACATGTGTTAGGTCCCCCTAGGTTTTTTTTTAAGTTCTAAGAAAAAATATTTTTCTCGTAAATTTAAGCCATTTTTTAATGGTTTAATTAAAAAAATTAAAAATGTTGTAAAAGTGTGGTCTAGGGGCTAATTCTGCCATGGGGGTGCTCGTTTTCAAGCTTAGAGCACCTACTTTACCCCAAGACCCATTTTCCTAAGTAGTCTTGTACTTTATTTTTCATATTTTTCACTTTTCCCAAAAAAAGTCCAAAAACTGAGAAAAAATCCAATTCCTAAATTGATGGGATTTGGAAGAGGTCTTGGTCAGATCTGATTGAGAGGTTTTAGGGAGTGATTTTGGCATGTTTTGGGGCATCTACAAAGGAGGAATCAACTCCCCACAAAGAGGGGCACATTTCCCCATGAGGGGGGCGCATTCCACTTAAGAAGGGGGCGCACCATTCAAGGAATGCGCAGCATGTTTTAAGGCAGCCTTTGGGCTGATTTTTGGCAGCCCAAATGGTGGAAGCAGCCCCCTCCATCAAGCCCCAAATTATGGCTTGATTCCTTCACAAGTGCGCCCTCCCTCTCCTTCACAAGTGCGCCCTCCTCTCTTAGATTTTATATTTAAGCATGCCCCTTCTCCTCTCTTTGGCATGAGCAGGTGGAACCTCTGCTCAAGCATTGTACATCTTTGTAAGCAATTTTGTTTATGAATAAAAGGCATTGGAGGCAAATCGATGTGTGGATCTATGGTGTGTGGATAATGATGTTCTAATTTATGCATGAGGTAATTTGTTTCTTTACATTTTTATTCGCATTTGATTGTTGACCAAAGACTGGCTTTTGAAGGAGATTTACATCTTAGTAAGGTGCAGCAATGTGATTGCATCCATTATTTCTCTGTCGGGTTATTATAGAGATACTAGATTTACAAAGTCATTTTTGTTTAAATGTTTGTCTCTAAATCTCTATATTAGTCTACACCAGATGCTCTTGATCTTTCTTGTGTGAGTTCCTTTTTGTGATTACGGGTTGCCAATCTGAAGAGTTTGTGGAGCTTGTTTGCGTCCATTTTCTTTCATGATAGATCTATGGAGAACTAGTCCCTTTGATCCCCACTCTCGAGGACCCCATTGCCCAAGTTCGAAGGTGTTTTCCTCTTCTTTCTTCTCGTCACCAAACTTCAAACTTTTCTCGGTTACCTCGGTTTGCGAATCTTAGATCTACTCCTTTTGCAATATTATAAATAGATCTGATTTATTTTCACTAGATCTTAGTTATTTTCAAATTAAAAATCTCAAATCTAGATCTAGTATAAGCATTCTTTTGTTACAAGTTGATTTCTGAATATTTCAAGGCTTGAACAAGCAGTATGTTTAGATCGGTTTAAACTTCATTTGGCTGATGTAAGAGTTTTTTATTTGCTGCTCTTTGAGTATGCAAAGATCCTAAGGAGACAAGCCTTATAGCTTGTCCCACTTAGTTCATTTTTTGCATTTTTACTTAAATTTTTTTTGGAAATTTTTTGGTAAGTCCTAAGACACTTTTAAAGTGTTTTTTGGGCATTGGTTACTGACATTTGTTTGCTGTTTTGCAGCATTTTATGAACAGGTAGGATGAAACTCTGGCCGATTTTCGGTAGATTGAGCCATCCGGAGCACCCAAGAACCATTCCCCTTCAACCGGATACTTGTTCTATGAATTTTGTAAGCCTTTGAGTCAACTTTCAAGGACCAGGGCACTTCTCTTTGCATTGTAAAAAGAAAATTAAACGAGAGCAAGTGGGCTACCCAACGCCCACACCCCATTCCCCCCAAGGGGGAACTGTGTCGACTCAAATTTTGTGGTTTGTGATTTTTTAGTTTAGATTTTCATTTTTCGCACTTAATAAAATTTAACTAGGACTAAAATTTACCTTGTTGGTCCGTTCCAACGGTGGGCCACAAGTTCACTTGGGACCTAGCTTTTCACATTTTTTTAACAATTTCCAGTTTTGAATAATTTTACCCTTGCTTTCCCGGAATACGGATTTCAAGATAAGGGCTTGCTCGAGTACTGGCCAGAAAAGAGACTCTTGGGGTTTTAATAAACAATAAAACTTTGTTCAAAAACTCTTAAAATTAACAAGGCTTCGTCCCCGTATGCTCTAGATCGCTGCAACCTTGACTGAACAAATTGATCATACCAGAAAGGGACTTAGTGACTAGTAATTAGTCTCAATTTTCTTAATTAAACTCCTATTTAAGAAAATCCGGCGTAATCGTTTCTTGACATTGTGTGGGGAAATTCTTCAAAGGAAGCGAGAACCACTGGGTAGTGACCTCGGGATACCGTTAGATTGCACCCTCGTTTGGTGTAGTGTTGAACACCTCCCAAAGACTCCGATCCAGCACACATTTTCGAGTGAAGAGCCACCTTTGTCATAATCCGGACATATTTCCAGTACCTCATGGTATATCGGAAATCCCCCTCCCTAATAATCCACTCATCTCCACAAAAATTTAAAATTGACCAAGAACACTTGCAAAACATTATCCTTTTTTATTCAAGCATTTCTATTCAGCATTGGTCTTGTCATTGAATATTTTATGATGTTGGATATTTATGTTTTAATGATAATGTTGGATAACGAATGATATGAAGTTTAATATTGCATTGTTCTTGTGATCAAATTTCTATCTCCTAGATTTTTTTAGCTTTTAGATTAAACACCTTAGATTTTTTAGGGTCCACCCCCCTTGGCTTCGCTAGGAGTAGGCCTAGATGGAGGAGTCGAGTTTCGGGTGACAGCACTTGACTCTAGCTTGCCCTCAAGGCCACACCAAGCGGCTTGAAGATTTCTGCCGCATTTTCCCAGGTGTGCATCCAAGCGGCAACATTTTGGCGTCGTTGCCGGGGATAAATCTTTTTATTCCTGTAATACGACTTTTGAGTTTTCCTTTTTGTTTTCGCTTTGTTTGATGAATCTTTAGATTAGATCTTTAATTTTTCATCTGGGGACTCCACTAACCTTTTTCTTTTTTAAATTAGCAAAGAAAAGCAAAAAAAAAAAATTGTGAGAGATTTTTTAAAATGCATATTTTATTCTCACATGGCGACTCCATTGAAGGGATAAAACCCTTGAATCTCATAAAATTTGTTGAGACTGCTTATGTGTAGATGAGCCCATGCAATACAGTAAAATCTTTAAATCTCTTTATTTGACAGCTCACCTGATTCAGCACAAGGCATATTTCATGGTTATACCAAATGCATGCTGACTGAATTCTGATATGGACGAGTTAAGGGAACTGTTTCGTGCTCAGATTGCCAGATAGTTTCATCCTATTGAATTTTCAAGCATCCCTGGTTTTCCTAATATTTTTTATGGCAGTGGGGATGCGTATAAATGGCTTCCAAACTTTCATGGAAATGGTGACTCAACCATCTGGCATATCAAGTATTTCCTCCAGTTTTTGTTTGACTTCAACATTGGTTGTGAATATAATAGGATCCAGATGTTTGCTAGTACTCTTCAGGGAGATGCTTGTTATTGGTTTTTCTATAGCCTCCCTAGCAAATGTATTTCCTCCTTTTCAAGTTTGCTTCGCATATTTTTGAAGCAATGGCATAATGATGGGGGTAGTATGAAAGGTCTGGAAAGGCTACTTAAAACAATGTTTACCCTCTACTTGCCAAAGACAGAGTATCATGAATATCCTCTTCATATTACCATGGTTAAAAATATTGAATATTTGGAGCTACTTCTAGAATACTTCGGTAAAGATTATATGTGTACTCCTGCTATGTATTATGAAGAAGCACATGAGGAGCCTGTTATCACCTAAGCTGTAGTTACCCCTATGGATGGATCCAGTCATGGATGGCAATAGGGAAGGGCAACTCAAAAGGTGCAACCACGATCACCTCGACCTCCAAATATGTATGGTTGTCACGCCAGTCGAGGCAACCTTCGCTTTATGTTATCTAGCCCAGACAACAAAGGGGGAGACCCGATCTACTCCCGACAGGAGAGATCAAAACCAAGACACCAAATCAAGGTATTTCTAAGTGAAGTTAGGTGTATGGTTTATCCTAGACCTAAGGGTAAAGTCACAAGCCAAGTGAGGGGTTCAATAGGTATAGCTTTGGTTCATAGTTGATGTAATAGTGACTTATAATGTTTGAAGTGAGATCTAGGGCTAGTGTACTAGTTCAATGTTGGAAAGTCCACTGCCTTGGGAACTGTGTCCAATGCAGGGAAGTTAAGGTTTGTATTGGGGCTAACTAGTACGGATGACAAGCTTGACCATGATACATGATAGCATCAAGGGTTTAGTTCACCATGCATAGGTCAATCCACAAGTCAATCCAACAATCTAGGAAGGTTGAACTAACTTGGAGAGAAACCAGTGCCTTGGGAATTGGGAAGTGGAGTCAAAGTAGGTTTGACTTGTGGTTTAGGACTCCTAGTACTTGGGACAAGTGGGCAATGGAGGTCTTGATGGATGAATGTATCTAGATCTAGGTTTGACTCAAGTGGACCACAATCCCTTAAAACAAGGAATGCAATCCCCAAGGCAAGATTTGACAGAATGACAGTCTAGACCTAGGTTTTGAATTATTCCGGTTCTGAATCTCCAAAAATCTCAAGTACCCAGTTCCTAGAAGTGAGTAAACTCACTTCTCCAAGGTGGTGCGACTTTGCCCAAGGAGGCTTAAAAGTGGGGTTAGGTGGGTCAAAACAAGTCGGATGGCATCCAAACTTTAGATCCGGGTAGATCGGTCAGGTAGGAGTATGGATCTGTATTTTCGTGGTAATCCAACGGTTAGATCTTAGTAGATCTGAGTTTAAGGGTTCCAAGTGGTCCAAAATGGGGATTAAATCCCTTAAAATGTGGAATGGGGCCCACAAGGTGAATTTCAGGAAAGGGACAACCTGGGTGTATGTTATTGGATGTGTAGATGTCAAATCAAGTGGAATCTCAAACACCCACCACTTAGATCTAGGTCAACCTGCTCAATTAGTGAAGTGCGCCTTGCTTGGGAGAAGCCAAGTTGGTATGGGAGAGGGGTCAAACGGAAGCCAATCCTCACCAAACTATAGATCCGGGATGCCGTGGATGCTATAGAGGTGGGTTTTCAATATTATGCCCAATAACCCACTAGATCTAAGTAGATCTGAGAAAATATGAAAATGGGGTTTTGATTGATTAGGGTTTTAATTGTTTTTGACAATTGGATAGATCATGGAGATAGAACTTACCTTGAGATCATACCTGAGTGATGTGGATGAGATGCCTTGATGTTGAGGAAGATTCCCGCAGAGATCAAATGAGAGATTGTTGAGTTGCTTGCCGATTTGATGCCCTAGCCCACAAGTGCGCCTTCCTCTACCTGTCAAACCAAGGAATGAAGATTCAATCAGTAAGATCAAGTATGGAAGAAATACAAGAGAAATGCAAATAGTAACATGAAATAGAAGGTCCTGGGACAGTAATACTCCCTGTTACCAACGAAGAGCTCCAAAGAAGAAGTAGGGAGAGTCTTCCCCTACCAATACCTCCTCCTCCAAGCAAATCGGCCTCCACCTGTAGATGCAAAATCGTGGTACAAAGATATGGCAAACAAGATCTCCAATAACTCAGTGCAAAGGAAGAACCAACGAACGAACACCAAAAACATTCACCACAACACTGGAGATAGATGCAATAATAATTTTCTATTCCAATAATCCAGAGCCAAAAGTCCCTTTACAATGAGAGGCTCTCTCCTTTAAATAGGAAGGAGAGGCACCAAAACCCTAACCACTTTTTGAATGAGTGGCTAAGATTAAAAGATACAAATGTCTAATCAATGGTTGAGATGAGCTCAACAATAAAATACATGGATCACTAATAAAATATAATGTAAGTGGACAAATCGCCCTAGAAGAGGGGAATCCCACCAAATCATGATGACAAAATATCATAAGAGGCTTATGGTGGGTCCAAGGGGTAATTTTATCCCTCCTTGGTCAATCCCCATAGCACAATAACCAAAAAATAATCATGAATGTACCAAATCGTGCCTCCATAGTGAAGTCGTGGTCCTCAAAAGACCTCAAAAATCCACAGAAAGTGCCATAAGTGATGGATGCGGGCTCCGATGAAGCTGAAACTGCTGGAGAAGGTGTGGAAGGTCCCGATCTATCATCACTGATCATCCCATGCCATAAGTTTGCCTCAGTATCCCAAATCGATTTCCTCAATAGCCATTTCTACCAATCCTGAAATGCCTCGGGAAGCGTGAAACTGCCCCAAACAGCCTCCTGGAGTGCTGGCGCTGTCAAGGTGAGGGCACCAATGTGTCCGGAAGGGGGGTATAATCGTAAAAACAAGTGGCTGGACCACCCCCTCCATCATCAGCGCCCTAGGTCAACCGGATAAAAGTCATCTCTGCTCCGACAGGGCCTCCAACAGACCAAAACTGCACTGGGATAGCCTACTGAGGCTCAATCATCACTGTAAGTGCCCGGAACTGAAAACAAACTGTCCCATTGGACTCAGAAAGTCCAAATCTATCCAAGATGTGTACTCATACACCATATGAGTCTCTGCATGATCAAAATAAATATCCGATATACCGAAACAAGGCCAATAATAATGATCTGTAAATGACCAAACACTGCTGTAACCCAAGAATCATCATCATAACCCTGTAGCTGCTGCATAGAATCATCATGTATGTGTACATAGACCATATATCATCTATCCATATCATCATAAGGTCTAACATCTCATGTCCCATGGTCCTCCATGGTCAAACTAGGTCCAACCAAGACCAAATATAACTCAGTCCATCATCCAAGGCTGCTGAAAAGTATCAAGGTTAATACATGCTTTACAACTTATTCAAATAGCAATTATAACACATAATGATCATAACTGGCGATCTACATCCAAATATATAGTGTCGTTAATTATTATTATTACTCAGACTAGACTTTCAGGACCATACTCACTTCATAGTTGTGATCAATTTGCTAGTGAAGGCTGAAGGATGAATTAACTGGCTAGGCTAAGGGATGACTTAGCTGTCTTGACTTTGTGACACTTTGGCAAGGGAAAGGGAATACACCATAGTATATACTGAATGAGCAATAACACAGGGAATGGCGGTGTCTCACAAATGGATGAGTTGTTTAAAGAGGGTTTATTCACCTTCACAGATGCGCACAATCCATAATACAAATAAGGCCAGCAATTGTTTAGATATAGCATTTAAGTTCCATTGCTTTTTTGGGCCTGAAGTTTCCATAGCCTTGATCTATGTGTGTTTACAAACACATTGCATAGATTTACATTTTTTCTTTTAGGCTTTCTGCTGCAGGTGTGTTTTTAAGGCACTTGTTTACCTGAGCACTTCTAGGTGTGTCATGGACAGCTTGTTTACCTAGGTATTTATTTTTCCAAAAGATATAACATTTTATTTTCATGGCCATTTTCATTTGGCATGCCTTTCATTCATGTGTGTTTAGAAACACATTGCATGAATGAGCTTTTCACACAAGATATAGCATTTCATTTTTTCCAGATTTTGTATTGATGGCAGCACTAAAAGTTTCAGGTTTAGCCAACACAACTTTAGTGACTAGGGGGAATTCACAAGGAACTCCAACTCACCATAGGTAAGTTTTGTCACCAACTCAGAGCCGAGACACAATAAACAGGGAAGCTCATCCAATATAGAGGCTACAGTGGGGAAAAGTCCTCCATGCCACTAGTCAAGTAGTAAGTCAGGGTGATAATCTAAAAGGTAGGCTATGGATGGATGAAGACAATGAAATGATGGAGCCAACACTAGCAAGCCAAAGTATGGTGTAATGATCACCTCTATTCTCCCTAAGGAGGGTATGTACCAATGAGTATGAATAGTGAACTTCTAAGTCTGAGTAGGGACAATATAATATATATAATAGATCAACCAGGTCCATATATTTATATGATCGCCAGATCATGACACTAAGTGCTAAGACATGCTATGAGAATAAGTATAAAATCAATCTAACCATAACACTATGATATACCTGCTGAGTCATATACCTGAATGCACATCAACCTGTACCCTCCTCTGTCCTCTGAGACTGCTGCTGTAACTCTGGGCACTACTGTCTGCTCTGTACCAATGATATAATGGCTACATCGGTCATCTCTCTGAGTGTCCTGAAACTCAGTCATGGCATGGGGAATACAACTGTTGTCCACCATCTGCTAGTGATCGAATATAGATGCTCATCTCAGCATCTCAAGTGTAAGGGAGCTGGCTGAATAGTGTACTGGAATGAGAAAAATAATGTATGGTAGCCCGGCTACTGTATATGTGATAACATCTGGCTCCGGCTGGGACAAGTGCTCTGCTGAAATGAGCGCTTGAGAACCTCAGAATCTCTGGTCCTCGAACTCTGCTACTCGAATCCACGATCCAGCACTCTACCATTTTGCTTCCGGCTTTTATTTTGGCAACCTATTTTCTGCATTCACAAACATCAAAAATACCTCATGCCGCATGTGTGGGAAAAATATAAAACCCACTGAAATAAAATCTACTCTATGTCAAAAATATAAATGCATGAAATATATAAATGCAGAAAGTAAATTGAACTACTAACATAATTTGCAAAATTTGAAATTTATTGTGCAGGAAAAGAAAAGTGACAGGTACTCAATTAAACTAGAAGCTTACAAAGGAGCTTAGAAATAAACAAAAGGTGCCAGACTCAATGGCTGAAAAACTAACTACTGCCCAAGTAGGCTTATTCAGTTCCTACCTACTCTAATCTAACCAGTCATCACAAATGCTAGGTAAAATCATAAATCCAATGCAACCATTCATCGAACAAGTTAATGATTCTTCTTTGATTTTTGTTTAGAAAACGAGTCAGGACTAGATTAAGGATTAATGAAATTGATAGCACAACTTTCCTGACTTGTTCAAAAATTAAGAAAGGAGTTGAATGGTGCAAAATGAAATTATGCCAAGGGAAAGACTGATTACTGCAAACATCCTCCATCCAAGGATTGATAGGATCATAAAATTCATGCAGATGATTGTTTAAAATTGATGGAGGGAAAATACATGACATTTCATTTAATAAACTACTTTCCTCATTGACTTCTCTTATATATTCAATTTGATTCTCCTTGGGATTAATGATCAAATAGAAACCAAGTGGGGGTAACTTAAAGTTTAAAGGACGGAAAGTCAAGATCAAACCCACTTGATGCTCAAAAATGGAGAAAAGATGGAATTGATCTTTAAACACCTTTTCTAGCCACCAAGAATGATTGATATCTTGACAACAAGCATTATGGTTCCAAAGTGACTGAAAAGGGAAATGAAGTGTTTTTTCTCCAAACATGTAATCATGCGTATACTTCCTATTAAAAATTTCCAAGGCCAAAGATTGACTAGAACACCAACCCAAAGATGATTGAAAGAGTTGGGAAGGGAGGGTGGATTGCAAATATGAAAATTCTCCCAAATGGATAAACAAGTTCGACCTTAGATTTTGATAATAGAAAATATTGTTTACTCTAGGAATTATTTCAAGCTTTTGATCAAGTTTAATATTTACAATCTGAGGACAAGATTGACCATAACTATTTAACTCTAAGTTATCTTGATTAAAGATGAAAAAAGGACAATTTAAAGATTCATTGTAAGAAGTGGAACAAAGATTAGAACACCTAGTATGATTTATTAACTCTTCCTCATCTTGATATTGATCTTTTATTAATTCATCATTAAAATTATAAGAGGACAAGTGATCACTTTCATTTAATTGATCAGGGGTGAAATTAATAATTTCATTTAACATATCCCGATTATTTGTACAATGATCACCTGAAATCACCACTGGAGGATCTTGATCTATGTTCCTACTTTCTTCTTCTTCAGTAAGTTGATGAGGAATTGAATGATCATTAAAGATAGAATGACTAATGAGTTTCTCTGAGGGAGGAACTTCAGTAGATCTGTTAACTAAAAGCTCATCCTCAGAAATTCCCTCAGGATCAGGACTAGGGCTACCTAGAAAGCAATTTGAAAACTTATGGTTGGTACAATGATTAAAGATTTGACTTTCGATTGACTCAAAAGTAGAAGACTTATTATCAGAAGAAATTGGGCAGGAAAGGTCATCTCCGGATGTTGACAAGTCACTTGATATTTGATTGTTAAATGATTCAACAATAGGATCGGAAAGGGGAAGGTTTTGATCTTGGATTTGATTGGAAAGATACATATCATCGAATTCACTTCCCCATTCTTCTAGGAATTTATTTTCAAACATGTCATAACCAGAAATGCTATTGGGTTTCAAATTCGAAAGCCAGAGTCCAGCTCTTTCTTTGAAAGATGAAGCCAATAGTCTCATACACACATCCTCATGGGTTATGGTTAACTCTTTAATAATTTCCCTAAAAAGTTTAAGGTGTCTTTTAGCAGAGATTTCATAACTTCCATCAAAAATAGGCAACCTTGCACATGCTTGATGAGGAATATGATGAGGATACTCAACAATTTTTGAAAAGTCAAAAACTTTTAAACGACCGAAAGTTCTAGGTCGCTCAGAGGCAGCCATGGATAATTTTTTTTTATTTTTTATATTTTATATTTTTAATATTTTTATATTTATTTTTATATTCAAGAGCCTGAAAACAAAATGATGCATCCCATGGGTTCTAGATAATGATAGGATCTGTCTAAATTCTAGTGTTATAGGGATGTAAATGAGCTCGCTCCTCAGCGGAGTCACGGTTGGGAGTCGCCAGGTAGATTTAAACTCTTCTACCAAGATATGTGTCGTTGTATATGCAGGAGAGAGTGAGTAAAGACTACTAGCTTGTCCGAGGTACGCCCTATACCAAAATGTTAGGTAAAGAGAATGGGAGGGCTTCAAGAAAGGTATGTCGAACCAGGGTAAGCCTATGCCTTCCCCGGCAGCGGCGCCAAAATGTTATCACCTAAGCTGTAGTTACCCCTATGGATGGATCCAGTCATGGATGGCAATAGGGAAGGGCAACTCAAAAGGTGCAACCACGATCACCTCGACCTCCAAATATGTATGGTTGTCACGCCAGTCGAGGCAACCTTCGCTTTATGTTATCTAGCCCAGACAACAAAGGGGGAGACCCGATCTACTCCCGACAGG
Organism: Larix kaempferi; assembly: GCA_027924585.1. Lineage (NCBI taxonomy): Eukaryota > Viridiplantae > Streptophyta > Pinopsida > Pinales > Pinaceae > Larix > Larix kaempferi. The sequence goes on along the minus strand of BSBM01000569.1, from coordinate 9,863,313 downwards.
AGAGATCAAAACCAAGACACCAAATCAAGGTATTTCTAAGTGAAGTTAGGTGTATGGTTTATCCTAGACCTAAGGGTAAAGTCACAAGCCAAGTGAGGGGTTCAATAGGTATAGCTTTGGTTCATAGTTGATGTAATAGTGACTTATAATGTTTGAAGTGAGATCTAGGGCTAGTGTACTAGTTCAATGTTGGAAAGTCCACTGCCTTGGGAACTGTGTCCAATGCAGGGAAGTTAAGGTTTGTATTGGGGCTAACTAGTACGGATGACAAGCTTGACCATGATACATGATAGCATCAAGGGTTTAGTTCACCATGCATAGGTCAATCCACAAGTCAATCCAACAATCTAGGAAGGTTGAACTAACTTGGAGAGAAACCAGTGCCTTGGGAATTGGGAAGTGGAGTCAAAGTAGGTTTGACTTGTGGTTTAGGACTCCTAGTACTTGGGACAAGTGGGCAATGGAGGTCTTGATGGATGAATGTATCTAGATCTAGGTTTGACTCAAGTGGACCACAATCCCTTAAAACAAGGAATGCAATCCCCAAGGCAAGATTTGACAGAATGACAGTCTAGACCTAGGTTTTGAATTATTCCGGTTCTGAATCTCCAAAAATCTCAAGTACCCAGTTCCTAGAAGTGAGTAAACTCACTTCTCCAAGGTGGTGCGACTTTGCCCAAGGAGGCTTAAAAGTGGGGTTAGGTGGGTCAAAACAAGTCGGATGGCATCCAAACTTTAGATCCGGGTAGATCGGTCAGGTAGGAGTATGGATCTGTATTTTCGTGGTAATCCAACGGTTAGATCTTAGTAGATCTGAGTTTAAGGGTTCCAAGTGGTCCAAAATGGGGATTAAATCCCTTAAAATGTGGAATGGGGCCCACAAGGTGAATTTCAGGAAAGGGACAACCTGGGTGTATGTTATTGGATGTGTAGATGTCAAATCAAGTGGAATCTCAAACACCCACCACTTAGATCTAGGTCAACCTGCTCAATTAGTGAAGTGCGCCTTGCTTGGGAGAAGCCAAGTTGGTATGGGAGAGGGGTCAAACGGAAGCCAATCCTCACCAAACTATAGATCCGGGATGCCGTGGATGCTATAGAGGTGGGTTTTCAATATTATGCCCAATAACCCACTAGATCTAAGTAGATCTGAGAAAATATGAAAATGGGGTTTTGATTGATTAGGGTTTTAATTGTTTTTGACAATTGGATAGATCATGGAGATAGAACTTACCTTGAGATCATACCTGAGTGATGTGGATGAGATGCCTTGATGTTGAGGAAGATTCCCGCAGAGATCAAATGAGAGATTGTTGAGTTGCTTGCCGATTTGATGCCCTAGCCCACAAGTGCGCCTTCCTCTACCTGTCAAACCAAGGAATGAAGATTCAATCAGTAAGATCAAGTATGGAAGAAATACAAGAGAAATGCAAATAGTAACATGAAATAGAAGGTCCTGGGACAGTAATACTCCCTGTTACCAACGAAGAGCTCCAAAGAAGAAGTAGGGAGAGTCTTCCCCTACCAATACCTCCTCCTCCAAGCAAATCGGCCTCCACCTGTAGATGCAAAATCGTGGTACAAAGATATGGCAAACAAGATCTCCAATAACTCAGTGCAAAGGAAGAACCAACGAACGAACACCAAAAACATTCACCACAACACTGGAGATAGATGCAATAATAATTTTCTATTCCAATAATCCAGAGCCAAAAGTCCCTTTACAATGAGAGGCTCTCTCCTTTAAATAGGAAGGAGAGGCACCAAAAGCCTAACCACTTTTTGAATGAGTGGCTAAGATTAAAAGATACAAATGTCTAATCAATGGTTGAGATGAGCTCAACAATAAAATACATGGATCACTAATAAAATATAATGTAAGTGGACAAATCGCCCTAGAAGAGGGGAATCCCACCAAATCATGATGACAAAATATCATAAGAGGCTTATGGTGGGTCCAAGGGGTAATTTTATCCCTCCTTGGTCAATCCCCATAGCACAATAACCAAAAAATAATCATGAATGTACCAAATCGTGCCTCCATAGTGAAGTCGTGGTCCTCAAAAGACCTCAAAAATCCACAGAAAGTGCCATAAGTGATGGATGCGGGCCCCGATGAAGCTGAAACTGCTGGAGAAGGTGTGGAAGGTCCCGATCTATCATCACTGATCATCCCATGCCATAAGTTTGCCTCAGTATCCCAAATCGATTTCCTCAATAGCCATTTCTACCAATCCTGAAATGCCTCGGGAAGCGTGAAACTGCCCCAAACAGCCTCCTGGAGTGCTGGCGCTGTCAAGGTGAGGGCACCAATGTGTCCGGAAGGGGGGTATAATCGTAAAAACAAGTGGCTGGACCACCCCCTCCATCATCAGCGCCCTAGGTCAACCGGATAAAAGTCATCTCTGCTCCGACAGGGCCTCCAACAGACCAAAACTGCACTGGGATAGCCTACTGAGGCTCAATCATCACTGTAAGTGCCCGGAACTGAAAACAAACTGTCCCATTGGACTCAGAAAGTCCAAATCTATCCAAGATGTGTACTCATACACCATATGAGTCTCTGCATGATCAAAATAAATATCCGATATACCGAAACAAGGCCAATAATAATGATCTGTAAATGACCAAACACTGCTGTAACCCAAGAATCATCATCATAACCCTGTAGCTGCTGCATAGAATCATCATGTATGTGTACATAGACCATATATCATCTATCCATATCATCATAAGGTCTAACATCTCATGTCCCATGGTCCTCCATGGTCAAACTAGGTCCAACCAAGACCAAATATAACTCAGTCCATCATCCAAGGCTGCTGAAAAGTATCAAGGTTAATACATGCTTTACAACTTATTCAAATAGCAATTATAACACATAATGATCATAACTGGCGATCTACATCCAAATATATAGTGTCGTTAATTATTATTATTACTCAGACTAGACTTTCAGGACCATACTCACTTCATAGTTGTGATCAATTTGCTAGTGAAGGCTGAAGGATGAATTAACTGGCTAGGCTAAGGGATGACTTAGCTGTCTTGACTTTGTGACACTTTGGCAAGGGAAAGGGAATACACCATAGTATATACTGAATGAGCAATAACACAGGGAATGGCGGTGTCTCACAAATGGATGAGTTGTTTAAAGAGGGTTTATTCACCTTCACAGATGCGTACAATCCATAATACAAATAAGGCCAGCAATTGTTTAGATATAGCATTTAAGTTCCATTGCTTTTTTGGGCCTGAAGTTTCCATAGCCTTGATCTATGTGTGTTTACAAACACATTGCATAGATTTACATTTTTTCTTTTAGGCTTTCTGCTGCAGGTGTGTTTTTAAGGCACTTGTTTACCTGAGCACTTCTAGGTGTGTCATGGACAGCTTGTTTACCTAGGTATTTATTTTTCCAAAAGATATAACATTTTATTTTCATGGCCATTTTCATTTGGCATGCCTTTCATTCATGTGTGTTTAGAAACACATTGCATGAATGAGCTTTTCACACAAGATATAGCATTTCATTTTTTCCAGATTTTGTATTGATGGCAGCACTAAAAGTTTCAGGTTTAGCCAACACAACTTTAGTGACTAGGGGGAATTCACAAGGAACTCCAACTCACCATAGGTAAGTTTTGTCACCAACTCAGAGCCGAGACACAATAAACAGGGAAGCTCATCCAATATAGAGGCTACAGTGGGGAAAAGTCCTCCATGCCACTAGTCAAGTAGTAAGTCAGGGTGATAATCTAAAAGGTAGGCTATGGATGGATGAAGACAATGAAATGATGGAGCCAACACTAGCAAGCCAAAGTATGGTGTAATGATCACCTCTATTCTCCCTAAGGAGGGTATGTACCAATGAGTATGAATAGTGAACTTCTAAGTCTGAGTAGGGACAATATAATATATATAATAGATCAACCAGGTCCATATATTTATATGATCGCCAGATCATGACACTAAGTGCTAAGACATGCTATGAGAATAAGTATAAAATCAATCTAACCATAACACTATGATATACCTGCTGAGTCATATACCTGAATGCACATCAACCTGTACCCTCCTCTGTCCTCTGAGACTGCTGCTGTAACTCTGGGCACTACTGTCTGCTCTGTACCAATGATATAATGGCTACATCGGTCATCTCTCTGAGTGTCCTGAAACTCAGTCATGGCATGGGGAATACAACTGTTGTCCACCATCTGCTAGTGATCGAATATAGATGCTCATCTCAGCATCTCAAGTGTAAGGGAGCTGGCTGAATAGTGTACTGGAATGAGAAAAATAATGTATGGTAGCCCGGCTACTGTATATGTGATAACAGAGCCCTTGATCGAAAATATGGTCAGATACATTCCTCATATGGCTATGATATGCAACACTGAAGAATTGAAGTGTCCTCAAGTGTATAATGATAACATTTTTCCAGATCTGCCTCATAAGGAACCCGTGACTGAAGCCCATGAAGAGCCATTGTTTGAAGATATGTTGAAATTAATGAAGATTTAAATGAGCCTCAAGGTTATTTCATTAAAATTGATGACATTTATATGCCAAATCTCCCTCGGGAAGAGACCATTACAGAAGCCTATAGAGAAGATGATGATGAAATCTGTAATGTGTTTGATGACACTTCCCCATGTTCTCCACATGCTGATGAAAATTGGGAAAGTTGGTTCCCTTGTGATATCTTTGAAAGAACGCTTTTTGAAGATGATTATTATGAACATGAGGAGGATGGGTATAGCCAGGGATATGGTGCCAACGATGAAGACTCTCTCATATCTGACATAGATGGGAATGATAACTATTGGACTTCTATTGAAAATCCAATCTATGAGACTTTTGAAAATCTTATTGAGAATCCCATCTATGGTATATCCAGTGAAGGGAGTGTTTATCTTGAGACTATGAAATATCTTGATGTCGAGGAGGAGCATTTAGTGTTCTTATATGATCATTCAGAGCTATATATGAGTATCAATAATGAAGACCTGGAGAGGCAATATAGTGATGAGCCAAATTGGATGCAATCAATTGAACAACCATCATCTTCACATGAAGAGGTCCCTTATGATTTGGAGCAGCCTTGGGCTTATACACAGAGTTATCATTCGATAAGCCTTATTGAAAAGTATGAGGGAGTGGTTGATTTGCCCCATCATACAAATTTATACATTAGTTCTATCCAATCTTGGATAGAAGAAGCCTGCGGGAGGACTTGTCAGTTTGGGAAGCAGTGCAATGACATTGTTCACACCTATGATCTCCCATCCAACCCTCCAATCGAGAACTATCACGCAGGTTTGCATTTTATTATAAGCATGTCCTTGCTTTGGCTGGTAACCAAAGACAAGGTAAAAAATTATTATATTAATGAAATGCTTAGATGGTTACATTGGATCTCTGATTACACTTAGCATTTTTATATCATGCTTATAATAGGAAAATAAGCTCTTCAAAGTGAACATTTACTTTATGCATTTCTTTCCAGTACTTAGGAATAATAACTTTTTTCTTTAGTTAAGTTTTAGTTTTTTTTAATAATGCAACTTATGGTTCATTGGCTTCTTATAAGAGCTTGCGCTACTGAAGGGTTTTCTTGTCATGTTGAGATGTTTTTACAGGTCATAGAAACCGGAGATTCTGGTGTTCTCGTATGCTCTCCTTGCCTGAAGACCAGATCGAGCACACGTCCCGCAGTTGGAGCCAGATGTTACCAGCTAAGTTGTACTTAGTTGGACTTTCAAGTCAGCGGGCAAAGTATGAACATGTTACATGTTCTTTATCCATGTTCTGAAGTCCATCAGGCCTTTTTCAGGGCCCTTTTTTAATTTTTTCTTCACATGTTCATGCCCCGCGGGGTTTGTAATAAAGTGTGCTAGCATGGTATTTTTATGTAAAGGACTTGGATTTTTATGTAAAGGACCAGGCATCTAGCTTTGGAGGAGCAGGACATAATTTTTGAGTTTTTCTCCTGCTCCTCCAAAGCTAGAATGCCTGGTGTGGTGGTTAGGCCTTAGGAGGTTATTAAAGTCCATGAGTCAATGTCTATGAACATGCTAGACAATAGAATTGAGTCGTATGGACATGTGCTAGGTCCCCCTAGGCTTTTTTTTAAGTTCTGAGAAAAAATATTTTCCCGTAAATTTAAGCCATTTTTTAATGGTTTAATAAAAAAAATTAAAAATGTTGTAAAAGTGTGGTCTAGGGGCTAATTCTGCCATGGGGGTGCTCATTTTCAAGCTTAGAGCACCTACTTTACCCCAAGACCCACTTTCCTAAGTAGTCTTGTACTTTATTTTTCATATTTTTCACTTTTCCCAAAAAAGTCAAAAAAGTGAAAAAATGCCAAAAAAGTAGAAAAATGAAAAAATATCCAATTCCTAAATTGATGGGATTTGGAAGAAGTCTTGGTCAGATCTAATTGAGAGGTTTTAGGGAATGATTTTGGCATTTTTTGGGGCAGCTACAAAGGAGGAATCAACTCCCCACAAAGAGGGGGCATTCCACTTAAGAGGGGGGTGCACCATTCAAGGAATGTGCAGCATGTTTTAAGGCAGCCTTTGGGCTGAGTTTTGGCAGCCCAAATGGTGGAAGCAGCCCCCTCCATCAAGCCCCAAATTATGGCTTGATTCCTTCACAAGTGCACCCTCCTCTCTTATATTTTCTATTTAAGCATGCCCCTTCTCCTCTCTTTGGCATGAGAAGGTGGAACCTCTGCTCAAGCATTGTACATCTTTGTAAGGAATTTTGTTTATGAATAAAAGGCTTTGGAGGCAAATCGGTGTGTGGATCTATGGTGTATGGATAATGATGTTCTAATTTATGCATGAGGTAATCTGTTTCTTTACATTTTTATTCGCATTTGATTGTTGATCAAAGACTGGATTTTGAAGGAGATTTACATCTTAGTAAGGTGAAGTAGTGTGATCGCATCCATTATTTCTCTGTCAAGTTATTGTAGAGATACTAGATTTACAAAGTCATTTTTGTTTAAATGCTTGTCTCTAAATCTCTATATTAGTCTACACCAGATGCTCTTGATCTTTCTTGTGTGAGTTCTTTTTTGTTGTTACAGGTTGCCAATCTGAAGAGTTTGTGGAGCTTGTCTGCATCCATTTTCTTTCATGATAGATCTATAGAGAACTAGTCCCTTTGATCCCCACTCTCTAGGACCCCATTGCCCAAATTCGAAGGCGTTTTCCTCTTCTTTCTTCTCATCGCCAAACTTCAAACTTTTCTCGGTTACCTTTGTTTGTGAATCTCAGATCTACTCCTTTTGCAATATTATAAATAGATCTGATTTATTTTCACTAGATCTTAGTTATTTTCAAATTATAAATCTCAAATCTAGATCTAGTATAAGCATTCTTTTGTTACAAGTTGATTTTTGAATATTTCAAGGCTTGAACAAGTAGTATGTTTAGATCGGTTTAAAGTTCATTTGGTTGATGTAAGAGCTTTTAATTTGCTGCTCTTTGAGTATGCAAAGATCCTAAGGACAAAAGCCTTATAGCTTGTCCCACTTAGTTCATTTTTTGCATTTTTACTTAAATTTTTTTTGGAAATTTTTTGGTAAGTCCTAAGACACTTTCAAAGTGTTTTTTCGGCGTTAGTTACTAACATTTGCTTGCTGTTTTGCAGCATTTCATGAACAAGTAGGAGGAAATTTTGGCCGATTTTCGGTAGATTGAGCCATCCGGAGCACCCAAGAACCATTCCCCTTCAACCGGACACTTGTTCTATGAATTTTGTAAGCCTTTGAGTCAATTTTCAAGGACGAGAGCACTTCTCTTTGCATTGTAAAAAGAAAATTAAATGAGAGCAAGTGGGCTACCCAGCGCCCACACCCCATCCCCCCAGGGGGGAACTGTGTCGACTCAAATTTTGTGGTTTGTGATTTTTTAGTTTAGATTTTCATTTTTCGCACTTAATAAAATTTAACTAGGACTAAAATTTACCTTGTTGGTCCGTTCAAACGGCGGGCCACAAGTTCACTCAGGACCTAGCTTTTAACATTTTTTTTTAACAATTTCCAGTTTTGAATAATTTTACCTGTGCTTTCCCAAAGTATGGATTTCAGGATAAGGGCTTGCCCAAGTACTGGCCAGAAAAGAGACTCTTGGGGTTTTAATAAACAAAAAAACTTTGTTCAAAAACTCTTAAAATTAACAAGGCTTCGTCCTCGTATGCTCTAGATTGCTGCAGCCTAGACTGAACAGATTGATCATACCAGAAAGGGACTTAGTGACTAGTAATTAGTCTCAATTTTCTTAATTAACCTCCTATTTACGAAAATCCAGCGTAATCGTTTCTTGACATTGTGTGGGGAAATTCTTCAAAGGAAGCGGGAAACACTAGGTAGTGACCTCAAGATACCATTAGACTGCACGTTTGTGTGGTGTAGTGTTGAACACCTCCCAGAGATTCCGATCCAGCCCACATTTCCGAGTGAAGAGCCACCTTTGTCATAATCCGGACATATTTCCAGTACCTCACGGTATATCGAAAATCCCCCTCTCTAATAATCCACTCATCTCCACGATAATTTAAAATTGACCAAGAACACTTGCAAAACATTATCCTTTTTTATTCAAGCATTTCTATTCGGCATTGGTCTTGTCATTGAATATTTTATGATGTTGGATATTTATGTTTTAATGATGATGTTGGATAACAAATCATATGAAGTTTAATATTGCATTGTTCTTGTGATCAAATTTCTGACTCCTAGATTTTTTTAGCTTTTAGATTAAACATCTTAGATTTTTTACGGTCCACCCCCCTTGGCTTTGCTAGGAGTAAGCCTAGACAAAGGAGTCGAGTTTCAGGTGACAGCACTTGACTCTGGCTTGCCCCCAAGGCCACACCGAGCGGCTTGAAGATTGCTGCCGCGTTTTCCCATGTGTGCATCCAAGCGGCAACAAGCCTCATAGATTATCTATTTTGTTCCAGTTCCAGTCTCCTAGATATGTATTGCATAGTACACTTTGTGCCATTTTGACATACTGACTCTTATATGTTATATACATGAGCAGACTTTGGTTTTTTTGTCTCTAATGCTTTGGAATCATGGATTAGAATCTTGAAAATGTTGTTTTTCTTTAAAATTTAAATATTTTATGTATTTTTGAGTAAATTGATTCATTAAATTCAAATCGACCGATTCATTACTGATTCTGATTCCGATTCGGAGTTGACCCTCGACCTATTCCGAGTTCGATTCTGATTTTTAAAACTTTGCTCTTGAGGTACCTTTTAGGACAAACCAACAGATACCTTCCTACAACCTTTAAGACGTAGATCAATGCCGTGTATGGAGTCAAACAATAAACAACAAAGACACATAGATCATGTAGAGTTGAATTTGGCTATTACCAGTCAAGGATCACCAATTTAGAGTAGCTTAACAGACCTCAGATTTATATCTATCTGCTTAAAATTAAGAATTAAAGGTTGCCACAGATAATATCAGCCTTGTATATTATTATCAGCAAGATATTCAATATTTGAGGACAATTCTGAAAACAAGGCAGACTTCAAATTTCATGTACTGAAAATAAAGGGCAGAAATAAACAGTCACAATAACTAATTTTCAGCCACTTAACATAGTAAGCATCAACACTAAAAATTGCTTTAAACAACCCAGAACCAACGTTGCACGACTCGGACTCGGCAAAGACTCAGCTGGCATATGACTGGTAGACTCGGGAAAGACTCAGGACAGACTCGGGGAGACTCAGCAAATAGGAAAAAAAATAATAATATTGTACATTTTTTGCACAAAAAAGAGTTTAAAAGCATTTCCAATCCATATAAGCTATAAAACTACAATTTATGCAATAAATCATAACATTGTCTCATAAACTATGATTATACGACATAACACAATCAATTTTTGTATGCAAAAATTTAAATAGTGATCATAAACCATAGTGTTCATACAACATAAAGTGATCATAAACCATAGTGTTCATAAACCGTAAATCATAACCATAAACATAAACCATATTGATTTAAAAATCAGATTGGTGCAAGTTCAAAATACAGTCTCATAACAGAAATAGAAAACCAAAATAGACAATGTCTCCATGTACTTGAGCCTCATGCCTAACCACAAGTACGCCTACAATAAGTCATCGAGGAGCTAGTGCCAACATCGACAGACTGAAGCAACTATGAAGCACGTGTATTTGGAGTTTCCATTTGAGATGGCATACTAGAGGGATCCTGAGTCTCCTCATCAAGCCAAGCCAAATCATCAAGGAACTACTCCTCCACAACCCACTCAGACTCTAAATCAATATCATCCAATAAAATTGGATCTAGGTCCTTCAGTTGCATTTGCTTTGTGAGCATTTGAAGGTTGTAGTAGATGAAAACCAACTTTTCCAACCTCTCATGCTCCAACCTGTTCCGCTTTTTGCTGTGGATGTGCTCAAATACCGACCATTTGCGCTCACATCCTGAAGCGCTGCAGGGTTGACTCAGAACTCTGATGGCGAATTCTTGTAATTGTGGTGCTTCAGAGCCACAATCTATCCACCAATGGGTTGTAAAAGTTAAAAACAACGATGATTACAAGTTTTGCAATGCCAAAATTGAAAAAGAGAACTAGCAAATTTACAAGCTAAGTTCTAAGTCTAACAATTTAGTTTTTACAAATTGAATCTTACATGGCATTTTCTTGTCCTTGAGTCGTTGGGTTGAGCTGAATCCAAACATGCCAGCTGCTTCTTTGTACATATCACGTTGCAAGTTGATTTTGTCATGAATTTATGGATTTGGGAACATCTTCCCAATGCATATCATGACACCTCTCATCACCTCTTGATCTCTTTGAATGCTAGAATCTGGATGATAGAATAAGCTTGGATTGAGATATGCTCTGGCTGCATGCAATGGTGAATGTAGCTGCCTGTCCCACCTGGAATCAATAATTTGCCATATAAGGAGATATTTTGATGGATCTCCCTTGTAGAAAGTCTTGATGGCCTCTTTGGCCCTATCCATGCCCTCATAGATGTATCCCATTGCAAGTTTATCTCCATCCATGATCCTCAAGAATTTTACAAGTGGCTCAGTGAAGCTGACAATCTTAGTGACTTTCTCCCACAGACCATCTCCTAAGAGAGACAACTTCACAGCAACTGCACCTGGCTTTGTGTTATCTTTCCAAAATATCCATTCCTGGCTACAAACCATCCGTCTCAAAGCTTGGTACTCATTCAGAAGGCTTTGGAGGGAAAGAAAGGTTGTGGCAAACCGTGTGATAGCAGGGCGACTCAGTTCACCCTCTGTGTATCCCCTCATAAGGCTCAACACCCAAGCATGGTTATAAATGAATTTGGTTATTTGTTTGCACTCTTGCACAACTGCTTGCACCCATTCCATCTTCCCAATGTCCTCCCCAGCATCAAGTCTATGCAATGGGCAGCACATGGAGTCCAAAAAATGGTGGGGTATTTTGCAGAAAGCAACCTTCTAGCTGCCACATAATTTGCAGCGTTGTCCATGACTACCTGGACAACATTTGTTACCCTGACTTCCTCCACAACATCAGACAACAATGATAAAATTAGATTTGCATCCTTCACATGTGAGGATGCATCAATGGATCTTAGGAACATGGTTCCTTTAGGGCAAGCTATAACAAAATTGATGATTGTTCTGTCCCTTTGATCTGTCCACCCATCAGACAAAATTGTGCAACCTGTAAACTTCCATGAGTTTTTAATGCTCTCCAATTGTTCCTTAACACACTAGAGCTCCTCATCTAACTCTTTCCCCCTAAGTGAATTATAGGATGGGGCTTTGTATCCAGGGCCAGCAGCTGCAATGGTATCGACCATGGGCTGATAAAAATAAGACTTTGCATAGTTAAATGAAAGGTTGTTATGGTGCCAAAACCTCCTCACTGCCATATTTGCCTCTTTCCTCTTCTTTTCATTGAAGCTCTCCAAGGATGGTTGTGATCCTGGAGTTGTGCGAGGAAGGAAGAAAGAAGAAGTTACACTTCTATTTACTACGGCAGCTGAAGTGCACCCTCCTGTACTTGGACTTGCATTCGGTGGTGCCATGGTAGATCTACCTATCATGGAAGTTTCAAACTTGTATCTTTCCCTCTTTTCACTCTGTTCTCTAATGGCATCCAAAGCAGCTACCACTTCTGTTGTGACTTCATCGGGGCATTTCTCACAAACCGCCACATCTTTGCAAACAATTCTTGCTAGATGATATTTCATCCTATTTATGCCCCCAGACATTTGAGAGGAGCAAAAGTTGCAAATGACCTTGTGGTCTTCATTGGGATTCACCCTGACACAATATTTCCATGCCGGATCAAGAGGCCTTCTAGCCTTAGGTGCTATGGAATCTGGATTGCAAAAAAAATATGTGCTATATTAAATTTAATGTTAAAAATTTAGATTTTAATTTTTTTAAATTGTTCACTGAATTTTAGAAAAAAAATTGTCCATGTGGATTGAATATCTCAGCCACACAGTGGACTGTGGGATGAGATACTCAGCCATAGGGCCTGTGGGATGAGTAGAGGACTGAACCCTCAATCCTCTACTCAGCCCACAGTCCACTGTGTGGCTGAGATACTCAGCCACAACCCATAAAAAATCACCAATCTAACTTTAAAAAGAATTTGAAATTAAAATTTAAAAGTTTAAAAAATTAAAACTAAATTTAATTTTAATTTTAAATGAAAAATTAAAAGACAATTAAATTTTAATTTTTTTATTGTTTAACGAAAAAAAAATTTAAAATGCCCATGTGGCCCGTGGGCTGAGATACTGTGTGGCTGAGTATCTCAACCCACGGGCCATAGGGCCAATTTTTTTTAAAAATTCTTTAAACAATAAAAAAAAAAATCGTTCAACAATAAAAAAAAATTGAAATTTGATACTGATTGTTTTTAATTTTTAGTTTTTAGTTTGATTTTTTTTTCAATTTTAAGTGTGTTTTTATGGGCAAATGCCCCCTAGCTGAGATATTCAACCACACGGTCGACTGTGGGCTAAGTATCTCAGCCACAGGGCATTGGAAAATGCCCCATGGTTGAGATACTCAGCCACACGGTCGACTGTGGGTTGAGATACTCAGCCACACAGTCGACTGTGGACTGAGTATCTCATCCCACAGTAGACAATGCCCTATCGCTGAGATACTCAGCCCATAGCCGACAATGCCCTATGGCTGAGATACTCAACCCACAGTCGACAGTGTGGCTGAGTATCTCAACCATGGGGCATTTGCCCATTAAAAAACACACTTAAAAATTAAAAAATAAATAAACTAAAAACTAAAAAACCGTAAAACTAAAAACGAATTCATGTTATAAATGTTGAGATATTGTAACTTCAAAGAATATTATATTTGTACTTTATTATTCCGGAGATGTTTCATTCCTCCGTGAAGATCTTATTGTATATCCGAAGATGTTTATTCCTCCGTCGGAATGTGGTAACTCGGGTTATTAGACTTCCCTAGTGGGGGTCGGCCCTGTATGTGTTATGTGGGTCAAAGGGTTATTAGACCACCCTAGAGGGGTCGGCCCAGTCAGTTGTAGTGGGGTATTTAACCCATTGGTTAAATACGAGCCTACGTGTTCTTGTGTAAAAGACAAGTCGGAGTAGTGTATAAATAGAGGAGGTGTATTCCTCATTTGACACACTCACTCACTTGAGAGTAGCGCACTTGTGGAGGAGAGGTCTGCTATGATGGAGGAGGAGCTTATGCTCAGGGTTTGCATCTTTGTATATTGCTGGTCATCTATATTGAGGAAGCTTTACTGGGTTTTCTACCCCATGAGGGTTTCCCAGGATAAATCTGTCTCTTGTGTTTATGCTATGCTTGTTGTTTCTTCAGTGATCCTATATATGCTATTATTGTGAAATGGAATGTAATGCTGCTATTTTCTGTCTTAGCATATTAAATCTTAACATGGTATCAGAGCTAAACTGAAGGAAGGCAAGGTATGGCACTTACGACACTTGCTTTACTTACGACAATTTGAAGGTTAGGGTTTTATATAGCAAAAACCAGTCATCGTGGAACTTTCGCTATAAATCCATTTTGGCGAAGGTTCAGGATCTGAAACCTTTACAAGTCGTAGATAACATCTCCAGGTATCTTGTGTCCAAAGGGCACCCTCAGATTCGTTGTACTTTGTAAGTTATGATCAGTACAAGTTAGGGTTTCTGCCTCTTCCAGATCTCAGTCAAAATCAGGTGACCTAGGCAAAAAGGTCATAACTTGGGCTAGGAAGCTCCAAATGAAATTTCGTAAAAAGTGACAGGTAGTACACAGACTGTACTATCTCAGGAAAATTTTTTTCAGAGGCCGAAGCTGAACCAGTGACACGTGGCACGCCGTACAAGTTCGCTCTCCTGTTTTATCCCATAAACAGGTCACGTTGCGACACTTGGCATAACTCTCTCTCAGAGAGTCCAATTGAGGTCAGACCTGTCAGGATGGAAAGATAACAGGGCGAGCTATCTCAGGAAACGTTTTCAGAGGCAGAAGTTCAAACAGTGACACGTGGCACGCCGTACAAGTTCGCTCTCCTGTATTATCCCAAAACAGGTCACGTTGCGACATTTGGCATAACTCTCTCTCAAAAAATCCAATTGAGGTCAGACCTGTCAGGATGGAAAGATGACAGGTCAGGCTACTGCAGAAAAAGTTTTCAGACCCTGTGGAGCGAAAATTTCGCAGTTATAGCAGAAACAATCAGGTACATATTTCTGTTAAAACAGAATTATTTTTTGAGCACATTCATTCATGGCTTCCGTTATTTAGGGTTTCGGAGAAAGTTGGAATTTTTGGAATCGGAGTCCACGGCTGAATGCTACTCAGGAAAATCGAAATTTAGAGACCAAGATCAATTTTTTTGGTTGAGTAGAAGACCGGGCTTCATCAAACCCTAGTTCGGGTTCCTATCCAGAAAATCCAGAAGTTTCGAAGGCAATTTTGAGGGGTCAAATTTTGGAGATTTCAAAATTGAAGTATGCTAGTTTGATCAGCTCAGCAAGACACATCCTTCCATCCATTCAGAAGTATGAAAGTCAAAGATTGAATTTTTAGGGTTTCTCTAGCAAACCCTAATCAAGCTCCAGATCAAGTTTCAGGGGGAGTTGAGGCTAAGGCCTTACATAAGAAGACTACAAGAAGTCTTGACAGGTATGACTTAAGGAGGTTCAGGTATGTCTTGAAATCTGATTCTTGATTAAGTTCATAATGTGTTTGTCTTCATGTTATTTATTAGTACAATCTTGATTAATGTTAGAATTGTCTTATCACTCTAGCAACAGTATGAATGCATGCGAATAATCGAAGACATTCATTGATTAGGGCTATATGATTGTACTTATGCATTATTGTGTTGTGTGAGGTTGATGTTGTCTGCTAACAAGATACAGGTACATCACAAAAGACAAATCAAGTTCCATGACCATGACAACATGAAGACAAAGACTCATCCATAATCTTTGTTCTACTTACGAGGTATGTTGTACATAACTAAGCAGGTATACTAATCCAGGTATGTTTTCCTATGTCATGATCCCTTATATAAGTGTACTTGGTATGATTGGTTATGCTTATTCATAAAGTTAGTAATCAAGGGTTTATGCATATTATGTCTCTTATCTTGGTTGATTATTTAACTAACTAGATCAAACAAGAATTTGCATGAGTAAAAGAAGACTTCCCTGAAACCTTGAATATTATCTATAATCATGACTATACATATTCAAGATTATTTAGAATTAGAATGTTTTGAGAATATACTAATGAATGTATGTTTGTGTATGAGATCATGAGGATGACACTAGTGCACACTTGAGCATGCACAGTGGTACAGAATGAATATAAGTTCAAAAGACATATAGAAGATCAAGCGGGAGGCAACCACACAAACATAAAAGATAAGTATTTGAGATGTTATAGTAAATGATATTGCTTGTATGCATATTTGTATTCCTAGAATATATCATGCTGAGTGTAAACATTCATAGAGCATTGAACAGTATACTACTAATATGCATATGATTGGTAAGTTGGACAAACATTCCATTGTTGCTTGTCTAGAATGAAACCTCTTTGCTGACATGCTGAGAGCTGTGCACACTCTCAATAGTATGTTCTGGTAGAGATGGAAGGCATCTAGATAGCCACTGTATGCATACAGGATATGGGAAAGTGTTGTGCCAAAGTATTGGTCAAGATAGTTGCATAACTATGTAAATGATATCTGTATGCATAATAGGTTATCATGTCAACATGATTTCATGATTATGAAGTATTACTAATCATGTACTTAATTTTGTTTTGTAGGAAAGATCATGAAGAATAATGAACACCGAACAAGTGATGGATGTTCAACAAGAAGATTTACAAATCATACAAAATATAGAAGGCTCATGGCTAGAAGATTCTCTTAGAAAGAGGAAGAGAATCATAACAAGATGTTTGCTCCAAGTGGATAGATAAGACCATTCTCTTAATGATGTAATTAAAGAAGAAGTGTGAATCAGGTTTTGTATGGGTACCCAGGATCGATAATCAATTGATGAGCTTAATGATCATCATGGGTGATGTGGATCTCAACCTTTGCTACAAGATTGAATATGGCTTCTATGCACAGATGACATGGATACAAGAAGGAACTCACCTCAGAGTTCGAATGATGTTGAGGTTCATATCAGTAGACCCATCTAACAGGAGATGGCACAGATAGATGGCTGCATAAAAGAAAATGAAAGATCTCAGATTAATGTATTACTTCCTAGGTCTGGAAGTATGGCAAGGCTCAGAAGGAATCTTTCTCAACCAGGGAAAGCATGCCGAAAAATATTAAAAGGACTTGATATGTTGGAATATCCACTCTCATGGATTCCAACTTGAAGCTATTGGTGAATGAATCATCAGAGTTAGTGTATATAACTCTGTACAGACAAATTATTGGGTCATTGATGTATCTAATAAATACTAGGTCAGATATATGCTTTGCTGTGAATACCTTGAGTCAGTATCTAGTGGAAACTAGATGTGTTCACCTATTAGTTGCAAAGCATGTGACCAAGTACCTAAAGGATACGATAGACTTTGATCTATGCTATTTTGGAGATCATGACTTCAGATGGCTACACAGATGTTGATTGAGTAGAAAGTGTATCAGACAAGTAGAGCACATCGAGAGGATGTTATTGTCTGGGATCAGCCATGATCTTGTGGCTTAGCAGCAAGCAGTCCAGTATGGCTCTTAGCACAAGTGGAATATATGGCTGCTTGCTCTGCTAATTGTGAAGCAGTATGGCTACAGGATTGTTTGACTTAGAGATAGACCCAACTGTGATACTATGTGACAAACAGAGTTGTATCAAGATGGCAGAGAATCTAGTGTTCCAAGATATGGTGCAGAAAGGAACTATAAAGTTCGAATTTGTAACAGGTTACCGATGTACTAACCAAACCTCTACCTTAAGTCAACAAGTTGCCGATGTACTAACCAAACCTCTACCTCAAGTAAAAGTTTGAATGTTTCCGAGACAAGCTTGGTGTAGTTCAGAAGGACTCTCCTCGAAAGGGGGAGTGATGTGATCACTTATGATGAGGATACATGTTTTGTTATACATGTTTTGATGATGAGGATACATGTTTTGTTATACATGTTTTGATGATGAGGATACATGATTGACACATGTTTTGATGAAGTTCTTGGTAAACATGTGAGGGGATTGGATCATCCCTGGACTTTAGTCCGAAAGAAGAGCCGTAGACGTATGTCTTCGAAAATGAAGTTCTTGGTGAACATGTGAGGGGATTGGATCATCCCTGGACTTCAGTCCGAAAGAAGAGCCGTAGACGTATGTCTTCGAGAATGAAGTTCTTGGTGAACATGTGAGGGGATTGGATCATCCCTGGACTTCAGTCTGAAAGAAGAGCCGTAGACGTATGTCTTCGAGAATGAAGTTCTTGGTGAACATGTGAGGGGATTGGATCATCCCTGGACTTCAGTCCGAAAGAAGAGCCGTAGACGTATGTCTTCGAGAATGAAGTCCTTGGTGGACGGTTGAGGATTAAGTCATCCTTGGACGTAGTCCTAAATGTACGGTTGAGGATTAAGTCATCCTTGGACGTAGTCCTAAATGTACGGTTGAGGATTAAGTCATCCTTGGACGTGATCCTAAATGTACAGTGGAGGATTAAGTCATCCTTGGACGTGGTCCTAAATGTACGGTTGAGGATTAAGTCATCCTTGGACGTAGTCCTAAATGTACGGTTGAGGATTAAGTCATCCTTGGACGTAGTCCTAAATGTACGGTTGAGGATTAAGTCATCCTTGGACGTAGTCCTAAATGTACGGTTGAGGATTAAGTCATCCTTGGACGTGATCCTAAATGTACAGTGGAGGATTAAGTCATCCTTGGACGTGGTCCTAAATGTACGGTTGAGGATTAAGTCATCCTTGGACGTAGTCCTAAATGTACGGTTGAGGATTAAGTCATCCTTGGACGTAGTCCTAAATGTACGGTTGAGGATTAAGTCATCCTTGGACGTAGTCCTAAATGTACGGTTGAGGATTAAGTCATTCTTGGACGTGGTCCTAAATGTACGGTTGAGGATTAAGTCATCCCTGGACGTGGTCCTAAATGTACGGTGGAGGATTAAGTCATCCCTGGACGTGGTCCTAAATGTACGGTGGAGGATTAAGTCATCCCTGGACGTGGTCCTAAATGTACGGTGGAGGATTAAGTCATCCGTGGACGTAGTCCTAAATGTACGGTTGAGGATTAAGTCGTCCTTGGACGTGGTCCTAAATGTACGGTAAGGATTGGATCATCCTTGGACTTTGGTCCTATGAATTGAGCCGTAGACATGAGGTCTCCGAGAATTGAATGATAGGACTGGATCGTTCCTGGACCTCGGTTCAAAAGGTACATGATAGGACTGGATCGTCCCTGGACCTCGGTTCAAAAGGTACATGATAGGACTGGATCATCCCTGGACTTCGGTTCAAAAGGTACATGGTAGGACTGGATCGTCCTTGGACCTCGGTTCAAAAGGTACATGACAGGATTGCATCCTCCATGGACCTATGTCCTAAAGAGAGCAGGATTGATCATCCTGTAATATGATCGTATGTGTTGCAGGGTATGCTGCTATTGTGTGGATACTTGTATTGATGATGTGTATACTTGTATTGTGTGGATACTTGTATTGATGATGTGTATACTTGTATTGTGTGGATACTTGTATTGATGATGTGTATACTTGTATTGGTGTGAATACTAATACTGTTGATCTAGATGACGATGCTGCTGATCGTATTGATCTAGATGATGATGATGCTGATCGTGTTGATCTAGATGACGATGATGCTGATTGAGTTGATCTAGATGATGATGATCCAGATGCTGTAGATCGTGATGATCCAGATGTTGTAGATCGAGATGATCCAGATGCTGTAGATCGTGATGATCCAGATGCTGTAGATCGTGATGATCCAGATGCTGTAGATCGAGATGATCCCGATGCTGATGATCGTATGATGATGATGCTGATAATCGTGAGGATATAGATGTTGATGTTATTGTAGCTGTTCGAGTGCTACAGAAGATAAAGACTCAGTACTGAAGATGTTGATGTTCTAGTATTGAAGATGTTCCAGTAACTGGTTGAGTTACTGATGATGTTGAGAAAGCTTCCAATGATTTATAGATGTATCATGTATGATGTTGATGACTCCTTGCTCGTGCAGATGCTGTTATAATATCCTTCTCGTTAAGGGGGAGTGTTGAGATATTGTAACTTCAAAGAATATTATACTTGTACTTTATTATTCCGGAGATGTTTCATTCCTCCGTGAAGATCTTATTGTATATCCGGAGATGTTTATTCCTCCGTCAGAATGTGGTAACTCGGGTTATTAGACTTCCCTAGTGGGGGTCGGCCCTGTATGTGTTATGTGGGTCAAAGGGTTATTAGACCACCCTAGAGGGGTCGGCCCAGTCAGTTGTAGTGGGGTATTTAACCCATTGGTTAAATACGAGCCTACGTGTTCTTGTGTAAAAGACAAGTCGGAGTAGTGTATAAATAGAGGAGGTGTATTCCTCATTTGACACACTCACTCACTTGAGAGTAGCGCACTTGTGGAGGAGAGGTCTGCTATGATGGAGGAGGAGCTTATGCTCAGGGTTTGCATCTTTGTATATTGTTGGTCATCTATATTGAGGAAGCTTTACTGGGTTTTCTACCCCATGAGGGTTTCCCAGGATAAATCTGTGTCTCTTGTGTTTATGCTATGCTTGTTGTTTCTTCAGTGATCCTATATATGCTATTATTGTGAAATGGAATGTAATGCTGCTATTTTTTGTCTTAGCATATTAAATCTTAACATGGTATCAGAGCTAAACTGAAGGAAGGCAAGGTATGGCACTTACGACACTTGCTTTACTTACGACAATTTGAAGGTTAGGGTTTTATATAGCAAAAACCAGTCATCGTGGAACTTTCGCTATAAATCCATTTTGGCGAAGGTTCAGGATCTGAAACCTTTACAAGTCGTAGATAACATCTCCAGGTATCTTGTGTCCAAAGGGCACCCTCAGATTCGTTGTACTTTGTAAGTTATGATCAGTACAAGTTAGGGTTTCTGCCTCTTCCAGATCTCAGTCAAAATCAGGTGACCTAGGAAAAAAGGTCATAACTTGGGCTAGGAAGCTCCAAATGAAATTTCGTAAAAAGTGACAGGTAGTACACAGACTGTACTATCTCAGGAAATTTTTTTTCAGAGGCCGAAGCTGAACCAGTGACACGTGGCACGCCGTACAAGTTTGCTCTCCTGTTTTATCCCATAAACAGGTCACGTTGCGACACTTGGCATAACTCTCTCTCAGAGAGTCCAATTGAGGTCAGACCTGTCAGGATGGAAAGATAACAGGGCGAGCTATCTCAGGAAACGTTTTCAGAGGCAGAAGTTCAAACAGTGACACGTGGCACGCCGTACAAGTTCGCTCTCCTGTATTATCCCAAAACAGGTCACGTTGCGACATTTGGCATAACTCTCTCTCAAAAAATCCAATTGAGGTCAGACCTGTCAGGATGGAAAGATGACAGGTCAGGCTACTGCAGAAAAAGTTTTCAGACCCTGTGGAGCGAAAATTTCGGAGTTATAGCAGAAACAATCAGGTACATATTTCTGTTAAAACAGAATTATTTTTTGAGCACATTCATTCATGGCTTCCGTTATTTAGGGTTTCGGAGAAAGTTGGAATTTTTGGAATCGGAGTCCACGGCTGAATGCTACTCAGGAAAATCGAAATTTAGAGACCAAGATCAATTTTTTTGGTTGAGTAGAAGACCGGGCTTCATCAAACCCTAGTTCGGGTTCCTGTCCAGAAAATCCAGAAGTTTCGAAGGCAATTTTGAGGGGTCAAATTTTGGAGATTTCAAAATTGAAGTATGCTAGTTTGATCAGCTCAGCAAGACACATCCTCCCATCCATTCAGAAGTATGAAAGTCAAAGATTGAATTTTTAGGGTTTCTCTAGCAAACCCTAATCAAGCTCCAGATCAAGTTTCAGGGGGAGTTGAGGCTAAGGCCTTACATAAGAAGACTACAAGAAGTCTTGACAGGTATGACTTAAGGAGGTTCAGGTATGTCTTGAAATCTGATTCTTGATTAAGTTCATAATGTGTTTGTCTTCATGTTATTTATTAGTACAATCTTGATTAATGTTAGAATTGTCTTATCACTCTAGCAACAGTATGAATGCATGCGAATAATCGAAGACATTCATTGATTAGGGCTATATGATTGTACTTATGCATTATTGTGTTGTGTGAGGTTGATGTTGTCTGCTAACAAGATACAGGTACATCACAAAAGACAAATCAAGTTCCATGACCATGACAACATGAAGACAAAGACTCATCCATAATCTTTGTTCTACTTACGAGGTATGTTGTACATAACTAAGCAGGTATACTAATCCAGGTATGTTTTCCTATGTCATGATCCCTTATATAAGTGTACTTGGTATGATTGGTTATGCTTATTCATAAAGTTAGTAATCAAGGGTTTATGCATATTATGTCTCTTATCTTGGTTGATTATTTAACTAACTAGATCAAACAAGAATTTGCATGAGTAAAAGAAGACTTCCCTGAAACCTTGAATATTATCTATAATCATGACTATACATATTCAAGATTATTTAGAATTAGAATGTTTTGAGAATATACTAATGAATGTATGTTTGTGTATGAGATCATGAGGATGACACTAGTGCACACTTGAGCATGCACAGTGGTACAGAATGAATATAAGTTCAAAAGACATATAGAAGATCAAGCGGGAGGCAACCACACAAACATAAAAGATAAGTATTTGAGATGTTATAGTAAATGATATTGCTTGTATGCATATTTGTATTCCTAGAATATATCATGCTGAGTGTAAACATTCATAGAGCATTGAACAGTATACTACTAATATGCATATGATTGGTAAGTTGGACAAACATTCCATTGTTGCTTGTCTAGAATGAAACCTCTTTGCTGACATGCTGAGAGCTGTGCACACTCTCAATAGTATGTTCTGGTAGAGATGGAAGGCATCTAGATAGCCACTGTATGCATACAGGATATGGGAAAGTGTTGTGCCAAAGTATTGGTCAAGATAGTTGCATAACTATGTAAATGATATCTGTATGCATAATAGGTTATCATGTCAACATGATTTCATGATTATGAAGTATTACTAATCATGTACTTAATTTTGTTTTGTAGGAAAGATCATGAAGAATAATGAACACCGAACAAGTGATGGATGTTCAACAAGAAGATTTACAAATCATACAAAATATAGAAGGCTCATGGCTAGAAGATTCTCTTAGAAAGAGGAAGAGAATCATAACAAGATGTTTGCTCCAAGTGGATAGATAAGACCATTCTCTTAATGATGTAATTAAAGAAGAAGTGTGAATCAGGTTTTGTATGGGTACCCAGGATCGATAATCAATTGATGAGCTTAATGATCATCATGGGTGATGTGGATCTCAACCTTTGCTACAAGATTGAATATGGCTTCTATGCACAGATGACATGGATACAAGAAGGAACTCACCTCAGAGTTCGAATGATGTTGAGGTTCATATCAGTAGACCCATCTAACGGGAGATGGCACAGATAGATGGCTGCATAAAAGAAAATGAAAGATCTCAGATTAATGTATTACTTCCTAGGTCTGGAAGTATGGCAAGGCTCAGAAGGAATCTTTCTCAACCAGGGAAAGCATGCCGAAAAATATTAAAAGGACTTGATATGTTGGAATATCCACTCTCATGGATTCCAACTTGAAGCTATTGGTGAATGAATCATCAGAGTTAGTGTATATAACTCTGTACAGACAAATTATTGGGTCATTGATGTATCTAATAAATACTAGGTCAGATATATGCTTTGCTGTGAATACCTTGAGTCAGTATCTAGTGGAAACTAGATGTGTTCACCTATTAGTTGCAAAGCATGTGACCAAGTACCTAAAGGATACGATAGACTTTGATCTATGCTATTTTGGAGATCATGACTTCAGATGGCTACACAGATGTTGATTGAGTAGAAAGTGTATCAGACAAGTAGAGCACATCGAGAGGATGTTATTGTCTGGGATCAGCCATGATCTTGTGGCTTAGCAGCAAGCAGTCCAGTATGGCTCTTAGCACAAGTGGAATATATGGCTGCTTGCTCTGCTAATTGTGAAGCAGTATGGCTACAGGATTGTTTGACTTAGAGATAGACCCAACTGTGATACTATGTGACAAACAGAGTTGTATCAAGATGGCAGAGAATCTAGTGTTCCAAGATATGGTGCAGAAAGGAACTATAAAGTTCGAATTTGTAACAGGTTACCGATGTACTAACCAAACCTCTACCTTAAGTCAACAAGTTGCCGATGTACTAACCAAACCTCTACCTCAAGTAAAAGTTTGAATGTTTCCGAGACAAGCTTGGTGTAGTTCAGAAGGACTCTCCTCGAAAGGGGGAGTGATGTGATCACTTATGATGAGGATACATGTTTTGTTATACATGTTTTGATGATGAGGATACATGTTTTGTTATACATGTTTTGATGATGAGGATACATGATTGACACATGTTTTGATGAAGTTCTTGGTAAACATGTGAGGGGATTGGATCATCCCTGGACTTTAGTCCGAAAGAAGAGCCGTAGACGTATGTCTTCGAAAATGAAGTTCTTGGTGAACATGTGAGGGGATTGGATCATCCCTGGACTTCAGTCCGAAAGAAGAGCCGTAGACGTATGTCTTCGAGAATGAAGTTCTTGGTGAACATGTGAGGGGATTGGATCATCCCTGGACTTCAGTCTGAAAGAAGAGCCGTAGACGTATGTCTTCGAGAATGAAGTTCTTGGTGAACATGTGAGGGGATTGGATCATCCCTGGACTTCAGTCCGAAAGAAGAGCCGTAGACGTATGTCTTCGAGAATGAAGTCCTTGGTGGACGGTTGAGGATTAAGTCATCCTTGGACGTAGTCCTAAATGTACGGTTGAGGATTAAGTCATCCTTGGACGTAGTCCTAAATGTACGGTTGAGGATTAAGTCATCCTTGGACGTGATCCTAAATGTACAGTGGAGGATTAAGTCATCCTTGGACGTGGTCCTAAATGTACGGTTGAGGATTAAGTCATCCTTGGACGTAGTCCTAAATGTACGGTTGAGGATTAAGTCATCCTTGGACGTAGTCCTAAATGTACGGTTGAGGATTAAGTCATCCTTGGACGTAGTCCTAAATGTACGGTTGAGGATTAAGTCATCCTTGGACGTGATCCTAAATGTACAGTGGAGGATTAAGTCATCCTTGGACGTGGTCCTAAATGTACGGTTGAGGATTAAGTCATCCTTGGACGTAGTCCTAAATGTACGGTTGAGGATTAAGTCATCCTTGGACGTGGTCCTAAATGTACGGTTGAGGATTAAGTCATTCTTGGACGTGGTCCTAAATGTACGGTGGAGGATTAAGTCATCCCTGGACGTGGTCCTAAATGTACGGTGGAGGATTAAGTCATCCCTGGACGTGGTCCTAAATGTACGGTGGAGGATTAAGTCATCCCTGGACGTGGTCCTAAATGTACGGTGGAGGATTAAGTCATCCGTGGACGTAGTCCTAAATGTACGATTGAGGATTAAGTCGTCCTTGGACGTGGTCCTAAATGTACGGTAAGGATTGGATCATCCTTGGACTTTGGTCCTATGAATTGAGCCGTAGACATGAGGTCTCCGAGAATTGAATGATAGGACTGGATCGTTCCTGGACCTCGGTTCAAAAGGTACATGATAGGACTGGATCGTCCCTGGACCTCGGTTCAAAAGGTACATGATAGGACTGGATCATCCCTGGACTTCGGTTCAAAAGGTACATGGTAGGACTGGATCGTCCTTGGACCTCGGTTCAAAAGGTACATGACAGGATTGCATCCTCCATGGACCTATGTCCTAAAGAGAGCAGGATTGATCATCCTGTAATATGATCGTATGTGTTGCAGGGTATGCTGCTATTGTGTGGATACTTGTATTGATGATGTGTATACTTGTATTGTGTGGATACTTGTATTGATGATGTGTATACTTGTATTGTGTGGATACTTGTATTGATGATGTGTATACTTGTATTGTGTGGATACTTGTATTGATGATGTGTATACTTGTATTGGTGTGAATACTAATACTGTTGATCTAGATGACGATGCTGCTGATCGTATTGATCTAGATGATGATGATGCTGATCGTGTTGATCTAGATGACGATGATGCTGATTGAGTTGATCTAGATGATGATGATCCAGATGCTGTAGATCGTGATGATCCAGATGTTGTAGATCGAGATGATCCAGATGCTGTAGATCGTGATGATCCAGATGCTGTAGATCGTGATGATCCAGATGCTGTAGATCGAGATGATCCCGATGCTGATGATCGTATGATGATGATGCTGATAATCGTGAGGATATAGATGTTGATGTTATTGTAGCTGTTCGAGTGCTACAGAAGATAAAGACTCAGTACTGAAGATGTTGATGTTCTAGTATTGAAGATGTTCCAGTAACTGGTTGAGTTACTGATGATGTTGAGAAAGCTTCCAATGATTTATAGATGTATCATGTATGATGTTGATGACTCCTTGCTCGTGCAGATGCTGTTATAATATCCTTCTCGTTAAGGGGGAGTGTTGAGATATTGTAACTTCAAAGAATATTATACTTGTACTTTATTATTCCGGAGATGTTTCATTCCTCCGTGAAGATCTTATTGTATATCCGGAGATGTTTATTCCTCCGTCAGAATGTGGTAACTCGGGTTATTAGACTTCCCTAGTGGGGGTCGGCCCTGTATGTGTTATGTGGGTCAAAGGGTTATTAGACCACCCTAGAGGGGTCGGCCCAGTCAGTTGTAGTGGGGTATTTAACCCATTGGTTAAATACGAGCCTACGTGTTCTTGTGTAAAAGACAAGTCGGAGTAGTGTATAAATAGAGGAGGTGTATTCCTCATTTGACACACTCACTCACTTGAGAGTAGCGCACTTGTGGAGGAGAGGTCTGCTATGATGGAGGAGGAGCTTATGCTCAGGGTTTGCATCTTTGTATATTGCTGGTCATCTATATTGAGGAAGCTTTACTGGGTTTTCTACCCCATGAGGGTTTCCCAGGATAAATCTGTGTCTCTTGTGTTTATGCTATGCTTGTTGTTTCTTCAGTGATCCTATATATGCTATTATTGTGAAATGGAATGTAATGCTGCTATTTTCTGTCTTAGCATATTAAATCTTAACAATAAACTTATAAGTAAAAATAAATAAAAAACAAATGTGACCAACCTGGAAGTTGAAGTCCAAAGAACTCGACCACTAGCAACAGAACTCGACCACAACCACGAAACTAGAAGCAGAACTCGTCCACAACCACGCACAGCAACTCAGCAACAGCAACTCGGCAACCACGACCTCAACTTCTCCTCCACAAACTCAGATTCTCGATTCTTGATTCTCCCGCATCGTTTTTTCCCGCTAACAAGTATACACGCTCGCGTCCGCGAGGTCCAATCTACGGCCGAGTCTGTAGCCGAGTTTCTGACGAGTGAGCCGAGTCTTCACCGGGTCGACCGAGTCCAGCAAGTTCGTGGCAGCTGGCGAGTTCGTGGCCGAGTTTGCAGCGATTACCTAGGTTGGAGTTCCACTCGCGAGTCGTGCTTCACTACCTAGAACAATTTGGCCCTGAGAGATTAGTCACATTGTGAGGTGGACGAATTGAATGACCTAAATCAGATCTGCAAACAAGGTCTATTTAAAATCTATGTTTTTGGATAGTCAAAGTCAAGTCTGCAGTATGCTGCGATTTCACTGGACAATCAGCAGAGATTTTTTTTTTGGCATTTACACTTTTGCCAAAGCCTCAAAGCAATATGCTCTTGAAGATTTGTGGGCAAATCAACTAGGGCGCACCTGTTTTAGGGTTCAGATTTGCAAATTTGTTAATATTCTGAGTTTTTTGAAATTTTCAGATTTCTAGGGTTTTTAGGAAGTTTTCAGATTTTCTGTTTTTTATGCCTAAAAATGGGACACCCTTCAAGTTCTAGGGAGAAATTGATGGGAGGACCAGATTTACCAAATTCCAAATATTTTTAGGGTTTTGAATGTTTATGAATTTTTAGGGTTTTTAGGGTTTTCTGATTTTTTGGGTTTTTATGGATAAAAATGTGGCTAACTAACATGAAAGTGCAGCCTAACTATAATACAATAAATACTGAAATTTTGAGTAAAAAAGGTTGACAAAAGAAGGGGATTATGATGCCATCTCAATCCCTAGGGCTTTGAGAGATCATGGCAAGTGTCCCTCTCTTAGAATGTCCCTCTAGTATTTGCAAGCTAGGGCATCACCTAGCAACCTGTAGAGTTCGGTAGGTGAGGCTAACCAAGGCAAATGAAGAAGTCCAAGGCCCTAAAAGCAAAAGGAAACCCTAAAACAAGGTGTTTCCTTCACACAAAGTTGATAGAATATTGATAAAAAGTCCTAATTCAGAAAAATGTAGCAATACACCACCATTCAATCCACATAGAAGCATTAACTTACCAATATTCACCAAGACATGACCAAAGAAAGAGCTTTAGGTCATTCTTGAGCATGTGTTTTGCAAACAATTCTAGCACCAACCATAGCATGTGCAAAAAGAAGCCTTAGATTCAAGCAAGAGAAGACATCCAAGAGAAGTGCGCATCACCAAGAGAGCTCAACAAGTAAGAGAAAAAATAATAACTTTGTATTAGAACCCTTGTCTTATGATTTTACAATGAGAGGAGAGGTTTTATTTATACCTTTCCTCTTGAGTACTTTAATTTGAGCCTACAAGTCTAAAACATAAAATAATAATATTTTTAGGGTAAATTCTACATAATTTAGGAATTTACCCTAAAATGGACAAATATGATAAAAATAAGCTAAAATAAGTTGAGGAAAGGATTCACTTGATGGAATAGTGATCCAAGGGGGGACATCATGCCCCATCTAACCCCAAAATGATGCTAGTCCCTCAATGCCCCCCCTCCAAGACATTGTAGGCTCATTTGTTGGAGGATGACGTCATAGGCTAGGAGCACTAGAGCGGAGGTTTCTGGAAGCTGAAAAAGGTCCAAGTGGGTGCAAGAAGGTGTGCTAGGAGGAGATAACAGTCCTTTACAAAGCGCAATCACGTCTGCATAAGTAAAAACCAGGATGGGCATGTGCCCCAGTGGATCACCCCCAGAAGCCCCGGAGCACCAACCCATGGGCTAAAAGCCCTGCATGGTGGAGATATCATCACACCGAAGGGGCAGTTAGCAAAGCCACAAAGCCAAGTACTTATGAGAGTAAAACCAAGGGGGCTGGCCATGACCAATCCAAGGGTAAACAGCCCCCAATCCAAATATCCATACAATAAATCCCACTTTGGCATATACAATCAAAAAAAAATTGACCCCTTGCACTAGGCCCGGCCTATGTGGAATGTTGCAGCTGCTCTGGTGCGTAACAGGGGGTAACTGGACTACTGGAGTACTTGGCTTTGGAGGATGGATAGAGTCCGTGGAGGCTCGAGATGGAGTGGTGTGGATTTTCCTTGCATAGCTACATCACCTTGGGCCAGTATTGTACACAACGTCATCATTGGAGCTTGACACTTGTACTCTAGGAGTGGAGCACTTCGCTTGTGTGTGGCTTACTCATGTTGAGTAGGCTTGCTTGTAAGACTTAGGCCAACCTCTGTTATATTGTTGACCCCCCTTACCTCTCATATAAATAGAGGAAGGAGAGTCTTTCCAAACAACACATCACATCACACATCCATTTGTATCTCTTCTTTGTAGTGCTCTCTTAATGATGCATTAGGGTTCATGAGGAAATGCTAGTGGAGAATATGAGGTGGATGATTTTTGTCTCTTGAGATTCTTTTTTGTACATTTTATCTCTCTCTTGGGCACTAGGGTTCCTTGTTCTCTTAGAGTATCTTGGATTCTAGGGTTAAGGTTTCATCCCTTGGAGGCTACAGATTAGGGTTTGGAAACCCTTGGATATATTTGGGGAAGAAGAGGAGGAGGACGTCTTGCCTTGGAAATAGTGTTGGAGGGATTCTTGCACTTGGAAAAGGTGGGGTTTGTTTACTAACCCTAGCTAGGGCATCTTGGGTGCGGTTGGATTTTGTCCTACCCCTGAGAAGAGGATATGGTATGTATGTACTCCATTCATTGAGCATATATATATGAGATTTCCAGCTGTCCACATATTGTGTATATTGCAGATTTGATTTCAGCATTTTATCTTCTTAGGATGGTTATTTCCAGCTCTTAATTGTCTTGCTGATTTGACACACTTAAGAGAAAACTGTTAAGGGACTTAACACAAAGATTGAAGATAGTAGTACAGGCATCTATTACTGTTGTGTTTGTTGTTATATTTGTTGTATAAGAAGACATTTCAGATTTAGTTTGTGCATGTGAAATTGCCCTAGAGGGCTGGAAACTCATTGGAATGATTTGTATCTTTTCTCTTTGAATTGCCATGAATTTTGGAGCTACTAGAAATGAATTATTGTGATTGTTTTACACATTAATTTACAGCATTCCCAAAGGCAAAAAAAATTAGCGTTTAAGATTCAAGAAACCTTCTCAGAAGAAGGTGAATTTTCAAGTTTGCATTAATTGCCCGGTGCAAATGAAATTTCAACAGCAACTTGAACTGAAAATATCTAGCATTCTGAATCTCCAAAGTATCAAACTCACTACAAAATATTTGGTTATTACCTTAGTTGAATTCGGACACATATCTGACTAGAAGAAATAATGCTTGAATTTAAATAAAGATTGGACAGGTGGAGCTATGTATGATTTATCACAGCGGAAAGAATCCAGCTATTCAATCCACCCTTGGTGGCCCGTCCCCTATACCATTGCTTGATCAACACAAAATTTAATTTTGTATAGAATTGAGAGGTTCAGAGAATTTTGACAGGAAATACAGTTGAAAAGAAAGTTGCATTTCCTTGCTTGTGGTAAAGCCTGCAAACCAAAATGTACAGAAGGGGAAGGAGAAAAGAATTTGTTGTAAATACAGCAGAAAGTGCCTAAACTTTTCTGGCAAGTGTGTATGACATAAGATCTTCCAAAGGGAAACACAGTCCAAAGGAATCAGATAAAATGTTCAAGTATCACACATTCTCTGAAGGATCTATTATCTCAAATAAATGGTGGATAACTGAAAAGCAATTCTTGAGGATACATTTTGGGAAACTAGGAATGGGGAGAGGCTTATTTGTGGGAAGAAGTTTGGAACCAATTTTCCCCTCTAGGTGAAAGAAAAAAGAAATTTCCAGTATAGAAGATAAATTATAGTGAAGGATAACTTAGTAAGATCAAAAACAGGGCTGGTTGAAAGACTGAAAGGTAAACCGAAGAAAATACAGCCTATGGAAATTTTGAATGAGTAGAAAATGTGATCATGATTCATAATAAATGCTCAAGGAGAGAAAAATCATTTCTAGGGAGGGGAAGGCTGTGATAAGATGGGAAAGTATAGTTACACAACTAGAGGAGATACTCCTCTAATAGACAACAGTGGTCAAGGGTAAACTGTGGGCGAAAGTTTATAACTCAATAATCTGCCCAAAAGCCTCAGCTGTCATGCATTGAAGAGTTCAAAAAGAAATTTGACTTAAAACATGCTCCAGAGGGATTGGACCACGCTGCCTACATATCATTACTTTGAAGGAAATATAATATAAAACATTTACTGTTAAATATCCTTTCATGCAAAAGATTTGGGTTGGATTAAGCAAAGCTTTTGAATGAAGCTTGGGGCAAGGAATTAAACTCTTTCAACTCACGAGGAATCACCAAAGGGATGTTTCAAATCACCAACTCTGAATTTAATTTGGAAAATATCTCCAACATTTATAGGATATTAGGCTAACCTAGAATGAAAACTTCCAAGAGCGGAAGGCAAAAAACAAACTTGGTCAAGTGCCTTAGCATAAATAAAGTAAAAAAGAATACACTAAGATGAGATCTCAATGGTGGGAGAAGATGGTAGAGGGAAGAGAGTTTTGCATCGAGAAGGACCTGGAGATTGGGATCAGAATCTCTTCTTTAAAGGAAAGAAGTACAGATTTCCTGACAGATCAAAGCCAACATGGAAACTCCTAAGCCAGGAAAGTGAAAGTGAATATTGACAAGGCCTCTAAAGCTAACCCAAGCAAGACAGCAAGTGTAGGAGTCATTAGAAATGGTATGTCGAATATCAAATTCTCTATTGTGAAGGATCAAGCTTCACAATCAACAACCCAAAGAAGATGGATTAATCTTCAGACTTGAGATTTATATAAATGAAGGTTTATAGTTTAATGAATATTGATATACAAGGTGATCAACCACAGAACTAATAGAAATAAATAAGAGGGATGTGTGCTGAACATGGAGGCAGAACTGGCTCATGCACAATGCAAGGAACTTAATTATACCATTGAGATTTACTGCATCATATCAAGCTATCAACAAATCAGGTAGCAGATTGATGGCAAATTTTGGAATTAAGATGGAATGTGGAGAGGTGCATATTCAGGCATTATGAAGAAATGTGTAGAGAATCCTGCTTGATTAAAGGTGTCCATTTTGTGAAGCTAGAGAAAAATATTGTCTATTGAGTAAGTTTGATGGTTGGTAACTTGTAAGACAAGCAGAAGGCAAGCAAGGGAAATTGGATTGCAGGGAAGGACATTGAGAGGCCATGAATGGAAGAACTGAAGGAGATGCTGAAGACCAAGAGGCAAAGATAGAGGACACTCAAGGAGCAGAATTCAGGGAGAACCTCAAGGGAAAAGGAAATGAAGCTAATTGCTTTCTTTGAGATCATATGGGTGAAAGAATAGACCAATGTCAACCCATTTGGGTGATGGAGTCGAGATAAACAATCATGGATTCCCTTTAAAATGCAGAAATTAAAAGGAGGGCCCTTCCAAAGGTGCACATCTCAGAGTCTCAACAATTACAAATCAGCAGTAGATAACAGCCAACCATGAACGATAAAAAGATAGCAACAGCCCTTCAAGATACAGAAATGACAGCAGAAATATCTTAGTATTGAAAAATGACAATAAGAAGCCACAAAAAGGGTTTCACCACAACCTTCTCTCTTTTTATTGGAGCAGAATTGCCCTTCTTCAAATATTATTACAGCAGATTTGCAAGAGTAACTTCAACCAATAAATTTATCCATGAAAATACAAAAGAAGAAGATGAGCCTCACTTGAAATGCCCTTAACTTCTTTGCTCCAGCTAGATATTCAACTAAGCTCTTTGGATAGTCTTCACATCATTTTCACACCATTTGGCAAATGAACTTCTTACTATTTATATGCTCCAACCTAAAACCCCTTCTTCACAATGGTACTTTAGGGTTTGACAAGTCTACACAAGGCCACATGGAAGCCCTTCAAGCAAGGTGCACCTCCCAAGGCTCTTATAAACTCTAGCACACATATTCTCTCCTCCACATGAGCACTCCAATAATAAATGATCTTTTTCTTCATTGAGATGGACCTTACATTTCTTTTTCTTCAGGTTAGGGTCAACCTCTTCAACATTTAATGTCAATCTTCAAAAGCAATTTTCTTTAAGTTGGAACCTGGGGACCCCTTTCATTAGGGCCAACCTCATCAACAATTAATGCAACGCCCTAATTCATCATTCCAAGTGTACCTGGCCTCCTTTATGCTTGGGTGTTCCTCCATGAGGGTTATTTATCACCTCCTCCTTGCTTCCAATATACCATTGAAGCAGGCTTTGACCATGTCAAAGGGGTCTTTAAGTTCACCCCAACAAGGGCATTCTCCATTTTGCACTTCAAAGTTCCAAGTGGTAACACTTGTCATCTTTGCAGGTTGTAATGGATGAAGAAAGTTGGAAAATGCTGACTGTTAATTGGGATAGATGTATTTTTGAGAGCCCTTTTGGCTGTTTAATATAAATCACCTTTTCCTTGTCAAGAAAAGGAAACTTGCAGTGTTGCAAATATCTCAGATTTCTCCCGATATTTCCAATTTCTCTCGAGTTTTTCATGTTGCCGATTTGTGCGATATTTTCATATTTCTTCAGGTCCATGTTTATTCTTGCTGATATTTTCCAATAATTCCCAATATTTTCCCCGATATTTCCAATAAGTTTCTTTCCAAACCCTCGGCAATATATTCCCCGAAACGATATTTGCAACATTAGAAAGCATACTAAACAGATGCTCAAAAGGTGCAGTCAAGAAGCAGTATAATGTCATAACACAACAGTAATAGCGAAACAGAATAAGAACACTTTCTTAAATTTACTCTAGTATGGACATCAGTGCAGTGCAGTAAGAATAGCACAGAGAACAGAACAAAGAAATCACTATCCATTCTTCAAAAGCTCAGGACATTCATTTCAAAGTGTTAAAGACCAGTTTTGATTTCTCAAGAATCCCGCAGAACTAAATTGGAACATGCTAAGAGAATCAATGAGGAATAGAAGAGCTGTTAATAAATCAACCAAACTGAGTCCATTAAACTGACCTAAACAAGGCATCACAGATATTCGTAAAAATTTAAGTCATTTTCATGTGATTTTTTATGTTAGTATATTTTTATAAAATTTACTATTAAACTGACAAATTAGAGATAAAATGTACCAACCAATACAAAGACAAATGAAAAAATAGGTACCATACCTTAACTACAGCATCTTTTCCCACACCACTTGATCCACTAATGACAATAATAAGTGGTTTAGGAGATGGTACTTGAGGCCCTGAATCGAGAGGTGAGCCTAATGCTTCCTCTATGTCTTGTAACATTGCAACCTGGAAAAAATATTCTTTAAGTTCAGATGCCGATATTCCAGTGCCCTTCCTCAGCTGATAATGCACAAAGATTGATTTGATGATAATAAAAGTACTATATACTATAAAAAGAAAAGGCATGTCATTGCAATCAACCAAACCAACTCCAGAAAACAAGGGAAATTTCAAATTAGCAAGACTGTTTCCCTGGACCACATGTTGAAATCTTAATAAATAGCACAAATATAATATTCCAGACTATAAATTCTTCTAAAACATACAATAAAGTTCAGTGTACCAGAGAAATGAACTTCTGACTTAGCCTTCGTTGTGTGCCTGTTTAAATCATCAGTAAAATAAGCACTTCTTTATCCCAGGTGGTGAGCAAGATGATAGAAGAGTTCTAAGGAGAAAGGGTACAAAGTTACGAACTCAATAAAGATTCTCAAGTGAAATATCTTTGCCAAAGGAATTGCCATACAACTTAAAAACTCTGTAGAAATAGAACACAGGAGTTACAATCATTCACAGTACATTTGTAGCATATGTTGAAACTTGAAGCAAACAGAACACATTTTTTCAAATTATACCATCCAAATATACAAGTTTAGGGTATTAGAATTTGTTTGTCACTGGGAATGATGCAGGTGCCAAGTGGGCAGATTCGTTCTGACCATTTATCTTTACTGTAACTGTCCGTCTTTATTGAAAAGATCAATGTTTATCTTTGATATGTAACGTTCTTTTCAGTATGCAATCAATCTGTATTAGGGAGTTAATTTCTGTTGGGCAAGGCGTTTTTCTTTTCTTTGTATTGTCCTTCTGATAACTAAACAGAGTCTCAGAATTTTTAAATCTCAAATAATATAAGATTTTCTGCAGTTTCCGGCTCTTACTGTTAAATTTTGTTGGTACTGTAAACCTGGTTGTGCGTAACAGAGTGGTTGTTTGTGCAAGGTGTTGCAAATGAAAGAGAAAGCAAGTTCGTCTACAGGAGACATCAAGGAATTTAATAGCAACTACTGCAATATTTCGGCATCAGAACAAGAGGTTTGGCTCAGAAATGGTTTCCTTTATGTTATAGAAGAGGAAGGCAGATTGCTAGAGGCAAACGAGGATATTAATAAATACATCAGGGAGGACATCTAACAACAGGCCGCAGTACATTCAGATTGTTACCCCCTGACATGTAGGGGTGAATTGATGATTGATGCCGTTGTGATTTTGATCACATCTATAAAAGTTCCATAGATGAAATCTATTATTGCCCATGGATATTTGCCAGAGACACTTCCAGCTTGCAGATCACCCACCTTGTGACAGAGATTGTTGAGGCCTTTTCAGTTGATGCCAGTGTTGTGACACATGCCATATATGTTGAAACATCGGGATTGTCTTCTTTTATGTGGGATATGACTATGAGGAGTCAATGGTGTTGTATAGTGGCTCATGTACTTTAAATTGTTGTTTCATAACTAAGAATGTATCATGTTGTTGTCATAATTTCCTTTAGATAAGTGTATCGCCTTGTGGGTAAAGCATAGCTTAAGGATTTAGGTAGGTGTAACACTCATTTCATGTCATTTCACACTTTTTACATAGCCATTTTTCATGCCATGTCATTCCACTAGCTATGCCATGTATATGAATATAGATCATTTTTATCAAAATTTGAATATTTTATGTATTTTTTGGCCGACCAGTTTTTGTTTCCAGTTCAGCTTTTTGGGGTCGACTAGTTCGGTCACCAGTCCAATTGATAGCGGTTGTTGTATGGCACCTCTTGTGCTCACACTATTGCATCTGCATTCACACTACAAAACAAGGCTTGTCCACACTGTGTCACTATGTATGTTGTATGCACTACAAACTTTGATATTTATTTCAGACATAGTCCATCCACTAGTTTTTAGGAACTTCTCGCATCACACAGAGAGATAAGGACTACCCACATGTCCCATTCATGGGCAACAGGCATCAGTGACACACGTCACACACATCTCACAGGTTTAAACACCACAGAGAGCGTTTCTTTATTAAGTACTGCATGGGCCAAACATGACACAGCCCAGTCATTTCAGCTTCCCTAATACCATGATAAAACTGTCAAAATAAATCACACAATGCACACTAAAGACATGAAAGATAAGCAGTTTTATGACTCCATCATCCACGATATACAAATGGTAAGGTACAACCAAATATTTATACTATTTAGGCCGTGGGGCAAGGTGTGGAGGTATCCATTCATAAGGCTAACCCATATCTAAAGGTGAACCCATATCTAGAGACGAAACCCTAGCCACTAGAGAGCCGCATAGGGACCCACACAAATTAAACATTAAATCTTCTAACAAAGTGATGCATCTACTATCTAGTGTAGTAATTGGTGATGTGTTGTGTCAAGAAGCACGACTCATTGCATATTTTAATGAGAAGTTCAATGAAATAAAAAAGAGGTATTCTACCTAGGACGATGAATAGAGACGAAACCCTAGCCACTAGAGAGCCGCATAGGGACCCACACAAATTAAACATTAAATCTTCTAACAAAGTGATGCATCTACTATCTAGTGTAGTAATTGGTGATGTGTTGTGTCAAGAAGCACGACTCATTGCATATTTTAATGAGAAGTTCAATGAAGTAAAAAAGAGGTATTCTACCTATGACGATGAATTGTATGCGTTACGCAAGATTTAAAACATTGGAAACATTATCCTTTGCATTAGGAGGTTATATTGTTGATCGAAACTCTTAATTCTACAAATCCACAAACAACTATGTCTCACAAGCATGCTAAGTGGGTGTATATTTGCAAACTTCAAATTTACCCTTATGCAGCTCAACACATGAGAGGAAGATCAAACACAATAGTTGATACAATGAGTAGGAGGTGTCACTTGCTTGTGACCATGAAGAATAATGTAGTTCGTTTTGAAGCCTTGAAGGATATAATGATCTAGATGATTTCTTTTGCAAAGTTGTCAAATTTTGTCATAGCCTTGTGGCTATAGGTGGAGATCCCATAGAGATTATTTGATGTTGGTCAGGTTTGTTTTTCATGAAAAATAGTAGGGCATTTCTATAGGTTCTATGAGAGAAATCAATTCAAGAATTGCATGCCAACAAACATTTTGGCCGAAACAGCACCCAGAGATTTTTTGGGGATAGTACCCCCCAAAGTTACAAATATCGTGTCGGCGAATATATCGCCGAGGGTCCAAAAAGAAATTATCGGATTTATCGGCGAAAATGTCGGCAAACATCGGCAATATATCGGCAAACTTAAAAAAATACAAAAATATTCATTTTTTTTCAATTTTCTAAACATCTAAAGCAACAAGAACATCGAATAAACACATTGCCACATGCATATGGAAAGAAAACTGATATATAAGATGTATAAGACGTATTGCTAGACATCACACATCAAAAATGAATCGTGTCCTTCATTTTTTTTCAATTTTCTAAACATCTAAAGCAACAAGAACATCAAATAAAGTTTAAACACATTGCCACATGCATATGGAAAGAAAACTGATATATAAGATGCATAAATAATAAGAAGTGTCGCTAGAGTCTAGACATCACACATCAAAAATGAATCGTGTCCAGGATCTTGAGTCCCCGACTCATGAATCACCAAAAAAATACAATCAATGTATCTCATAGAGTCAACTGTCATATGCAATGAAATCAACTAAATAAAGTAAACTATGGATTCCCTCTACCCCTTCTACAGGTAAAGGTAATCGCTCTAGTAATGGCTCTGCCTCTAGAGCTAGAAAGCCCAGGTGCTCGTGGGGGTCGTCGTGGACTATGGCGTCCTCTACCTCTAGAAGTGCCTGGTCTCTGATGTAATATAGAAGAACTAGAAGACTGATAAGGTACTACTACGTCACGCTCATCAAGTCCTCTACCACTGCTACTGCTACCACTGCCCCTATATCTGGGTCCCTCTGGCTGAGACGGTGGCCGTGAAACCCGTGGCCGTGCAACCGGTGGCTGTGGAACTGGACAGTCTACTAGTGGCTCTGCTACTGGTGGCTCCGGTGGTGGCACACTCTCAAAGCCAAACGCCTCATCCTCCCATATCTCACTCTGGGGATCCTGTGTATCATGATCATCCTCTAACCAATCAGGGGCTGCCTCCATAACAGGTTCCTCAATCTCCACTCTCCACACAGTAGTGGTGTCAATGTCATCCAATGAAATGGCCTCCACATCAGGTTTTTTCTGAAGCTGCTTCACCCACAACCTGAGATTGTAGGAGACGTACACTAGATCATTCAGGCGTTGGGTATCCAAACTGTATGAGGACAGTGAATTTATTAAATTAGAATCTAGAATACATAAATTATAATTACCCATGGGGCATAAATTACAATAGATAATGAATTTCGAATTTAATTTCAAATTCTCTAACCTGTTGCGCTTCTTGGTGTGTATTTTTTCAAATACACTCCAGTTGCGCTCACAACCAGAAGAGCTGCATGTCTGGCTAAGGATCCGAACAGCAAGACTTTGGAGATGGGGTACTCGTGCGCCATAGGTTTCCCACCAATGATCTACAATGAAATGGAGAAAGTTAGAAACATAAGAGAAGACATTGAAAATTTAAAATTTAAAACAAAGAAATAAATAAATTGAATTTTTTTCATTCTTGAAAGTTGAACTTGAAACAAGGTGAAGCTTACTTGGCATTTTGTTCTTCCTGTCCCTCATAGCCATAGCAAACCCAAATGTTCCCATGGCCCTCTTATAGATTTCCAACTCTTTGGAAATCTCTGAACGATCATCTTCACTTGGCACCATCCTCTCGACACATTCCAAGAACCCATCCACTACCTCTCCATCAAACCGGAAGCCACGGGAGTAAGAGAATGCGGGGTTGAGGAATAGCCCTGCAGCATGAATGGGACGATGAAGTGTGTTGTTCCATCGCTGATCAATCACCGCCCATATCAATTGTTGCTTCGCTTGCCCATCCTCTCCCCTGTCCTCACAGTAGGCACGAATGGCCTCTTTGGCCCTATCCATGGCCTCATATAGGTAGCCCATTGCGGGCTTGTCTCCATCAACCAAGCGAAGAACCCTTACCAAAGGTTCATAGATGGCACACACTTCCTTCACCCCATCCCAGAAGCTCTCCTGGTATGACACTAGTCTGGATATGGCAAGTCCCTCCGCTTTAGTGCTAATCGATAAAGCACGCCACTCAGCTGAAAGGAACATAGTCTGCAAGTCCCACTTAGAAGCATGGAGAGACTGAAGAGAGATGAAACAAGTGGCAAAGCGAGTGATGCCGGGACGAACCAACTCCCTGTCATGAGTAAACTGCCTCATCAAGCTAAGCACAGAAGCATGATTGTATATAAATTTGGTGATGCTTCTTGCTGGATCAATGACATCCCTGATAAACTCAATCTTTCCCATATCCTCTAAGATCAAGTCGATGCAGTGTGCAGCACAAGGGGTCCAAAACAAAGAAGGATACATGTCCATAAGCATCCTGCCAGCTGCCACATAATTCGCAGCATTGTTTGTTATAACTTGGACAACATGCTGCGGTCCTACCTCCTGGATGAACCCATCCAACAACTCACATAGTAATGCTGCATCTTTGATATGTGCAGATGCATCCACAGATTTTATAAACATTATGCCCCTGGGACAATGAACCAAGAAATTGAGAAGGGTCCTACCCTTCGTATCGGTCCAACCATCTGACATCACTGTGCATCCCGTGAACTCCCATGAACCTCGAAGCTCCTCCAACCTAGTAGTGCAATCAACCTTTTCATTATCAAGAAGGGGCCCTCTCAGCTCCTCATAAGTGGGGGGTTTATACCCCGGCCCAACAGTAGCAACGGCATCAAACATAGGAACGTAGAATGGGTTCCTCGCAAAGTGGAATGGTATATCACTCCATAAAAGGCACCGACTCACAAGTTTGTCTGCTTCCTTTTTCTCATTTATCTTGAACATTGACTTTATACCTGGTTGTGAACCAGGCCCGGATCTCGGAACATGGTAACTAGATGTTGTTGAAGGCATGGCGGAAGATGAGGAAAAGGTCTCACTCCCCACTCCCCCTAAAGTGTGTCCGGCTGACCCGGATCCTAATGACACTCTCATTCCAAGTTCCTGCCTGAGAGCTTCCCTTTCATCTTTCTTCTTGCCAATACCTTCAATTGTGAGTTTGGCCCTGTGAATAATTTCAGGTGTGGAGTTTTTGCAAATATCCACCTCATGCCCTGAAAGTTGTGCGAGGTGGTATTTGAGCCTACTTATACCCCCCGTCATCTCCTTCCCACACAA
This sequence comes from Larix kaempferi, assembly GCA_027924585.1. NCBI lineage: Eukaryota > Viridiplantae > Streptophyta > Pinopsida > Pinales > Pinaceae > Larix > Larix kaempferi. Next base: position 9,822,552 of record BSBM01000569.1, on the reverse strand, counting down.
ATTGCATTTTAGCTTTTGGCGATTTTGTGGATCAAGAGGCTCTGCGTAGTCCCAGAATGGATCCAAAGTCTTCGGCATGTTTGTTGAAAGTTGAAAGTTGAAGCTTTGAACCTGCAGGTTGCAGCCTGCAACATAAAAAAAACAAAACGTTTTTTTAGCTTACTTTTATAATTTTATTGCAAAAAAATTAAAAATAACAAATCATACAAACAAAAAAATTAATTTACATTTTAAAGGTAAGGTGCATCAAATCCCTTGTTGAGTTACAAATTTACTTGCACTGTAACCCTAAAAAAGCCCTAAATTTTATAAGACCCTAAAAAACTGAAAAAATTTCAAAATCCCAAAAAATATTAAGAAATTCGAAAACTGATCCCAGCCATAAATTTGCCCTAGTAGATGGCCCCTCCATGCCCTACCATGTCAGGCGAGATAATTTTAAATAGCTTTCTTGTGATGAAAAAACATAAATCAAACAGGAGCAGATTCTGTGAACTCTAGGAGTATCATAGGAGGAATAAATGTTTAATATTTTACTCAGAGAAAGTTGAAGGACAAACCTTGTAAAACAATTGTAAAGCTTGATCAGAAATAATGCTTTATCCATTACAATATGTTTATTGGACATAAACATGCAGACAAATGGTGAAGTTGTTCAAAATTCAAATGGCCTACCACATGTCCAAGGTCCATTCTTGGTGGTAGCTAACACCATGGCTGCCATTAAGATACTGTGCCCCAAATTATCGTGGTACTATCGTAACTGCTAGTATGCAGTTCAAGTGAATAATAAACATCAACTTAGAGAAAACATCTGATTGTCAAAAAATTACTGAGTTTATCAGATCTCACTATATTAAACTAGCATAATATATTGCAAAAAAGGTCAAGCTGTATGAAGTTATTGATCCATGAATCTCCTAGGGCATCATCATTTGTGACCTCTAACAGTGGTATAAGGTTAAATTCGGTTTACTATTGCAAACTGTAATGTTTGCAAAATTTGGGGCTGAGATGTTAGGTAATTTACAGAGGTAATTTGTTTTCTACCTAACTAAGGAGTAAGGGGGCCTCTTTTCCTCTAGGGCGAGCTTGTTTAAAGCCTCCAAAGCCCCTTTGGGGCTGACCTTTGTTACTGTTGTCCACTGTCATAAAACCATCCTCAACGAGCCTAAAAAGGGTCACCAAAACAAGTAAAGATTGGGGTCTGGGTAAATACCATTGTTAGCACTAAGTTCGGCCTGAATATAGGATATTTTCCTCCCTTATGAACGAGTTCACTTGAGGGCTTTTATATGCCCCTTTAGGGCCAATTACTTCACTATCAAGGACTGCTAATTATTTAAAGCTTACAACTGTTGACAATTTTGATGCATGCTATTGTTTACTACTGTTGCAATTGATGAGTCGTGAAAGTTGAAAATGATGAGTTATTGATGGACTTTATAGCAAAGAAAGGAATTTTAATAATGTAAACCGTAGGTGCAGATTCATACACATACCTATTGGAATGCTCAATCGACGGCTCCTCAGCTCAGAAGCCACGCAGCCACTGCGACTGTCACGAACCCTCACGACTGTCACGAACCCTCACCCCTGCGACTGTCACGAACCCTCACCCCTGCGACTGTCACGAACCCTCACCCCGGCGGCGTCACGAACTTGCGACTGTCACGGACTCACGACTTCACTCTCGGCGGCGACGACTTCACTTGCGGCGTCACGAACTGCTCATGGACTCACTCTCGACGGCGACGACTTCACTCTCGGCGGCGACTTCACACAACACCCGTGCCCTAGCTCTCCCACTCCACACTCTCCGCTCGAACTGGACTCACTCGGCGGCGATGAAATTCACACAACACCCGTGCCCTAGCTCTCCCACTCCACACTCTCCGCTCGAACCGACTGCAACCCGACGAAATTCGATTGACAAAAAAACCAAAAAAAAAACGTTGTTTTAAGTTTTTTTTGACACGCGGGAAAGCTTCGCGATATTTTGCAGAGAAATCGCGAAAAAATCGCGATATATCGCCAAAAAAATCGCCTGAAAATATCGCCCCGATTTTTGCCGATAATATCGGCGTGGAGGAAGCATCGCGATTTATCGCGATGTCGGCGATAAATCGCCGATATTTGTAACTTTGGTACCCCCTCATCGAATTTACTAGTTTGCTAAAGGAAGTTCATAGAGTAAATACCATATATGCCTCTGCCAATACCAGATGGACCTCAGGTTCACATCACTATGGATTTTGTGCTAGAATTGCCTCAGACACAATGAATGATTCTATTTTTATCGTTCTGAACAAATTCTAAAATGGCCCATTTCATTCCATGTAAAATGACTATAAAGTATAAATGCTAGGAAAATATCTTAATTACTTCTCAAAGAAGTTTTGCACTTGCATGGTGTGCCCAAAAGTATCAGTCGTGACTCGTGAGTCATAACGGCATATTAAGCTCCTCAATCATTTCTAGAGGACTTAATAGTCAAAACTAGACAACCAGCTTAAATATAGTTGTGCCTTTCATCCACAAACTGGTGGGAAAACACAGATGGTAAACAGAAGTTTAGGGACGTTGCGGAGTATAGTTGCAGAGTACCCAAGACAATGGTATTTAGCTTCACCACAAGCTAAGTGTTAGCATTTTATAGCTCGGAGGTACTCCTGCATCAGGTGCTTAGGTGCAAGAGTCCGAGAACTTATGAAGTCTCATTAATGTCATTAAGTGACTTTACTAAAGTGTATTTATTAAAGTACCTTTTTGATGTGACTTTATGATTTAAAAGTGAGTTGCACTTTATTATGTTTATAAAGTGACTTTAAGTCATAAAGTGTAGTTTTATAATATTTAGGAAAAAGTGAATTTCGAAAAAGAAAAGATTTAGTATATAGTTCACTTAGGGAATTTAAGTGAACTTGAGAATCTGAGATTAGATCCCAGCCATGGATCTTGAGATCAAGATTTAATCTCAACCGTGGAATTTGAAAAGTCAAGTAAGTTACCCTAATGAGAGAAATAAAAGAGACATGAGGCTTCATTTTCACATCAACCAAGGAAGAAGAGAGGCACGCATCCCTAGGTGAGGAAGAGGAGCAGCACACATCCCAAGAGAAGATGATGGTGGCTCGAGTTCCAAGATGAGAAGGTTCTTGTGTGGCTCGAATCCCAAGAGTCAGCTTGACTGAGATGAGCTTGATTCCCAAGATGAAGAGAATTTTTTTGTGAATGCAGAAGGAGGAGGAAGCAGCAGAAGGGGGCATGTTTTCCTGAGTATGGCACGTTTCCCAAGAGATGGTACAGTCATGTGCTGGGCAGTCCGTACAGCTGAGTTGTGAGGGCCGTACAGCTGAGTTTGCTTGTGAAGAAAGCAGAAGATTGGCACTGATTTCGAGGCAGCATTGTGCATGCTGAGTGGAGGCCATACCTGTGATTTGACTGAGCTTAAATCTGAGAAGATAACTGCTGGAGCTGAGTCTGTACTGTACAGTACAGTTTGGAATTTCTGAGAGGGCGCATTTTCCAAGGCAACCGGTGCACAGTTTTTGAGGTGACATTTTGGCTCAGTTTTCAATAATATTAAATGGCTGTACTGTATGTTGTTGACTGTATTAAACTGCTGTACTTTTCCTGAGAATTAAAGCTGCAAATTAATAAAAATTCTCTTCACTCGTTTTCCCCAGAGATTGGGGTTTTTCCAGGGTCTTGTTTTGACCAAAATCTCCGTGCACTTTTATTATTACAGTCTGCTGTTAATTACCTTTTTCCGCTGCTTAAAAGTGAATTTATGGACAGTGTGTTAATTTTCAGATTGATTAAAGTTGATGCCAAAGAATTGTCCTTTATGTGACTGTAGGAAGCTAACATCAGTGGTCCATAAGAGTTTGACATCATTTTTTTCCCAGTGGCTGTTTGGAACAGCAGTTAGAATTATTTTTGTCATTTTGTAACACTAAGTTTGCTTGCAATTTCAGTGTAAACGGATCCACAGGTCAGACTCCTTCCCAATCATTCATGGATGTAATCCAAAGGGAGCTGAAGTTTTAATGGAATTACCAGTTGCTATGCATATTACTGGAGATGCTGAAGGATTTGCAAAGCATATTCAAGAAATTCAAGAGCAGGTGTATATCCAAAGGCATAGATCTTTCCCAATGAAATCAAGTGATGATGTTGTAGAAATTTTCAAATTGGAGATTTAATGCAAAACAGAAAATTTCACCTCTTTGACTAGAGGTTTCCCACATCTTTACCCTGTGAATTTCAACCTTAAAGCTGTTATGAAAAAGAGTATTAAACAGCAGCAGAAAGATACAATATCTCACTCTCTAACAACCCAATCTTCTAGGTAATCCAGGGAGAAAAGATAACAAACTGTCTAGATAAGCTTCATCTCTCAAGTGCAACTAACTTGCATAAACCAGATCTGAAAATTCATTTTTATAGCAGATATAACAGCGGCAAAACAGACCTTAAATTCTCCAATGATGATGTCAAATTATTCAACAAATATGTTTTTTTACTTATGTCAAATCAGCAAGACATATATAGCTGTAAATAACCAACATAGATCCATCTTAAACCTAGATTTACCAAGCACCAAGAGGTATCCAATTTCTTGAGGTGTATTTTTTTTTAATCTTATAAATTTTACACACCCATAAAAAATTTACACCTCAAGAAATTTGATCCCTCTCCGTGCTTGATAGATCAGTGTTTAAGATTGATCTATGCTTTTTATTTTTTTTATTTTATGAGCCAACATGGATTTTTTTAATAACTTTTTATTTGGTTTTAAATTTTTATTTTCTTAGCCTACTTTTTATTTAGTTTTATTTTTTTTATTTTATGAGCCAACATGAATTTTTTTAATTATTTTTTTTTTTAGTAGCACAACGTTAGTAATGTGACAACATCTTCCCCTTACAGGACTGTAGAGCACCTCACTACTCTTGGTGCAACAATACATGAAGAACATAGATGGATGAAAATCAAATCTAGAAATTTCACAAGTTTTGGACAGCTGAAAACTTCATTAATATGCTCTAGATAAAGTTCAGGTATATACCATAGATGTAACCAATCTACAGTCTACCCAACCTTTTTTCATCGCTTCAACACTTGAGGTCATGCGGAACTGGCTTGCCTCGGACACAGGCTTGGCTAGCCTGCACCTACTACAACCAACGTACGTCTCTTCGCCTAAGGTCTGCCCATAACAGTTAGGCATGCATCCAACTGCAGCCATTAAAACATCCCAGCAATACTTATGCCTAACAATATTCAACACACAGCCAATGTCAACAGTTACCAACATAAAGCATCGCAGGAAATAGATCAGTACACTGTACAACATTCATCCCAATAAACAAGCCACAATACACATGCATATGTACAAGTGGATGCCTTAAACTTTTTATAAGAAGAATGCTTACAGTATACAACAGGGGAGTGGGGCCTCCTGCTTGCCATTATTTTTACAAAAGAACAATGATTCTAAGGCAAAATAGCCTCATGCCAATGCCCAACAGAAACCAACCCCTGAAGCAACTGCAGACCATCCTCTTGGAGGTCTTGTTAGCCTCTTCCTTTTCACCCTGCCAATGCAAATTCGCCCTACTATGCCAAACCTAAAACGTAACACAAATCATAGAGCAACTTTCCACTTGTGCAAACGCTTGAACGATCAATGATACCTTAGCAACTTTGAGGCATCCCCACTATATATATAAGACTTGTCTTACACTTGCAAGCACCTCCAAATCTAAGTGGACCAAGTCACCCAAGTGCCCACATCGCCAACTCAACTGTTCCCACATGACTTGTCTGTCAACATCCATCTCCAATGGTGTCGTGCCCACAATATCATGCTATAGCAACATCCAAGGGAGGTGCCCAATGTCCAAGTGTCGCTAGCAATGCATCCAATGTTATCCATCCAAGTGCCTTCCGAAGTTCACCCATCAAGATACACCCAAGTGTCTAGCAAGGTGCACCCAAGTGTGCCTGGCAAGCTACACCCAAGAAGTGCATCCAACAAGGTGTCTCCAAGTGTACCCAATTGTCTTGTGCCCAACAAGTGCACCAAGCCAACATTTGTTCATGCAATGTGCATCCAAATGCTCCTAGTCAACGTGCACCCAACTTAGCCCACCCAGCTGACATGCACCCAACCAAGTGCACCCATCCAAGTATGCCCAAGTTATATATATAATCCAAACAGTTCTTCTTGCCACTTTGTCCGCCATGCATAAAACAAGCCTGCAGACAAGGTCGCCTATAGCAACCTTCTCTGCCTCGCCAAGTTCTCTCCCAAGTTTCTATTGGTCTGACCAACTAATGCGAGTTACCATTGTCTACAGTACGCCCAATCTATAAGCAAGGACACCCGACATGTCTGTAGTGTGCCTTGCAAAAGGCTAAGACACTCCAAAACTGACGCGTCTAGCCATCAACCTTATGTTATCTCTATTTGTACCAATCGGCGACCACCAAGGTGATCATACGACGGAGGTGCCTAACTCCTTTCAAGGCTAGGGCCATACATCCTCCCCCACTAAAAATCGTTGTTGTCCTCCAAGTCTATAGCACAAACTCATGCATCCACCCGCGGTTGGCTTCTCCAACCATTCCACACTGTCATTGCCAAAATACTTGTGCAACTACTCATTGTCCAGTACTTTCTTTGAATGAAGAATTTTTGTCCAAACTTTGTCCACAATGTCTCTTGGATGCCACTATCATTGTCGTCACTGTGATCTAAGTGTCCATTGTTGCTCAACTGCCTTCTATTGTTGTGCCAACCCAATCTCCACTAAAAAAGTTGTTAAAATGTCTAAGTGTTCCACACTTTTGACTTACTAATAATTTTGTACACTTGACCAATTTGCCATGTCTCTGTACACTGCATGCCCCCATATGTCGAACTAGTTGGGTAGCTAATCCAACTATCAACCTCATGAGAATGAACTTCCTCATGCTCAAAACATCCACTTCCTCCAGCAATTCAGTCTTCTTTGCACAACTTTTCTAAACAAAGGCAAGGTCACCACCTTTGCCTCAAAAATGTCACAAGGGTACCTCAATCACCTTTTTCATCTGGTACCTCTTCTCGGCTTGTTGTTGCATTGATTTACTCAACCCCTTGGTTGGTGGATGAGTGTCAATTGCCTCTTCTAGGCTTTGGAATCCTTCTAAACCAACAAATGTGTCACTCTCAACTTGTCAGTCTGCATGAAGTAGAAGAGCACTTATATCGTGCAAGGCTCTAGAAACCTGTCCTCAACCATGCCACCATCTTGCAACTGAGAGTCTTGTTGGCTGAGTGACTTCGTGCACTCTGCCTAGACCCAACACTTTGACTTTCTTCTTCAGGAATGAGACATCCATCTGGCCTACCTCCATTTGTGCAAAATTTCGTGTGCAATAGAACACATCTTAGTGTGTGGCTTTGTTGTTGACCTCCAGAACTACTGTTGGTGCAAATTCACTCCTATGCCCAATTTCTTGATTCTAGTACATCAAAGTGCAACAACAGGAAGGTCTTCAACCCTTCCTCAACTATCAAGTCTCCCTCTACAATACAATACTTCCAACTTCCTAACTAATCTCAACACCTTTTTGGTACACTTAGGCTCCAACACCAATATTTCTAGGCAATAAGCCACCCCAAGGAAACTGTCAATGAGAAGAAGGTGGCAGATGGCCATCATAGCCATTACACTAAAATGCTCCAACAACCTATCCAAAGTTTGCTAAGTGCGATGAGCCATCCAAAGACATCCAAACCATACCTCTTGCTTTAGTGAAGCATGACCACACCAATAATTTAGTCACCTTCAACCAACTAGATCATCCTGACAATCATCCTCAACTCTACCTAATGAATACTCTACCTCACAAAAGGATTACTCAACCCTTAGGTATCTAGAACGTGTAGCCAAGGCATCTCCTATGCAAAAGGATGGGCAAGCACCTTCCAATTCAACTTGGCTTGCTTTCCAATCTAATCCATCTAGGTCAAATACATACTTTTTCTTGGTCAACTTCTTTGCTACCTTCATCCATTCACTCAAAATTGGACTGTCGTGTTTCTTTTAAGCAAGCGCCCATTGCTTTAGTACTGTCATCACTACCACCCAAGGAAAGGTCTTTGTCTCTTCCTCAAGTCTATCTAGTATCAAGTCACCTCCTACAACTTAACAAGTTCTTCAAGGCACCTATGCACTAGCACCTCCTTACCCATTGCCCTACTTCTTGGACAGTAGACTACCAGAACCAACATCAATGTTAAGAAGAGAATGGCCTCCTACCATCACATTTCATCCTTCTGACAAAACAACTCCTCCTTGTCCAACCTTCACTAAACTAGGCACCTCTGCTAGTGACCTAGGCTTCATTGCCTACTTCTAAGCAGTGAGCTATCTGTGGCTTTTAATAGTGAAAGAGGGATGGCAAGTGGCTACCAAGGCCACCTCCATCAACTGCAAAAATACTTTGCCCAAAATCCACAGGATTCGCCATTGTAAACTACTATGTTGACCAACTACCATGAACTTGCCTAGACTTGTTGTCAAGGCACCTAGAACATCCAATGCTACCTTGGAAATCTGCTCTTGGGCTATTTCCAGAACTTTTGGCTTTGCCACCAATGTTGGTCATACTTGAATATCTTCCAAGTCTCCCGACTCTTCCTTCAAAGGACAAACAATGGAAAAATGATGTTGGTCACAAAGAAAACATGCAACAACCTTACCTTTAGAATTAGGCAATTATCGTTGCTTCCTTACTGCGATGTTGGTCTCCTTTCTTTCAAACAATTTCAATTGCAATGCCCAAGTTTCCACTTTGTGTGTCAAAGTCTGCAACTTCTAAACCCAATCTTCAACTTGTGTGCAAGTCAACTCCAGCTGCGTCATATGTGCCTTGTACATCTCAAGGATGTCTTGATCCCAAAATTCCAGGCCCATGGTCATAGATTCCATCTTGGTCTTCCATGACTCTTTCTCTTAACCCTTCTTGGTACTTCTAAAAAGTCTGTCAAGCCTCAAGACTTGGTTCTCGTTGTTGCCTCAAGCTTACTCTTGTCCACCTATATAACTTGTCATTGAATCCTTCTACTTTCCAAGTTATGGTGAAGAGTGCTTGAGTCCTTAAGTTATGTGAAAACAAACTACCCTAGATGCCTATTGTGCGCAAGCACAAAGTCTACGATGCAACCTTCAAATCACCCTGTATTGCCTACCAACTTGCCTACCCCCTAACTCAAGTTTCCCAAGCCTGGAGAGGTATGCCTGAGTTGCCTTGCCACAAACTTTCCTTCAAATTGTGGTGAAGAACTTGCTCTAATAATACCCATCCGAAGTGACAATGGTGAAGAGTGCCCAAATCTGCTCCGATACGACCTTGCACAAACCTACATTTTGCCCAAACTTTTTTATTCACTTCAACACCTGAGGTTGTGCAACACTGCCTTACCTCGATCGCAAGGGCTTGGCCAACAAGTGCCTACTACAACCAGACTATGCCTCTTTGCCTATGGTATGCCCAAAACTTTGCCTTAGACTACAATCTACAAAATGCAATGCCAATCCTACTAATCGAGTTCATTCAATAGTTAAGCATGCGTCTAAACAATACTTATGCTTAAAAATATTCAGCACTTAGCCAATGTCAACAATTAACCAACATGAAGCATCATAGGAAATAGAACAACACTCATCCCAATAAGCAAGCCACAATACACAAGCACATGCACAGGTGGCACCCAAGGCGGATGCCTTAAACTTTATTATATAAGAAGAATGTTTACAGTATACAAGGGAGTGCGGCCTCCTGCCAGCCACTCTTTTTACAATGGTTTTAAGGAAAAATAGCCTTCTGCCAATGGCCAACAAACTTGCACAAACCAACCCCTAAAGCAATCCTAGGCTTGCCTCTTGCAGGTCCTGTTCACCTCTTCCTTTTCGTTGTGTCAATGCAAATTTATCCACTGTGTCAAGCCTAGAAGTTAGCAAAAATAGTAGAGTAACTTTCCACTTGTGTGAATGTTTGAATGGTCAATGATGCCTTAGCAACATTGAGGTGCCCACTATATATACAAGAATAGTCTTGCACTTGCAAGCCCCTCCAAGTCTAAGTGGACCCAAGTGCCCACATAGCCAACTCAACAATGCCCACATAACATGTCCGCCTACGATCATCTCCAATGGTATTGTGCCCACTGTGCCATGTGATCGCAACATCTAAGGGATGTGCCCACCGTCTAAGTGTGCTCAACAATGCATCCAATGATGTCCATCCAAGTGCCTTTGGAAGTGCGCCCAAGTGCTTGACAAGGTGTGCCCAAGTGCACCTGGTAAGTGCACATAGCAATCTACCTCCAAGTGCACCTAATAAGTGTGCACAGCAAGCTGCCTCCAAGTGCACCCAATTGTCTCGTGCCCAAGTGCACCCACAAGGTGTGTCCAACAAGTGCACCAAGCCAACATCCGTCCATGTGACATGCGTCCAAATGCTCCTAGTTGATGTGCACCCAACCAAGCACCCAATTTAGTCTACCCGACCGACTTGCGTCCAACCAAGTGCACCCATCTGAGTGTCCCCAAGTCATATATAAGCCAATCAATTCTTCTTGCCACTTTGTTTGTCATGCATAGTACATGCCTACGGACAATGTTGCCAGTGGAAACCTTCTCTACCTTACCAAGTTCCCTCCCAAGCTTCTCTTGGTATAACCAACTAATGCACGCTGCCACTGCATACGATACACTCAACTTATGAGCAAGGGTGCCAAGCACGTCTATGGTGTTCCTTGCCAACAAGCCAAGGCACTCCAAAACCGACCCATCTAGCCATCAACCTAATGTCATATCTATATGTGTTGATCAATGACCACCAAGGTGATCATGCGACGAAGGTGCCTAAAGCCTTTCAAGGCCAAGGCCTTACAATAGCCTTCTCTCAATGCTAGTACAAAGTACAAACCACTAGTTCTACAAAACCCTGGCTAGGGAAAAACAAGAAAAACCCTAGCTCAACCAAGGAACTCCAACATACAAGAATCAGTCCAACAAGTCCTCCAAGGCAAAATGTCATCTTCTCTTCTTCTTCTTCACCAAATACACCCTAGGGTTTTATCACAAAACCCTAATCTTAAGCATCCAAGGGATAAACCCTAACCTTTGACTTTCAAGATACTCAAAGAAACCATAGCAATGAGAGAGAAAGAGAACAAATGAATAGTCGAGAAAGAGAAGACTAGTTGGCTCCTCTTATAGTTCACATATCTATACAAGAGGGAATAAGAATGAACCATGATGTGATGATCATCACCAACATCTTCTTCTTCATAAGAGAAAAGTTAAAACCCTACTCATAAGAGAAATATCCAACAAAGGCATCCTCCTCCCATGTATAACTTCTAGGGTTTCCTCATGAACCCTAGCGAATCACTCCAAGAAGACAAGTACTAGGAGAAGAGTATGATGATGATGAATAAGAAAGACTTCCTTCCTCTATATATATGGGGGCTAAGGGAGGCCAACAAGACAATCTGGGACCTGGAGTGGCAGGCACGAGGGTGATCCTAATGAATCATGGTGGAACAATAGTGAATTCCTTGGCTTGGGGATTAGGAGTTGCCTCCAATAATCATGCAGAATGGTATTCCCTGCTATAAGGAGCAGAGTTTGTTTCCTCCCTCAAACTTCAGAAAGTGATCATCCTTGAAGACTCTTTGATGGTAATCCAGTCTGCTAAAAAAGGTTTGGCTAACCCAAAGACCATTCACAAAAGGCTTCAGAAGAGAAGCATTTGCACTCTTCACGAAATTAAGGGATTAAGCCTTATTCACATTGGAAGAAATCACAATGAGCAAAATGATTATTTAGCAAACTATGGTGTAACCCTGGACAAAGACATATTGGAAAAATTTGATGGTCATCCACATAGGAAGTGGATACCTTAGTTTTTATTTGGAATGAACCACATTAAGGAATTAATTCCATGCATCGCCCCCACCATCACGGATCGACACCTAGATAGCGCAGAAGACACGAATCACCATGAGTCATTTAATTCAACCCCATGCAGAGCCCTCGGCCCACTCACACCATCCTCCCCTTGTGGATTTGGTTTTCTAGCATCAATCTTTGGCTCATGGGAAGCTTGTGGGATATCTTTGACAAGAGATATCCGCACAATGCTCTAGACCCTACATGTGTATGGCTCAAATTCCATTGTGGTTCTGGTGGCAAGGAAGTCAGGTGTGGTCTTGAATCCTTGATAATGATTTATCCCTCTTTTCTATTATGGCTCTCTGGATATCCTATGGGAGTGGTGAAGGTTCTGTTAAATATTCTTGGTATTTTTTAGTCCAATTTCATCTCTGGATTGGCGGGCTCTTGTGTTTCTCGGAGGATAATTCTCTCACCGCGTGGGTCTTGGCTCTCGGCCTGTTCATCAAGGGCCATGGTGGGCTTGGTTTGGTCCTGGGATGTGCCCCCCAGCTTGGCTAGGAATCTGTGTGATAGCAGTTTACCAGGATTGATTATGGCGCCCTAGGAAGCAGAGTTATGTGCCATACAAGATTTTAAGGTTTCGTTGCGTCGTTTGTAGTCTCAGATGGAAGGAATGGTGATGCTATGAGGCAATTATCGTATTAGCTCTCTCTTCTGGATACGCACATTGGCGATACAGAGGACAGGCTTCGAGTTCAGGAGGGTCAAGTTGACAGATTAGTGGAGGACGTGGACAAGCTGCTTAACATGAATTAGGAAGGCAGTCTCTTGAATAATTCCATGGTGGAATCAAGGGCCCCGGAAGAAGACTCTGTGCGCCAGCCTGAGAAATAACTTATAGAGTTGGACTCCTCCAGGCAAGCAGGATGAAGCCTCACCTTAGCTTGGGTTTGACTGATGCTTTTTCTTAGTAATCTGTTATGTGTTTCTTTTGTATTTTTTGCTAGGCCAATTTATTTGGCTTTATAGTACTCGAATCTATGTCAATGTTGGGAAAATTTTGATAGAACTGTTATGGGAAGGGGAATTTTGGGAATCTGGTTGTAATAGTTTTGCTCCCCTCAGATGCATAGTGAATCTTTCTGTACTTTATGGCTGATGTTACCAGTTGTCTAATACAAATCCTTTAAGCGCTTTTGTTAAAAAAAACAGAACAATCTGGGCCCAAACCCTTCCAAGCAATCTACAATAAACAAGCCAACACAAGGAAAGAGCTCCACTCCAAGGGCACACATGTCATGCTCCATGGTGATGTCATACACAATAAGGCCTCCAAGATGTAGCTACACAAGGTGTGTCCACACACCTCCGTCACAAGCCCACACAGACTCCATTGATCCTCCTAAGCCATGTACTCCACTAGATCAGCATCCTTGCAAGAACATTGTCGCAGCCCAAGTATCCTCGAGCCAAATCCAAGCCTCCAAACAGGAATCCAAGATGCCCCGTGTTATTTGAGGCCTAATGCCCTCCTCCAAGATGCACAATGCTCCTCCTCATAAGTAGGGTGTTCTCCATGCAAGTGAACCTCTCCATGTGGCCAAAATGAAGGGCATCCACCAAGCTGTCGAGAGAACTCCAACACCCTAGGGAAGAATGCCAAGCCAGCACCTAACTGGGGTCAAGCAACCACTGAGCAAGCTATCTCCAATGTGCAAATCCATCATGGACCATCTCCCATGCGCCAATCCATCTTGAACCATCCGGGGACTGAACATACACCATGTACCCCAGATCTCATGAAGCACCCCAAGACATGGTGTAAACATTTATAAGGTAACCCGAAAACTAACAAATGTATTTACGAAAATATCAATTTCCCCAAGGTACTTATAAGTTATAACAACTTAAAAAGAAAAAGATTGGACCATGTAAAATTTTGAAGCAAATAAATGAAAATGCAGATGTTATTGACCTGCCAAAGGAAATTGATGTCAGTCCAATCATCGATCTTTCTGATATTTATACATATCATGCAGAGCCAAATAAACATTCCACTGAAATTGTGGAAGAAGCAGTTGCCAAAGAAGAAAAGAGAAAAAATTGAATGGGTTGTGGACATGAAGTTGAAGACTTTGCGAACAGAAAAATACGAACTTTATTTAGTCAAGTAGAAAGGATTACCACATTCAGACAATACGTGGATAACTGAAAGAGAACTGATCAAATATAGTGGGCGTATCTCAACCAGAAGAAATATATTATTAACTATTTCACTGTGAGTCTGAACTAGGAGGCTCTGACATTTTCAGAATATGGGGAGGATAATGCAAACCCCAGGTACACAGATGTAACATTTTTAAGGATATAGTGTGTTTATATTGAGGAGTCATTCTTTGTTGGGCAGGGGAATTTACTCTTTATTCTATCATCAAGAAATGTTCTTGAATGCCATGATATCAGATTGTTGCTGTTTCAGCCTCATACTATTAAATTTTGTTGGTTCCGTAAATCTGTTGTGCAAAACGAAGTAGCTGTTTGTGCAGGATACTGCAGGAGGAAGAGAAGGCAAGTTCGTCTTCGTAAGACAGCAATGAATTTCACAGCAGCTGCCGTGTCCAGGAAAAAGATAAGAAACTGTTGTCAACGTTTTCATATCTCCTCCTTTGTGCATTGAAACATTAGATAGCAGCTTAACCATTCAGAACTATCCTAGACATCAATAAGCATGATGGTAGATAAACAAGAACAATGGTGAATTGGCAACAGAGCTCACTTACAGAAGGGACAGGAAAACATACGAACCAATCAGTCAGTATTTCAATGAGTCTTTGTACAAAGGCACAAAGGTCGTGACACTCAGCATTCATTCGCTGAAATTGAGCACAAAGATATTTTGGGTATGCTCTCTAGAGCAGAACACAGAATTGGACTTCGATATAAGGTCAGCCAGTTTACACATTCATGAACATAATAAATATTTCTAGTTTCCAATTATTTGACCAGAAACGAGAAATGCTTAACAGAAAACTCAAAAAGTACTATGAGTATCTAAGGAGATGGTTAGTAAATCCCTTCAAGTGTCTGGTGCAACTAACAAAAGAAGGATCCATGGATGCCCAAATATCTCCAAAAAGCATAAAGGCAAAAATTAAAATTTAGCGATTGTTAACAAACCTCCTAAAGATGTGGAGAGAATGTATCTTCCTTATGAACAAAGTAATGCAAGTATAAATCGTGTTGCTGGACCTTTCTCTCGTACTGAAACGTTAGATGGGTTTCACCATGAAAACATGAAATGGGATTGACGTTACATAGGGCTTTGCTCCAAAAACAAATACAAAAAACAGAGAATTACCTGATTGAATGTATCCCCAACCCCATCCTCGTCACTTGCTCTCTCCGTAGCCTCCAAACCAGATGTTTTATTGTGCTCCTCTTCCTTTGAGTAATCCATCCCTGAGCGAAAAGTGGAAGTGAGAATATATTGTTCTATGTTCTTGGTCCTGTTATGCATAGTCCATCTAGCATTCCATATACTCTTGTTTCTTCGATCAAAATTCCTGAGACCCCCCTTCAATTTAAGAGCATATTCTTTCAAATAAAGGGCATTGACTCGCCCTCCCCCATGACAAGGTGGTAGGCAATCCTCCCCACCATTGCATTTTACAAATGGTGATAGTGATGACGATTTCGTGGCGACCCAACTAAGAGAATATTTCGAAATCTCGCTACTAACTTGTGGTTTCAGACCAACTATGCGACGGCCCAAAGCGTAGGTCATTCCAGAAAATCACCGAACTTGTAACATCAATTAATCGTGGGACTCTCCTCTTCCAACCTCCAACACGAGAATAAGTTCGTGCATATTCAACGGCTCCTTTTACATGTATGTATTTCACTGTGACTTTTACATATATGTATTTCACTGTGACGATTTCACTCCACATGGTTGTCTCAACGCCATCCACATCCGGAAAAGGCCTGTGTACTCCCTATCATCAACAAATATCTACATCTTCCAACCTTTACACAACCATTGTTTTTGCGTTAATGATCAAATTATATGAATTTAATTAATTATTTCACACTCTAAATTCAAAATTCAATTGTGATAGGGTTATATTTCAAACCAGTTAATACTAATTGCATGTTCAGTGAGGAAGTGTCTATATGTTCCATAACTAGATTCACTTATTAAGCATCAATTTTTTGAAGTGTATTTTTTTTATGTGTAAAACAATTAAAATTAAAAAAATATATATTCAAAGAATAGTCATGATGATTCAAATAACATAATATATATTTAATTTCACTAAGTGACTAGTCCATGCCAAATTTAAAATTTGAGAAAGTAAATAAGCTTTAAGATAAATACTTAAATTGAAAAGGTAAACTTGAAATCATAACAACATAAAAAGAATTTATAAAACTAATCATATCAATAAGTAATTGTTATTATAGGAACATTAAAATGAAAATATATAGAATCGATCACATCAAAATCAAAATATCACATTATTTAGAAAAACAAAAAACAAAATATCACATAAAAAGTAAACAAAAGTCAACAATAACAACATGTGAAGGTTGTCACATTCTCATATATTTTTGTCTTATCAATAGCCTTTTTGACTAATCACAAAAATAAAATGAATGAAATTGAAAAAAAAAAAATTAAAAAAAATCAATTTAATAAGTTGTTTTTTTAAAAGAAAGCTTTATGAAAAATAAAACATGAAAATGAAATAATGCAAAGTAGTCTAAGCACTTTGACTTTTTTTTTCACAAGAAAAAAGACATACCATTTATATTAAAAATAGTATAGTGAGATACAATGTTCCAAAACCGACAACTGTCAAAAGAAGCATGAAATACATAACAACACACCCAGAAGCAAACATAAGAGTCCACACAGGACAATAAACACAAAGTCACCAAAACATAGGAACAAACGGACCAAAACATACAACACATCCAATACTGGACAAAACTCCGAAGAAATCAAGGACCCCCCACATAGGCTGCGAAAGGTACAAAAAGAACCAGAAAGTCCCCAAGGACCAAAATCTGCATAGGAACTAGAACCCTGCATGGTGACAGAAACCAAGATCAAGTAACAAAACAAGCCAAACTCAACAGCATATAAAAGCCTCAGAGGAGTGATCAACAAGGATGCCATCACACCATTCCTCCACATATATGGTACCTTCAGGAAAAGATAGAGCCTACTTGGAGAGATCATCCACCAGAGAATTAAATTCTCAGAAAATATGAGCAAATGATATATGCCCAAAACAATTGATCATCCTACGCGAATCACGGAGCCAGCAGTCGAGTCGAAGAACCTTGAGTGAATATACACCTTGAGCCCATCCAATGATCACATGCTAGTCTCCAAGAATACGTAACAAAGGAATGTTCCGACCCTTTGCAATAAATAAAATAAGCCAAAGTGCAATGAGCTCGTTGCGAGTATTCGACCCCATACCACAATTCAACCAAGTTTTGATACAACGGTTGGAAGCAAGGTGTATAACCGCCCCCGCACCACAAACCTACAAGCCCCGTTGAAAGGCCCCATCAAAAGCACCCCAGGTCCAAGACTCCTCAATAGGAGGAGACAAGCGTGGGGTCGACCGAGTTGGCTTGGATGACCCAACCGCTTCAAAGAATGATGCCATAATGCAACTACCAAGCCATAGCGTTGAGAAGACAACCCTTCAAATATTAAACGATTACAGGCTTTCCAAATTCCCCAGGCCACAAAAACAGGCAGAGTTAACACAAAACTTCGCGCAGATGACCATTCACTGAGATTTTCCGCAAAGGAAAACCGCGACCATCTGCAAGAAACACCCACCCAGGAACAACAATCCTGTCAAATGTCCTGGGAGAACAGACAAGTGAAGAATAGGTGATTGACCGATTCTTCCCCATTGCCACACAGAGCACATCTATTCGGACCACAACCACCCCTTTTCTTGACTTGCAAATGAAAAGTATACTCCCTACTTTGACATGGATTAAAAACCTTATGAGATTCAAATTACCTTTTTGTTTTCAAATTACCCTTTTGTTTTCAAACATGAAAACCTGTAGCTTGTTATTATATATATAATCAGAATTACATAGAGCAGATCAGGAGTCTATCAATATAAACATATGTTTACATATTACCTACTGGTATACTTCAGACTACAAAAATATGCCTAGTCTCCTAAAAAATGAGAACAATTAACAGTCCTTAATACAAAAGACAACATAATGCATAATAGCCAACAAACGCCCCAAGGCTCAAAAAACAAAGTAGGAGCTTGAATCCACTACATTGTCATCGAAACTGTCAACATAGTGGATATAACCATCCATAGGCCTGATTGCAAGTTTTGATAAGGAATCAGTCTGCTAATTAAGCTCCCTGAAAATGTGGGAAAAAGAGATAGAAGAAAAACCCCATATCAAATCATTAATATGATCATCCCACTGCTCAAGGTGTATGGCCTGGAGTCTAGAAGAGCCCCATGCCCAATCAATCACCACTCGAGAATCACCAAATACCCTGATACAAAAGATTCCTCTATGCTTAGCAGTCCAAAGTAACCCCCAAAGTGCCAAAAGTTTCGCCTTTCTATTAGAGCCCTTCCCAACCCCCATCTTCAACCTTATCTGAATGAGATTCAAATTACCCTTAAATTTGCACTAGATCATAGCTTTCATCAATTCACTTGTAAGATCCTCAATAACATTTAATGGTATAGAACCGTCATAGATCCATCTTAACTCTAGATCTATCATGCACCAAGAGAGATCAAATCCTCTGAGGTGGAAACCATTCCTCAAATATTTGCACTTTAAAAAATATTTACACCTCAAGAGATTTGATCCCTCTCCATGCATGATATATCCGGAGATAAGATGGATCTACGCTAGTATACAAATAATTGTTTCCATATTGATAGCTTCAAATTGTTACATAATCTTCCCATTTAATGTATTGTAGCCTCTTCGACCCCACCTTCTGTGCATCTCCTTCAATGTATTAACCATTCATAATTGTTTTATTAAAACTATAGTTGACATTGTTTGATTTTAAATTCAAATTTTAATTATAGCCGACATTTTTTTATTTTTTTTTTAAAGTGGCATGTGTTAGTTGTAGGTTGAGCATTAAAGGAATTATGTGTCCCCTCCATACTGGGATGTAGAAGATGCCTCTCAACGCAACTAGGCACCTCATAACATCCTTAATAGATTTATTGAAATATCATATTTAAAATTTGTTTATAATGACATGTCATTGTCTAGATCATTCCAACCCTAAAAATATTATTGGTCAAGAGTTCAATTAAATGTTAATGACTTGTTTGGGAAAAGAGTTTTAATTTTTATGAAGAAAAGGTCTATAATTGTATTTTTGAAATATTATTTTATGCGACTTGATTACAGGGAATGGTGTCATTTTGAGTGTGTTTAAAATTTGTTAGTATTGTACATAATAAAATGTTGTTTATGAGGAATTTACACATGACATGTAATAAGACACCATTTATTATCATTCTTCGAAAAGTTCTCAATCTTTCAATTCTTAGTTATTATAGGGGAGGGATGCCAGTACTTGGACACCCCACGTGTCTCGACCCCCAAGCCACGTGGCGACCTCGGCAGGTGTCATTTGGAGGCTGAGATGGCAATGCCACCTGTCGTGGTGGGTGGGCGCTTTAATGCGACCTTTACGGCACGCTTTTCCACGTTCCTATCGACCTTCTCCTGCGATGTGTTCTTCTTCCCATGTTATTTTGCTTGGGGCCGGTGTGTGGTCGCTCGGCTGCCCCAAAACTTGTTCGTTGGTCCGTCTGCTCTGGTCCATGGTTGCTATGGTTGTGCCCCCGTTGCGGATGGAAGGTGGAGTCTCCTGGTTCGTGAGTGGTTTACCAATTCCCTTGCGGTGGTGTTTTGGTTATGGTTTCATGGAGTGTTTGGCCATGCCCGCGGCGCACCAGCGGTTGGTGATTCCATCTGCATTGCCCCCTATGGGAGACTTAAGTCAGTTCGGTGGTGGAGATGGGAGTTTCGTGCTCCAGTGGGTTCGGTGGTGGAGATGGTGGCTTTGTGCTTCAGTAAGTTCGGTGGCTTCGTGCTCCAATCGGTTCGGTGGCTTCGTGCAGCTGGTTTATGGCGATGTGCTCGGGTTGTAGTGGCATTTGTGCATGGTGGTGTCTTCGTGGGTTGCAATGGCATTCGTGCTCTTGTGGGTTTGATGGTGGTGATGGAATTTTTGTGCTCCAACGGGTTCGGTGGCTTCGTGCTCCAACGGATTCGGTGGCTTCGTGCTCCAGTGGGTTTGGTGGCTTCCTGTTGCAATGGTCTTATTACTTCGTGCTCCAGTGGATTCGATGGCATGGAGGTGGCTTCGTGGTTGGCTCACTGGTAGGAATTTTACCTACCATCTATATCTGCGACTATGTTTTTCAACACTTTAAATCTGCTAGGAATTGTGGGGAACTTTTTTGGTATTCTTGTGTGGTTTATGTTACATTTATGTTGTTTTTTGTTGTACCAGTCACTGCATTTCTTGGAACTGTGTTATAATGGTTTTGGTTTATGTGGGTTTTAGTGCATTTCTTAGAACTTTGTTATAATGGTTTTGGTGTGTTTATCTCCACAGTTGGAATAGGGTTTTGTTGCATTTCTCATAACATAACTGTTGAACTGTTGAATGATGGTTTTGTTGCATTTCTCATAATAGAATTGTTCTTTGAGGGTTTCAGTGCATTTCTCATAACTGTTCTTTGAGGGTTTTGGTGCATTTCTTAGAACATAACTGTTCTTTGAGGGTTTTGGTGCATTTCTCAAAACTGTTTTTGAGGGTTTTGGTGCATTTCTCATGATTGTTTCATAATGTAAGTTTCAATTGTGGAAAAGAAATTCAGAGGTTGCAGGGTTGTATCCAAATGCTACATTTTGTTCTTATTCAATGTTATACATTCATGCCAAAATTGTTGTTGAAATGTTTATTTATGGCACATTACAGAGTTTTGTGTTATGCATCCATGACAAAAATGTTGTTGAAATGTCTATTTATGGCACATTACAGAGTTTTGTGTTATGCATTCATGGCAAAATTGTGGATGAAATGTCTATTTATGGCACATTACAGAGTTCTGTTGAAATTGCATTTTGCATGAAACTTTTAAGGGTTGGATAATTGATAATAGTATTCATAGTCTATCCTTATACTTGAATGTTTTACATGTTTTGCATGAGACAAGCAAATTCTAGTAATAACTAATAACCCATAACTGGTATATTAAAGCGTATGATAAACCCCTGATTACAATGTCGCAAACAATAAGGAACGATATGACCTAGGATTGTATCCAAAATGGCCATGTTACAAATAACAGAGTCAATCATTACAAAATTCACATCGTAATGTGGTCACAACAAAAATTATGACACCCCTATGCTTGATGTCCTCCAAGATCTTCACTGCCCAATCTTGTTGAGTTTCCTGCTTTAGCCAAGTTGGTTGGCCTACCTAACAATGGCTAATTAGGTTGTGGTTGATTGGCTCCATATGATATCCATTTTGCTTCTTGTAGCCATGGAGGAATTGAGTAGCCACAGTGCACACTTGTGCTACCAACCCCTGCATTGAGTGGAGCCCCCCGATAATCATACATACGATTGACACCTACACTGATAGGAATATGTAAAGTGGGCATGCACACTTGTTGATAACGGGGGACTTGGATGTTTAGGAGGTCTTGGAAACATGGTGTATTATTTGCAATATGTTCCAATGTGTTTGGCATCATCCTGCTTTACTCCACTATGTTTGCATCAATGTCAACCCTTTCTGCCATCCCTTGTTATTTTTGAAGCAATTGTTGAGCCTTTCTCAATTCCTTTTCTTGCCTTGCCAATTGTCTTTGATGGTCCTTTTATTGTCTTAATTTCTCTCTTTCAATCATTTCCTGTGCTCGAAGTTCTGTTGCAGCAATCCTTGCAGCCTTCTTTTCTTTGGCTAAATCCTTCTTTTTCTGTTTTAAATCCTGGATTTCAAGTTTCTTCTATTCAAACTCAACTAATAGCTTTATATAGTCTTCTGAGGTGAGTAACTGTGAACTTCGACATAGATGAAGATTGTTCATTGTTCCTTGCCTTCTTTTCGCTGACACTGTCTCCACTGGTAGCTTTAGGAACTGACCAAGCAACTGGCTCTTCTTTGACACTTGCTGCTCCTTGCTTGACACTTGCCTTTCAATATTTGGGTCAATATTATGGACATCTAATTGAACCATATTGTCCTCTTCAGCTGGAACCTCATTATGTACAGTATCTTCTTCCAGATTTCCATTGTCCACAAAATAATGAACAATTTCATTGTCCATTTATGTTGGTTGTGAAGGCATATTCATGCTTTTTGCATTGGTTCTTTAGACATTATGTTTGTCCAAATTCGTTATGGCTTCTGCCAGCCATGATGGTGGGGTTACCTGGCTTGGAAAAGTCAATTCTCCATTGTTGCTTCCTGGAGCATGATCACCTACAACTACATTCATATCAACGTTGTCATTTCCAACTACATTCTCATTGACATTTGCATGATCAATAGAGTCATTAAGAATATCACATGTAGAAGTTGCAGGTGTTTCAGTTGGTCTAAAAACCTCCATGTTACTGTCAATTGGTTCATTGTTATATTGTGTTTCACTTACATGTTCATCATCATCACCACAGAAGGGTCCTCTTTGAGAGAGGGATATCATATTATCAACAGCAATAGTGTCTTCATCTACTTCCACATCTTCTTGGCCATCAACATGTGCTTGGACATCCCCTTCTTCTCGACCATCCACATCAAATGCCTGGCTACAACTAGTATCATGCATTAGAGCATCAGAATTCAGTGGCCATACTCTAGTCCTCTTAAGCCCACCCTTGATATTTGAAGGTGTGAGAGCCCTTTTAAAGGCTTTACTTTCAAGCTCGGCTAGCTCAAACCTTTTTACCTCCACCCCTGGATTCTTTTACATCCACAAAGCTCGCTCACCCCTGAAATAGTTCTTAAAAGGCCCAAACACATTGACATCTAGGGGTTGAAATCTGTGAGTGGTATGAGCAGGCAGTGTCAACAGGTCAATGCCCAAATTGTTAGCCTCCTCAATTGTTTGCAGACCAATGTGGCTTCCATGTCCATCTAAAACCAGCAGGTGTCTATTTACAGTTGAGACACAGCCTGGTATAGATGCAGCAAAGTGAGTAAGCCAATTCAAAAAGAGTTCTTTAGTCATCCATGCATGGGGATGTGCAGCCATGCATGCACCTGGTTCACAATTTTGTATATAGTTTTTGAGTTGAGTTTTACCTTTCAATAGATAAAATCCAAGGATTGAAGCACCAATTGCATTGACACAACATAGAATAGTGATCCACTCCCTACTCCTAGGCAAAATCTTTGGCACATTACAGCTCCCTCTCTTAGCAATTACCCGCATGCCACAATTCCTTCCTGCCTGTAAACTTGTTTCATCATAGTTCCATATATGGTCTGGAGCATAAGAATGTTTCTCGTATGCACTAGAAAGAGTGGCATAGAACTTAGACAGAATTGCAGGGCGTAGATTTAAAGCCCTGTCTCTATCTAGGCCCTCGGATGTACGTAACACAAGGTTTGGATGCCTTTTTTTAAACCCAAACCACCATGACTTACCAGGAAACCCATCTTTGGATGGGTTTGGCCTCCCCTAACAGATTTGAGCTACTGTGGATTTTAGCTGTATCAGCTCTATCCCATGTCCCATTTGGGCCATCTCCTTACATCACTGAACCACCTCGGCCTCCTCCTCTTCATTCATAACTATAAGAGGCCCTCTGCGCTTTGTATGCATGAGCCCATTTATCCAATAATGTATTGATGAGGTTGCAACCCTATGTTTTTTTGCAGCCGCGCGAATGGAATATCCATTGAACTCTATATCATCAATCGCAGCTAACATGTCTTGTTTTCTCCAACCTCTTGTTGCACTGATCTTCTTGGTTGAAATTTCACCTTGAACTGTGGTTGACAGTGGCTCTATGGTTGGCGGTGGGACAACATCGTCATCGACTACCACATGGCCATTCTCAACAACATTGTTGGGAGCATTGTTTGCATTTTCATGATCCACCCTCTCCTCATATGATGAGGTGCATCGTAGTTGGGCACCCCTGCTCAGTCACCTACTTGTTCTCCTTGTACGAGCAGCAATGCTGACTCTTTCCATGACTGCAACTACCTGCAGATTTATGAGGCAAGTTGATTATATAAGGGAAGCTGATTATACTAGAAAACTGGAAGTTGAAACTTGGAAAATATAAGTTGAAAAATTGAAGCTGATTATAATAGAAATAGAAATAACAATAATATTATGCAGTTACCTGATTATACTGTGCACACACTCTCTGATGGTATGTATCAATTATGCACACACTCTTTGATGGTATGTCTCCAGAGTAGTTTGCATGTTTGAAATGCAACTTCAGTAAGGGTTTGAGGTTCTTTTATAGTTATTTGTTGTTGAATTCGATTGGTAACAAGGGTGGACATGGATTGCAATCTCTCAAATTTGAATGTGTGTTCTGGATTGATTTGGATGTGATCCAATGGCTTGGAATTTGGCATGGTCGATCCTTGTGCTTTCATCTGTTTAATGGGTGCATTTAATGGGTAGGTGTCATTTATTGAACACAGTGGGTTGAATTGTTGAACTACCATGCAATTATGGTTGACATTCAATGACCTTTTGTTTCATAGGTATGAATGTGCCATGCGATATTTACCACCAATAGATTCTGTGATGGCTCCAATAGAGATATGTGGGGGTTGATTTGATGGGTACCTTGCACTAGTGGAAAATACTATAAAGGATATTTTGTAGTTCATATCTGTAGGTAGTTGGGACAAGATGTTTTGTACTCTAACATAAAGACTATTTATAGACTATTGTTGGCCCAGTCAACATATGGGCAGTTTTTGGACATAATTTAAAGTATTTATGCACTTAATATGAAATATTTATGTTAAATATTTGAGTGTATTTATGTCATGTTTTGGTGGCTGTGTGGGACCAGTACTATGACAACTACTGGTCCCTGTTCAACAATAGACACGTCTCCCCTATATGAAATGGAAATATTAAGAGCTTGAATCACATTGAGTAATAGTTGGGTCACTTCCATCAAGATGAGTTGGCACAAACTTGATTTTGTAATTGAGAACCCCAAGAACAATCCCTTCATCCTCCACATTTTAAAAAATTCGTAAATGGAGCCAGGAGCATTAATGTCTCCATTGATGCCATTAATAAAATCGTACGTGAGAACACGCTAATGCAATACATAAGAATATATTATATCAAAAATTTCACGTAAGAGATAAGATTTATGCACTAATTTACCTATGGCATGGGAGGACTTTCCTCGTGGGAGTACCAGCTAGAAACCTAATCAATCAAATCATATGTTTTGTATTTAGGATTTTTAGGATTTTTATTTAATTTTTTAATTTAAAAAAATAGGATGAAAAGCAGATAAAAATTGTCATGTCAAGATTCTTGTGCAATCAAATAACACATAAATAGTAAATAAACAGTTTTTTATTATAATTAAAAATAATTATTTTTTATGTTTAAAAGTTAAACATTTGGAAAAAGAATTTATATTAACAAACTGTAAGTCAAAAGATTTTGACCAAAAACCGATTACAATATACCTGCCAAAGGCAGGTATAAAAATTGAAAAAGTAAATAAACTTTAAGTTAAATACATAAATTGAAAAGGTAAATGTGAAATCATAACAACATAAAAGAATTTATAAAACTAATCATATCAATAAGTAATTGAAAACATACAAATAAATTATAAAACTAGTCATATCAATAAGTAATTGTTATTGTAGGAACATTAAAATGGCAAGAAAAATAGCTGCAAAGCAGCTAGTCCCTGCTCTAAAATAATGTTTATAATTTGTTAAATTGTTTACAAAATTTTTTAAAAAATTATTAGAGAAATTTAGTTAAGTGTTCACAATTGCTTTAAATCTAATATAGAACATTTGAATTGTTCGATTATTTGAAATAGAACATTCAAATTTTCTCATTATTCGATTTATTGCATTTAATGCAAAGTACTCAAATCTTTGCATTAAAAGTTAAGTTGGACTTGGCTTGGTGTTTTAAGTTTGAGCACTACTCATTGATACTAAAATTTGATTTCCAAAGTTTTGACATTGGATTCTAAAAATTCTGTCTCATGTAGTTATAATAGAAAAAGTCTTCCAGACTTTATCAATCATCAAACATTCCTTGGATGAGATGTATAAGTTCTATATATATTGAAATATCATGCCATTGTGAGGAAGCATTTAGACATTTTGTTTGTAGTTTAGTTTCAACATTTTCTTTATAGGTTTTGTCATTGGGATTGACATGACTAACAATATGGTTATGAGATCCCAAATAGCAGCATAGCAACTTTGAAGGTTGATATATTGTAGAATCAATTTGAACTTGGAGAATAGTATGAAGATCCTATTAGGATTGAAGGTCGGTATGTTGTTGAATCAATTTGAATTTAGAGAAAGGAATTGAAATCCTAAGAGTATTAAAGTCTGATATCTTTTACAAAAAAATTGAAACAATTTGAATTTCAAGTGGAGAAGACAATTGAATACATGTTAGTGTTTATAATGGTTTTGATATTTAGAAATTATTCACTAATATCAAATTTGTTTATAATTTTTTTTTTTTAACAGAAACGGCTAGGGGTTTTGATTATATATATAAAAAGAGGATTACATAAAAAAAGACTGATTTGAGTGCTCCCATGAAAGGAAGACAACCATCAATCCAAATTCATCATGATTCAGCTTGTAATTAGCATGATACCTTTCTGTCCTGTTGAAGCTAAAAAATCTAACGAGCTGTCCTAGGAGGAGTATGCAAAAGAAACACATTTCTGATGGTTTTCCTTATACAAAATTTAGGTGTTGAGCCCATCCAAGAAGCCAACAAAAACTAGAGTCTAAACTGAAGGAAACAAAGTTCCTGTACAAAGTACTAGATACCATAGAAAACATAAATAAACTAGGAAGCCAACCCATGGCTGGTGAAGATAAACTGCTAGTGAGGTCCAACATTCATGGCCGCACCCACAGAGTTCGCAGCCTTGTTCTTTTCAGTGCTCAGGTCCACGAAATTACCAGCTGTAGCCATGAAGTTCTGCAGCTTCTCCATCTTTCGGTTGATGCTCTCAAGCTCGCTACCTGTTACCTTGAGATTTCAAACCTTGCGGGGGTAGGCCATACCCAAGGTTTCCTCCAAATGCTCTATCTTTTTAGCCACACAAATATTTTGGGCTTTAACCTTAGAGTGAGAAGCAGTTGCAAAGTTATAAAGACGAGAAATTACCTTCCTGAACTCAATGTTTTCACCTCGGACCATCCTCACCTGTGGCTCCAATTCCTGCAAACGATCCAGGAACTCTACCTCAAACTTAGAGATACTGTGTTTCCTGTCCTTTACCACAAAATTTCCAACCCCTGTGTGCCTTCGGCAGGGACCAAGTACTGGGTAGCTCTCGGGTTCTACAGAATCATCCCACCTTTCCCCAGGCTGTGCTCCCCTACCACGCCCAGAATTGGAGCAACATCCTGGCTTGCAACATCTTCCACAGGTGGGATTCTCATCCCCCTGGTAACTGCCAACGCCACAACAACAGTGCTTCCCACCGCGTCCATCTCCATGATGTGCCATCTTACCAACACATAGACCGTTCGAATGATCAAACAACAAACGCGGACCAAGAAGGGCAGCGAGAAAATGCAAAACAGAGGAGTGAGTTCTGAGGAAGACCCGTAGCCAGGGTTTTATTAAACCATATAGCCTGCATGCCATCTAACTGGCGGTACGCTGGGGAGCTTTAACTTCGTGCATGCGAGGGGCACAATCGAGAAGGGAAAGAGTCGTCGATTTCCCAAGGGAGAAATCCCCAAAAATGATAATAATTATGCTAATTAAATGTGGGGTGACCATAAATGAGGGAGGGGGAAGAAGTAGGGTCTTTGGACTTAGCCCCAATTCCAACTATAGGTTTAGGGAATCCAAGAAGTTTCCAAACTATCCTCATCGAGCCTTAGGGTGCCATAGGCAAGCTCGACTCCAATATTCGCCATCTTGTCTGCTTTCTCATTCAGCTCTCGCAGGATATGAAGGAAGGTGATCTTATTAAAATCAATACTAATGCACTGAAGGAGGTGGTGCATTTTGGAGATGGGACTTTTCTGTTTAGCAGTAATACGCCTGGCTTCTCTGATAATGACTAGAGAATCTCTGAGGACTGCGAGTTTCTTAATTCCAAGGCTGGATGCAATATCCAATCCTTTAATGAGTCCTAACCATTCCGCTGCATTGTTGGTCTTTCTCCTAATGCCCTAGGCAAAGTCTTTCTTCTTGTTCCCCAAGGAGTCTAGAATTACTCCCCCCGCACCTGCCAACCCTGGAAATTTGTTTATAATTTTAATTTAATATTAAAAGTGAAAAAAAAAACATAATGAATTTGTTAATTGTCAATAGGATATTAAATTATTAGATAGAAATTTGAATATTATTTATATGGAATTTTTAAAAAATATTTTGAAATTTTTTAGAAATATTCTTATTTAAATTTGGCAAAAGTTGTAAACAAAAAGACATATTTCAAGTGTTCTATAGAAATTAGTAAATGAAAAGACATATTCCACATGTTCTATAGAAATTTCAAAAATTATTTATAGGAAATTTACCAAAAAAAAAATATTCAAATAGATATTTGAAAATTATTCATATGGAATTTTCAAAAAATATTTATAAATTTTTTAGAAATATTCTTATTTAAATATAGAAAAAGTTATAAACAAAAAGACATATTTCAAGTGTTCTATAGAAATTAGTAAACGAAAAGACATATTCCACATGTTCTATAGAAATTTCAAAAATGATTTATAGGAAATAATTTTTAGAAATATTCTTATTTATATTTCATATGGAATTTTCAAAAAATATTTATAAAATTTTTAGAAATATTTTTATTTAAATTTCATATGGAATTTTCAAAAATATTTATAAATTTTTTAGAAATATTCTTATTTAAATCTAGCAAAAGTTGTAAACAAAAAGACATATTTCAAGTGTTTTATAGAAATTAGCAAACGAAAAGACATATTCCACATGTTCTATATAAATTTCAAAAATTATTTATAGGAAATTTACCAAAAAGTAAAGGAAAAGACATATTTCACATGTCCTTTACACTAAAGAGTTCACTGCAGAAATTTTAAAAATTATTTATAGGAAAATTACCAAAAAAAGTAAAGGAAAAGACATATTTCACATGTCCTTTACAGTAAGGAGTTCACTGCAGAAATTTCAAAAATTATTTATAGAAAAATTACCAAAAAAGTAAAGGAAAAGACATATTTCACATGTCCTTTACAGTAAGCAGTTCACTATCTTGAAAATACAAAAGTCTGTCACAAAATTCAAGAGTTTGAACTGTATTGACTGATAGAAGCATCAAAAGTTTGATCTGTGTTGACTGATAGAAGCAGTGAAGTGTTTTCTGCACTCAAAAGTGATTTGTTACAAAAATATGTCCAGTTTAGTGTTCTTGCACCTATTTGATGTGCTTTTCCACCTGCAGGATAAAAGTAAGTGTAAGAATGCATTGAGTAAATTATGAAATTGAAAGTCTAAATTTTTTGAAAAAAACAATGGCTTTAAACATACCTTTTAAGGAGTTTGTCATTATGTGAGCTATGTCTTCACATCAACAATTATATTTTCATGATTGAGTATAAACTTCCCATAAAAAAAGAAGTCACGCAACATGTAAATGACAGTAGATTTGTTCTCGAGATAATCTTCATATGATAGTGCTATCAAATCTGGCAATAATTTTCCTAAGATGTCACCTCTTAGTGTACATGGTACTTTTGCATTTACTGTGTTAATTATGATACAATTTAACCGATGCAAATAGTTGACAGGAGTTTCAGCACTACATTTTGCACAATGTAGCATTGTCCCTTGTATTGCTCCAAAATTTTATATTCCTAAATTGCATTTGGAGCATGTTGGCTGAAAATGATTGGAATATATGTTTAATACCTGCAATGTTCCTTGAACCTATTTTACATTGTTGAATGTTACTTGTTGGTCATGATCTATTTATAAAAAGTATGTTAAATATATAAAATATTTTCATATGGTTGTCGTTTCTCACCTCGCTCGTGGAATTCAGTACTATTTTTAGATCATTCAATGCCTTTTCTGCCCTTAATGGCATGATGAATGTCGATTTCCCTGTACGTAGTATACTTGGTTGAAATTCTTTTCGTTTGACGAGATTCATGAATAGTAAGATAGGAAACTCTTTTTTGAAAGTTGGTCTTGAATCTCAACGAACTGTTGGACTCAAATTTTGAAAATAATTGTACCTACATTATAACAAGATACATATTATTATTATTTGTTATGGATAGCAAAGAAAAAAGAAAAAAACTAATATTTTGTGAACTACATGCATGGGTAGGAATAGGTTTACGATTGCCTTGTCATTTCCAGAGTTTCCATCCTTGATTTCGAGGACATGTTGCATGCCTAATTTCTTGGCACTTGTCACAATAGCACCAATTGTTCCAAGTGTGTACGATTCTATTGACAGTAGAAGTCTTCTAATGGTTGTGTTTGGTAAGAAGTAGTATTCCTCGCAAACATATGTTATATTTTATATGGTAGTATGATGGTTCACTACTAATATACAATCAAATTCACCATGGTCATAATTGGTTTTGGGTGCGATCTTGAAATTTTTTATACGAACAGCTTTTCCTAGAAGAAGTTTTTGTTCAT
This sequence comes from Larix kaempferi, assembly GCA_027924585.1. Lineage (NCBI taxonomy): Eukaryota > Viridiplantae > Streptophyta > Pinopsida > Pinales > Pinaceae > Larix > Larix kaempferi. The sequence goes on along the minus strand of BSBM01000569.1, from coordinate 9,791,651 downwards.
ATTGTTGAATGAGACTGCCTCGTACATTCAAGGTGACTGTCATTTCTCCTTTTGAATCTGTTAAGCCTGATCGCATAATCTCAATTGACTTATTTGTTTTGTCAAGCATTGCTCTATATGTAACAATCACATTACCATCGAAGACATCTCCTATCTTGTAACCAACCAATTCTTCAATAGTTATTGCGGTTGCATGTGTTTTGCTTTTGCCTATAAAGAGAAACCAAGCATAAGTTAGCTAAAGAAGAATCAATGTTTTTGCATATAAAGACAAAGCAAGCAGAAGTTAGCTAAAGAAGAATCAAAGGTAATTTTTAAAGAAGAATCAAAGGTAATTTTTTGAGAAATTTGCTTCAACAATGTTTGACTTCTGCTTGTAATACTTCTTTTTCCTATTCACCTTTAATCTGTCTTTTCATGTTGCCGTGGATGGGAAAGAAAAGCAATACCTGCATTAGGACAGACTTGCTTGGTCATATAAATCGAATGCAATGATTTATGTTCATAGTTCTATGATACAATCTATACTAAAAAACAACAAATAATATAATTGATGGACGAAGGAATAATGGTTGCCAGGACAAATAAATAATGTCAGCGCGGCTAACCTTTAATAAAAATAAAGACGAGGGGACTAACCCGAGCCAATTTTTGATCCAACACGTTATAATATAGAAAAATGGATCGAATTGAACCAAGTCGTACCTACAACAATTGCCCTACCCTAGATTAACCCCTGAGTCCACAGTAATTAATTACAGGGTGCTATACTTCCACAGACGGTAATGTCGTATTGGTTTCTTTGTCATTATCACACATAAATAGTAAAATGCCTATAATATAAACATGGGTAACTAATTTTTCAACATTACAGTTTGTAATGTGATTATCTAACAACGATTTCAGACCGTAGAAGTAATAATCAAAGGGTTGATTATACATATGAAGACAGCTTCAAAGATTCTTCATTGCCCCAAGACAGTTAAGAAAAGGATTACACATGCCGATGGAATTTTAATAACATGGTTGAACATGAAAACCAGATACACTGGAGGGGTTAATGTCTGAGTTGAACCCACACTCTTGTTCATAGATATGTTATATTGTTAGTTTACTTGAAGCAGTCCTGAGAGATTGTAATTTGCTCCTATTTCGATTTGTTTACTAGTTGTGCAGAGTGGTGCGGTCTTTTTGAATCTAACATGCAACGTGCTGGCCAACCGTTCCTCTGGTTGTGCTGTGGCCCTTAGTGTTGATAGTGGCCCGAGATATTTTCATGTAACAAATATAATCAAAATAATGAAAAATGAGAATTTATTGTTAAAAAAATACAGGAATTCTCACCTTGCATATTAACATATGTAACACTAGCAAACGGAAAACCACCATTTAAAAAAAAATATGTAACACTAGAAGATATCTGAAACCCTATTTTTGAAACACCATAAAATATCCGAAAGCCTGTCTCTCTACATAATTCAAAACAAAGGCCAGTTGAACACCAGTTATATCCAGAAACTATCAAAAGGATAGCGGCAAACCACCATACCATTTGAATGGGATGAGCCATACAGACAATTATATTCTTATTAAAACTACAAAACCTCTGTTGTCCTGCCTATCGAGCAACCCTAAAAGCTTTCACTAAAATATATCTCCAACACAAATCAATAACAAAAAATGCAAAAGAGTTGGTTTGGGCTTACACACCACTTACCATATATGTGAATGACAGGCCTTTCAATGATAATTCCGATTATCATTTGATGCAGTGCACGCACTCCATGAGCATCACTGGAACAACATCTCGCTTATCCTTCAAACTAGGACAACGTTAATCGCCCATCCCTCGATCCAATTTGATTATTAAACTGTATGGATTATTAAAATTTCATTCTCAGCTTTGAAACTGAAACGATCCAGTGACAGTAGGGTAGAGTTAAAAGAACAGGAGTGGCGTGAAACGGCCAGAAACGGAAACGATCTGGTGAAAGTTAATACAACAGGAGTGGTGTGAAACGGCCAGGTGAGAGAAGATTGGTCATCGAATGAAAATGGATGTTACTGAGGAACATAATAATATGGTATAACTTCAGCTGGAGTTCCAACAGGCACAGGACCTTCAGGAATGCCAAGACCCTCCTCCTTCAACTCATCTCTTAGCACAATATCCACGAGGAAATCAAAGATATCTCTTCTAATTATGGCAACTGCTATGTCTTCTATAAAGTGCATCACTTATTTTCTTCTGTATGAATCCATAAGCACAGAGTAAGCTCCAAAATGAACATTTCACAAGCTTTTGCAAAAATCACAGGCAGCTCAGCTGAAATCATCCTCACATCTTCATCTTCCTTCGTAATTTTCTTCATTTCGCATGAGACTGTGGAGGGTAATTCATGCCTTAGGCGACCTCGAGAGTAATTCATGCATGATACCACCTGCGATGCATGAGAGGAGGTGTGAAAACTTATAGGGAGAGGCGACGACTTAATGAGGCCACACGCTGAGAGAATGGTTCCGGTGAGCAGATCGCGGTCATGCCACGCGTAGCTCATGCATGGACGTGGTCACGTTCCCTTGCAGGTCCTTGTCATGATCAGCTAAATTTTAAAATTTTAATGATATCCAAACAATTATGGATAAAACAAACCGTGTCGATGGGCCATTAAGATAGGGTAACTCGTCCATGGAGAATGAAGTAAGATCAATCTTAAGCAAAAATATCAGCTGTGACAAGGATAGCAGTAACTTGTAAGCCTGCTTACAGGGTGGAGCAAATGATATAAAACTTAAGAGTGGTGAATAAACGTTCTCTGTCGGCGAAGTCCAAAGCTGTATCTCGGGGGCACATAGGATCAAACGGAAAGCAGCGCTTTCTTGGCATATTAATTGGTGACAAGAAACTATCGGGGTTGGATTAAGCTCATCAAATCAAGGCCTAAACATATATCGTTATGTGCCCGTCACTTCTATATTAGCTGTCAATGAAGTCATTTCTGAATTAATGAAATTGGTATCTGCGCATAACATTTTCTTTTATAATCATTCAAACATTCCTATTAATCATATTCATTAAAGATTTACAATGTTTATACCAAAATATTTTTAATGATGATGTTCTAAAATAACATAATCTTTAATCGTTAAGGGAGAAGCATACTGTTAGTTAGTTAAATTAGTTTGCATGGACTTTAATATCCATTTCGTTAGTGGAGATCCAGGTGACAATGTCGTGGGGTCAATTTGACTTACAAAATTTCTGAGTTCTCCACAATGACAGTTATATTTTGGTTGGGAAAATGCTCTTCTATGCCAATACAAATAAGGTTGGAGATCGCATGGTTGGGTGAGAATTTCTATAATTAAAAAAAATGAGTACAAAATGCTACTACTGGTTTCAAGTTCAAATCCGAAAAGGACAAAGCTATTGCTCACATGTTCAATTTTCAATACTTTCATAAGTTCAAATGACAGAATATGTTCATACAACAAATGATTCATAAACTTTCGTGCACATGTTGACAACTTGCTTAAGATACTATTCAACAAATTTCATTTCGTTGCTTCGGGATTTGCTTACTATAACTGACGCTTTAGAAGTGATGACTATGGCTGGTGAAGCCATGTGCAAGTACTTCCGGGAAGATTAATACGGTGGATAGGAAATGCTTTCCATGGTGTTTAGTTTGCGAGAAATTTTGAATAACGGTTTCACCTCAAGTATAAAAATTCGATGATTTCAAAAACTTTAGAACACCCAAATTTTTTGAATTTGAGAGTTGTAACCAAGGTTCTAAAAATTTCTGTCGATTTTTTTCAAAATATGACCGAATCGTCGCCTTAGAGGTTGGCTAACAGGTCCACGGGGAGCAATAGTGGCCTGGCCGCCATGAAAAAGATCAAATGCTATTAACCGATACCTGGCTACCTTTTTCAATCGTTTGGATGGGATTCAATGTCGCTTATTTCTTCTTCACTTAGACCATTTGCATCTCTCTATAGCCACCAAGAGACTGATTTCTGCAAAATACCCAATGATTAAAAAATAACACAGAATTAGGCAAAGTGGTGATGATATTTGAAGCTCCAATATGATGATGGCCTGACCAAATTTGGGCTTGTTGGTATCACGTTGGAAATTGTAGATGAAGGTATAATATATAGGTTGCTTCAACAACTTAACATGTAGGATGATTTGGATTGGAAATATAGTCCCAAGCTTGAATATTTGTGTCATCCTTTACGTGGAAATGATAAGAATAAAAAAGTTATTAGATACTACTAATGACAAGAAGTGTGATCAACAAGAAGTGTGATCAATGAGGAAGTAAAACACACAAAACCTCTAAGCGAGATGCATGATTTTACTTATGCTAGGATATATATTAGCATAGCTACATAACTTGTGGTTAATAAATCCTGCCGTTAAATGCCTATAGGCCATAAGTTAAATGATAATGTTAGCTTTTTATTAATTAAGAACAAGAAATCCACAATTTAAGTAGCAATATTCTTTAATTATATAATCTAAAATTGGTTTTATTAACTAAAAACAAGTAAGAAAATAGATTAACTTTTAGAAAGGAACTCTAAACAAATGAACGAAAAAGAAAAGGAGCAAATGTACTCTAATGGTAATGTTGGTTGTCCTAACTATGCTCACAACAAATTAAGAAAGAGCCCACACAAAACTATCTTTTTTAAAAAGGAACCATTATAGATTTAAATCCTTAACATATTAATGTTGTGTTTTTCCTATGAAATAATGAATTATCTAGACCAAAATTTCGTCCATTTCGTGGTTTTGACCCATCATATCGTCAATGAAAACTCCTTGCAAGAAGACTCTAAATCGCCCTAAACGAAACCCTGAAACTTTGATTGATACAACAATATGAACTCCATCGGTTTTGAACTGTGCCCCACATGTTGTTGTCTATTAAGAGAAGGGTAATCACTGGCATGAATATTCATGTATTCTTTCTAATAGCCTAATGTTGCAACGCTAAACTCAGTGGATTGCTATAGCAGAATTTGTAACTTATTGAGGTGTTCAAGTAAAGAGCCTTGAACAACGACATAGCTAGTTGACATTTGACGTGTGGGGAAGGATTGATGAGATCAAATGTCAATAGGGCCAAGATCTACATTAACTCATATAATACCATGAATTGAAATGACATAATATATGTAGCAATAATAAGTAAAATATTTTTTTAAAGGTAGGTTCAAAACCTTTCAACTTGCCACCGAGTGTCATGCACCAGCTTGCATTTTAAACAAACCATATCCCAAGCTCAGTGCATTATGCGAGTAAGGCATTAAATGGTTAATGACTAAGATGATTAGCACGTGGGCTAGGGTTCACATCTAGTGCCTAATGTTGGTTCATGCATCGTGGTTTAGAGCTTCGTCAATTGCCCAGAATTATATAGCTGCACATGTCGACTCACTCTACGTCATAAACGTATTAATTAAAATTTAAATGTGAATACATTTATTGGTAGGAATGATTCTATTAGTTTTGCTTCTGACAAAATGATTTTCTAAAGTTCTTCAATAGTTTTCAAATATATATATATTAAATTAATTTTTTGAAAATTAAAATATATTATTTAAACTAGCAATTGTTTGTTGATATGGTTGGGAAATAAGAAAAAAAATGGTAAAAGATACAATCACGAGTTTACATTTTTGCTTAGTATTTGATATTAGGAAATAGTCTTTATACGACAAAAGATGGAAATTGCAATCATTAGTAAACATTTTTGCTCAGTATTATATAACAAGAGACATTGTTTACAATTGAAGCAACGAAAAATCTAGGGATACTTCTACTATCATAGTAGAAAGATATTGCATGGAATACATGGAAAAGTACAAGTACATTGATATTGGTCGACATTCTTGGTATTACGTAAAAGCTAATTAAAAAATGAATAAATATTGTTAACGTACCTTTAATTTGTTTACTGGGAAGAATCAATGAAGCCAACTGGTACACAGTTTAAAGCAAATGTAGCAAAGCATAAATAGCTTCATGGTCACTCCAATATGCTTCTAATATGTTGAATTGACAATGTTCAGAAGGCAAATTTGTCCAAATGTGATCAATGTGACTTTTTGTTTCTGGTGTAGATTTGTTTGTTATTTCATGTAAGTGTTGTGAGTGCATGTATTCTGTTAGTTGTTTACTTCTTTGATTATTTGCGTGGATGTTGATATTGAAATCACCAATTATCAAAACGATGTTGTCGCCATGAAGCATTTCAGCCTTGGCAATTGAGATTGTTTCAATGATTGTTGAAGTAGATGAAAATGGAGCAGCATATATGTTCATTATGCAAATATGTTGTTGGATATATATCTTTGACATAACAAGTTCAACTTTCTCATTGCAAATGTTTTTGTTTGCAATTATGTCTATGTTCTTTTGTATACAAGAGAGCACACCATGAACAAAGTATGATGTATTAAAATTGTATCTTGAAAATTTGTTTGCTTGGTGGGAAATTTGTTCTTGTTTCTTGAAAACATAGAATCATATTGCTCATGAGATCCTCATCTTGTAGTATGTCATCAATATGTGCATGCAAACTTCGTGTGTTTAATGTTGCAATTGAAAGTCTAGTGGAACATGAAGTTGATTTTTCAATGTAGTCTAATTTCCATGCTTTATCTTTAGTTAGTTGTTTCATTTATATTGATACTTTTTTGTTTACGTTGAAGTTTTCTTGTGTAAATATTTTAACTAGAAATAGTGAGTCCATGGATTTCACTCGCGATAAAGCTGTGTATAATAATCCATGTGTTTTAATGTTACTTGGATCAAATGCAAGTCTATCTAAAGTCAATCCCTGTGCTTTGTGTATTGTTCTAGCACATGTTAATTGTATTGGGAATTGTTTTCGTACAATTGTTTGATTCCTTCCTTTAGACCAAGACAATGGCTTCACAATACGAAATATTGGTGTCCAAGTTGGTGAAATTTTTTCGTCATAGAATTCAAAAAACTTTTCTCGTTGCAATTTTCCAACAGTTGGATCAATAAATTCTACCCAGACAACATCAAATTGTTTGTTATGCACTAAGTAACCCTTGAATGCTCCATCAACACCATTGACAAGCCCATCTTCTATGTTGTAGTTTCCTGCATATAATTCAACGAGGACATTTTTTTTTACTAGTATTCTGGGTGGTAAATTTGTTGTCTTGTCATAAGTGTGAAAGTTCTTTTGACTATTCTTAGCTTCATCGATTGCTTCAAGACTTATTAGTTCTTCATCTAGTTCTGAAAGCATTTTTTCATTATGGCTTTGGACATCCTTGTTTCTATAAAATAAGTATGGGAATAATGGATCTGTAGGTGCTGGTTTATAACAATGGTGATTTATGTACTCTATGTCCTCATCAGATTGCTCATTCAATATCATTTTGTTAAATATTCTAATAAAGTCTTCATCTTTTTGACGCATAGTTAGGTGCAATTGATAGCATTTGACTTTTTCTTGCCAAAAAGTATATGATAATTTTTCCTTGTTCAATATTGGGTTTTCAAAGATAAAGGAATCTTTGACAGGTTGTGCTTGATACAAATCACCTACGAAAATAACATCGACATTTCCGAAGTATGTTGTTGGCATATGCTTTATTTCGCGTAATCGTTTGTCAATTTGGTACAAGAATGTTGAGCCAACAAGGGATGCCTCATCAATTAGAAAAACACAAAGTTGTTGAAAGTGTTTTGTCAATGTGTCCAATTTTTCACTATTTAGGGGTAGGTATTCTGATTTGTTGAAGGGCATGAAAAGTGCGGAGTGTAATGTGACACCTCCTGCATTGAATGTTGCTTTTCCTGTGTAAGTTCTTATGAGTCCCTTTATTTTTTGTGGGTCATACTCAATTATATTATTATACATGCGTACAAGAGACTAGAATAATGCTTTTTCAAGAAATGTTTTGCCCGTTCCTGTGCCTCCTGTCAAGAACAAGTAAATTGGTTCATTTGGTGCATTTTTCTTTTTAGTCAATATATCTTTCACTATAGCTGCTTGTTCTTTGTTTAATTGTCTCCTGATGTCATAAAATGTTTCGTTTTCTAATATATGTGGTTGCTTTACAATGTGATAGGGTTTCTCAAGTGATGTTTTTATGTTTTTAATGTCTTTGTAGTATTTGACATCAACATCGATGTTACATTCCTCATATTTCTCGTAATCATTGAGGAATATATCAATACTAATTGTTTGGTTATCTTTAATTGTGTCTCTATTAAACACCTCATAATATTTAGTTTCTAGTGTGATCGATGCATCGTCGATGTCACCCCATGCTTCAATCATTCTATATGTGAACATTTGTTCATTTTTTTAATGGTACTTTTCAAGCTCATGTATGCATTATGCCAAGTTGAATATTGTTCCTTGAAAATGATTTCATCATGTCGATAAGGAACATACAACATTAATTGTTCTCTGTAGTAATTATCAGGATCTTTATGTTCAATATATCTCACATATCTAATCACATACGACATATCACTTTTTTTTTCGTTTATTTCCTTTTTTGTATAACTTGATGCAAATTCTGCTAAGCATATATGTTCAATGGTTGCAGGATGATCTAGATACCAATCAATGATTGATGCACATGCTATATCTTCTAAATCATCTCGTTCCTGTTGCAAATCCTTTGGTTTTTTCAATATAAATGCTCGTTGGTCTTTGGGTGAAGTATTAATGAATATGCATTTCCTTGAACTAGTATTCAAAGGCAAAGATAGAACAATATATACAGCTTGTTGTGCAGACATTTGTTGCAAGTTCAACAAAGCTTTTCCAAGCCTACTTATTGTTTGTATAATGTCATTTTTTGTTTTTTGGTGTTCTTCTCGTATATGCTTAAATGTCTCTATCATTGTTCTATCGAGCTTTGTCATATAAGAGCTACAATATGTAGCTGAAGCATATGAATCAAGTACATATTGGGAGTCTGTTTTTGCATTCCAAGCTCTTGGAATATGATGGGAAAAATTGTTTGTCCATATGTCTACAGGTCTTCTTTCTAGTAGGATTGTTGTTCATTTTAGACTACATTTAATGGCATTTATGTAATCGTCTTCTGTCAAACTCAAGCTCTCTAAGAAATGATCAAATGTATACGTGGCATCATATTTAGTATGCTCCATAGTATCAAAAATTAGTTTTGCATTTCTTTTTGTTATATCATTCTTAAATTCTGTTGGTTCAAGTATTCTTGTTTTTCTCATTGAGGGTATGGGGAAGTTGAACCTACAATGGGAATTTTTATTTTTCCTACAAGTTCTTGTGTGATGGTGATGTTGAATTATTTTAAGATCATTTGTAAGTAATCTTGAATCAGAGGACAAATATCTATCTACAAATTCCTCTATCTTAGCATTTGTATTTTTACCATATATTGGTGCATCTTTTATCCATAGTAATCCATGATCATGTTCACTGCCTCTATTTTGGAATTCAGTTACAAAGAAATAGTCTTTTATCTCACCATAGTATTTGTAGTCATAAGAAAGAAGTTGTCGTAGCGCATTTATCCTATTTCTATAGTATCGTACACAAGTTACAGGGTCATTTCGTACCAATGTTTCAATTTCATTATCTTGTATTTCATTTTCAACAGGAAGATCTGCTTTTGCTCTTATATCTTTTAGTGCATTGATTAATGGTTTCCAACGATGTTCCGCATTGCTAAATGATACAAAAAATTTCGAGGGCCCTAACTGTCGTATCATTGCATAAAGGTTTCTGCGTACACCTAGATGGTAATCTGGTGGTGTGCGGATTGATTTTAGATCCATGTAACCAATGTCTGATTTTAGTATGCGGTCCAAATTTGGTTCTGACTTAACATCTTTTGCTAGTAACTTCCTTCCCTTTAGTTGTCCCTTTCTTATTCTAATCCAAATACAATTTAATACTTGATTAAGGATAATGCGAATTGCCTTGTAAAACAAATTTGTGATGTGATATGCAAAGTCATGGTCCTTGTGTAATACCTCCCACCTAGAAATTTTTTGATAAGTAAGACTTTTTGTAACATCGTTAGATCGTTTTTGTTCGTAGAAAAGTGTAGGGAAACTCATTTCCTCTAAATATCTATCTTGGAAAATTTCCAACGGAATGTAGCCTTCACTAGGAGCAATGTTTATTTGATTGTTTTGAAGATCATATATACTATGTGAATCTGCGAATCCATGGAGTAGTGTCTTTGTTACTGGTTCTTGAGTATTTTCATCGATGGTAGTCTCACTTTCATTATCAATATCAGTTTCATGGCATCCTTTTCCTAGTTGAACATTTCTTTCCAATTATCATTTATAACAACTTTCTCCATTTTATAGAGCATTGTTTTGCACAATCGCTTTAATGCTTTCATGACTAGATGTACAAGTATGTGACCAAAAGCATAAGAACTTTTATAGGATAGTCTTTTTTTACTTGCCACTGCAACAGTGTCGGTTTCTTTTATGTCACGAGGCAGGGAATGCTGAATTCGAGACATGTCAGTTGGAACATTGATAACGCCTCCAGTTAGGCCCATTTGTTGACCTCTATATTTTTGTCCTAGCTCTCGTATTTGCAAAAAAGGCAATCTTGGTGATACTAGCCTTTCCTCTAATTCATTTAATTGCTTGACTATGCCTATGCACTTGTTTCTTCTGATACGTTGTGGACATGCAAATTTAGGAATCTCATCATGTTCAAAAGCTTTTTGACAAAGTTTGCATGTGTATTGGTTTTCTAAATTTTCACTTGTGTATCGTTTCAATTGTGTTTTTTCTATTTCCATGCCTAGTTTTTCTATATGTTTATCTTTTGTTTTTACAACATCCTTTCTAAAAAAGTTGAAATCACAAACTACGCAATTGTAAATCGGAATATCAGAGGCTTGTTTTTTATATGTTTTTTTAGCTAGTGTTGGAAGTATGTTTTCTTGTTTTTGTTCATCTTCATGCCAAACTCTAAGTTTCTTCTCTTGTTTAAATGGTTCAAATTGTTCACAAATAAGATTTGCATTTCTTTTCTTTGTAGCTATTCTATTTATTTCCACATCAATTATCTTTGTTTTTGGATCAAATATAGCATCACCCCTCATTATTTTTTTGATAGAGCGAAGAGACAATTTTTTTTCTACTTGTAGTTGTATATTGTTACTAGACAATATTGTATATGTCCTATTGTTTGTTGCTATTACTTTTTGCAATGGTTCATAATGAAATCGTTCCGTGCCTATTTCATATTGAATGACATTAAAAACCTTTGATGTATTTCTTACTGGATGGAATTTAGCTAAAATGCTTGTTGTTTTAGCAGACCATATGCATATTTCTATGTTCCAAATGTAGGATATCCAACTGTAGACAAATGGACCACCTTCTATGTAGCCTTTTTTATATGGTAATTCCAAATTGACAATATATGCTTGCCAGTTTGCCACTCCTGGAACATTTTTCAATATGTCAATATTGATATAATGTTCTATGCATCTTATTGCAAAAGAATCATTTTGCATTATTGCATCGGACAACGTTTGCGCCACTATGTGTCATAAGCAAGGCGCATCATATTCATTTTCTGTTAAGTAGCAAATGGTTTGAAATGAAGTCTCACCATCTGCACTATTGAATCCATGAGCTCGTTGTTAGGAACCCATGTCTTTACTTTGTTAGTATATTGTTGTTGGACGCATATGCTTTGTAAGTCGTCCCGTAGTATTTGTTGATCCATAGTTTGTGTTATTGTTGTTTGGTGCATATGCTTTGTAAGTCGCCTGTAGTATTGTTGATTCATAGTTTGTATTGGCCCATGGTTTTGACCCATAGTATTGGCGCCTAGACTTAGTATATAAGTGTGTGTTGAGGCCTATGAAAGCACAATGAAGTTATTTTGTATTGAGCTTGCTCAAAGGAGGTTGCCCCCTCGAAGTGGCCTGCGATCAATAAAAGTATTCTGTGATCTATTATATCTTGTATTCATCAATTAATTGTTGCAGGTTCTTTTCATATGGTATCAAAGCACTTTCTTGGGCTCGTTGGGTGAAATTTCTACCAATTTTTTTTTCGCATCTGTTGCAGGTTCGGATCTGGGAATAATCCCTATCCGCTTAACTGTGGGAAGTACTTGGGCATAATCCCTAAAACTCATTCTGAGGAGTACCACAGGAACCCCGAAGTAGCTGGCCCATTGAGAGGACCTTCTAGCGAAAAGGGCAACGACCCCTGCCTGATTGACTAGTTCCCACCCGTGAGGTAAACCAAGAGTTGTCATTTTTGGCAAAGCGGTTATCATTTTTACCTGAGCCGTGGGGTGAGGGGTATTGCCCCAATACGCAAGCCGTCAGACAACATTGGTGGCCGAGTGAATCCCCTGAACTGTTAGGAAGCCGAGCATACGAGGTCCATATCTATTTTCAGCTGATAAATTGTAGATTTCCTCTGTCCAAAACTGTTGCCGATCACTTTCGCGTCGTTTCAGATCTATCTGTTGCCAATTGCTTCAGTGCCATTTCAGATCCATCTGTTGCCGATCCCTTCCGCACCATTGCAGATCCATCTGTTTCCGATCCCTTCTGTGCCGTAGTAGATCCATTCTGGAAAAAAAAAATTCGCCATATCTCCCTTGTTTTCACTCCGTTTCCCTTGAAACTTCCCTGGCACCCCTATAATCCCATTCTGCATATTTCATTCTTGAGGACCCTATCCCAAATTCCACTTCCCAAAGCCCGAAATCCCACATTTGTCTATTTTTAGGGTTTGCCATAACTTCTTCGGATTTCACCCAATCACCTTCAAATTTTACCACAGAGTTCCTTTCCTAATTCTGCTTCTTTTTCCCTCTCTACCAAATTTTCCCATTCTTTCACCCTGCTTCTAAAATCCTCCTTTTCTGCTTCCCTGTCCATTCGATAGTGTCCAAAACCTAGTCAAACCCAAATTACCCTTCAGATTTTTTCCCAAATCCAGATTTTCCTTTACTGAAACAATTTCTGTTTTTGTTTTTCTACCCACTCAAAAAAAAAAAAACTCCTGGTTAGGGTTGCCACCCGCGCAGGAGCAAAAACCATGGAAGAAGCACTTGCAGCCATCCAAGCCAAACTCTAGGATCTGGATGAAAAATTTCTCGGCCTCCATCTTGAGCATTCAGCCATGAACAACAAACAACAGTCTGAGTCTTCATCAGATAATGGGTTCTCTTCTTCCAACAATTTTCGTGGTCCGAAGCTTGATTTTCCTCGCTTCAATGGTACCGATCTGACTGGATGGATCTATCATGCAGAATAGTATTTCCGTCTGCATAATACTTTGATGTCAACAAAGTTCCACTTGCATCCTTTCATTTGGAACAGGAAGCTCTTCAATGGTAACGTTGGTACATTAAGGCTCATGAAGAGCCAAAATGGACAGATTTTTGCCAGCTCCTTTTGCAACGATTTGGTTGAAATTTTGATGACTTCACAGGAGCCCTCACTAAAATTCGCCAAATTGGCACTGTGAGAGAGTACCAAACCGAATTTGAGAAACTAGCCAACCACACTGAAGGGTTGCCTGATGACTTCTACCGGAGTTGTTTTATCAGTGGTCCAAAGGATGCAATCCGCTCTGAGGTCAAAATGTTCTATCTCAACACAATGATGGAAGCCCTGGGGTTGGCTAAGTTGGCAGAAGACAAGATTGCAGCCCAATAGCGCTCCAAACCCACTTTTGTTCCCTTCCGAAATATGGGTTCTCAACGATCTCCCATCCCGCCAACTCCTCGACCAACTCCTATCAAGTATTTGTCTGAAACTGAGATGCAGGCACGCAGAGAAAAATGGCTTTGTTATCATTGTGATGAGAAATTCACTCGGGGACATAAATGTGTTCAGTGAAAGCTCTATCTCTTGGATATGGATTCTCCGTCTGCCTCTGAAATTGGTGAAGAAGCTCCAGATACACTGGATGCTCCGGTCGACATTCTGGAGTCGCCTATTGACCCTCCGTCTCAGGACGACTAGCCATATATATCTCTCCATGCTTTAGTTGGAATCACCACCCCCCCAAACCATGCGGGTCAGGGGTTACTTTAAGAAGCTTCCTCTTACAATTCTCATTGATTTTGGTAGCACTCATAATTTCATTGACCCTCGGATCGCCAAACAGGCTGATTGTTTTATCCATCCTTGCTCCAACTTTGAAGTCATGGTTGCTAATGGGGGCACCTTACCTTGTAAAGGGAAGTGTCGTATTATGCGTATCTCTATGGGAGATTATAACCTGCGCTCTAACATGTTTGCCTTGACCTTAGGCGGATGTGATGTGGTTTTGGGCGCTCAATGGCTACACACACTTGGCCCCATCTTATGGGATTTTGCTGAACTTTGGATGCAGTTTTCCCCCAATGGAAAAAAACACACATTGACAGGCTTACAACCAGGGTCTCTCAGCATCATCAGTTCCCATCGCATGGAAAAAATCCTTAAGAAGAATTCACATGGTGTCATCGCTCAGATCCATTCCATTCAGATGCAACCATCAGCGGTCTCCACTACTCCTTTGGATCTACAACAAATTCTGGATCGATATACAGGTGTCTTTGCTGAACTAGTGGGATTGCCACCTTCAAGGCCAGAGGACCATCTTATTCAGCTCCTTCCTGGAAGCGTTCCTCCCAACATCAGGCCCTATCGCTACCCATTTCACCAAAAAACAGAGATTGAAATGCTTGTTCGGGACTTACTAAAGCAAGGTATTATTCGCCTAAGCACTAGTTCCTTTTCTTCACCAGTTCTTCTTGTCCGCAAAAAATATGGATCATGGCGCCTCTGCATTGACTTCTGAGCACTTAATCACCTCACTATCAAGGATAAGTTTCCAATTCCTGTTGTTTATGAGCTTCTTGATGAGCTTCATGGTGCTCAATTTTTCTCCAAGTTGGATCTTCGTTCTGGGTATCATCAAATTCGGGTTCATGAGGATGATATCCCTAAGACAGCTTTCCTCACACATGATGGACACTATGAGTTTTTGTTCATGCCCTTTGGCCTCACTAATGCTCCTTCCACATTCCAGGCCTTGATGAATAAAATATTCCGACCCTACTTGCGGAAATTCATTCTGGTATTCTTTGATGATATCCTCATCTACAGTAAAACCTGGGTTGAACATCTCCAGCATCTGGATCTTGTAATGAAACTTTTCTCTGACCATCATCTCCACGCCAAACAATCTAAATGTGTTTTTGGACAGAAGGAAGTCAAGTATCTCGGACACATTATCTCAGCAGAAGGGGTTCGTGTGGATCCTTCCAAAATCGTTGCCAAGAACAATTGGCCGCATCCTCAGACACTCAAGAGCCTTCATGGTTTTTTGGGGTTGATTGGCTACTACCGCAAGTTTGTCAAGGATTATGGGAATATTGCAGCTCCATTAACTGCTCTATTGAAAAATGATGCTTTTACATGGACACATGCTACTGAGTGTGCATTTGACAAACTGAAACAAGCTATGTGTACTACACCTATTCTAGCTATGCCTGATTTTTCCAAGCCCTTCACTATTGAGAGTGATGCTTGTGGCAATGGACTTGGTGCTGTTCTCCTTCAAGATGAACACCCCATTGCGTTCACCAGCAAAGCCCTTTCAGGTATGAATTTAGTTGCCTCTACATATGAGAAGGAAATGATGGCTATTTTGCATGCAGTACAGAAGTGGCGCCCATACCTATTAGGGAATCATTTCTGCATCAAGACTGATCACCAGAGTCTGAAATATTTCCTAGAACAACGTGTATCCTCCCCAACACAACATAAATGGGTTAGCAAACTCATGGGTTATGACGATGAGATCACTTACAAGAAGGGTAAGGACAATATTGTGGCGGATGCTCTTTCTCGCACATTTGATGACCAAGGTTCTCTTTCATCTATTTCTATGCTTATTCCAAATTGGTTGCAATCTGTTCAATAGGGCTATGTCAATGACTTTTCATTATCTCAAATCATCCAACACTTGGCCAACAACCTTTCTGCTGTACCACATTACTCTTGGGATGGTGCTTCCCTGAGATACAAGGGTCGTCTGGTGCTTCCCCAGAGCACATATATTCAATAGGATGTCTTCTATGAACTCCATGCTTCTCCATCGGTAGGGCACTCTGGGTTCCTCAAAACATATGAGCGGGCACGACGTAACTTCTTTTGGCAGGGCATGAAAAGGACAATTCAACATATGGTGGCTGAATGTGATACCTTCCAACACAATAAGGGTGAAATGACACTCCTTCTGGGATTGCTCGAACCCTTGCCCATACCTACACGGATTTGGACAGATATTTCTATGGATTTCGTTGAAGGGATCCCTAAGTCTGGAGGGAAGACAGTGATTTTGGTTGTGGTTGATCGCCTCTCCAAATATAGTCATTTTTGTGCTCTCATCCATCCCTATACAGCCTCCTCAGTCGCTCAAATTTTCCTGGACCAGATCTTTCGTCTTCATGGCATCCCTTCTTCCATTGTCTCGGATCGTGATGCGACTTTCACTAGTCATTTTTGGACAGAACTATTTCGCCACACTAGCACCAAACTAAAGATGAGTTCAGCGTATCACCCACAAACAGATGGTCAGACTGAAATTATCAATAAATGCTTGGAAACTTATCTTCGTTGCTTCACCTCTGAACAACAACATCAGTGGGCAAAGTGGCTCCCTCTCGCTGAATGGTGGTACAATACCTCTTACCACACTACCTCTAAAATGACCCCATATGAAGCAGTCTATGGTCAGGCACCGCCAGTTCTTCTTCCATACACCCCCAGTAGTTCACAAGTTCAGGAAGTTGACACAGTCCTTCGCAACCGCGATCAGATTCTTTGCATTTTGCGGGACAATCTTCACATGGCAAAAAATTACATGAAGTAACAAGCCGATCAGCACCGTTCTGAGCACACTTTTCAAGCAGGTGATATGCTTTTTCTTCATCTCCAACTGTACAAGCAATCCTCCCTGAAACTCAAAGGGCGTCATAAGCTCACTCCGAAGTTCTATGGGCAATATCGGATTCTTCAGAAGATTGGGTCCGTTGCTTATAAATTGGAACTTCCTCCTTCCCGCATTCATCCAATATTTCATGTCTCTTGTCTGAAGAAAGTTCTTGGCACCAACATCAGAGGACAAACTATTTTACCCGAACTGGATAATGAAGGATCCATCCTTTTGGAGCTGGAGGCCGTCCTCAATAAGCACATTCGTCAACTTCACTCCCGCTCTATCACAGAGGTCTTAATTCAGTGGCACGGCATGCAACCCGAGGATGCTACATGGGAACCACTCCTTCAGATTCAACAACAATTTCCACATCTAAAGCTTTGAGGACAAAGCTTTTTCTAAGGGGGAGGGGATGTTAGGAACCCATGTCTTTACTTTGTTAGTATATTGCTATTGGACGCATATGCTTTATAAGTCGTCCCGTAGTATTTGTTGATCCATAGTTTGTGTTATTGTTGTTTGGCGCATATGCTTTGTAAGTCGCCCGTAGTATTGTTGATCCATAGTTTGTATTGGCCCATGGTTTTGACCCATAGCATTGGCTCCTAGACTTAGTATATAAGTGTGTGTTGAAGCCTATGAAGGCACGGTGAAGTTATTTTGTATTGATCTTTCTCAAAGGAGGTTTCCCCCTCGAAGTGGCCTGCGATCAATAAAAGTATTCTGTGATCTGATATATCGTGTATTCATCAATTAATTGTTGTAGGTTCTTCTCACTCGTTGAAGTCCATTTGCTAGCATCCTATTCTGTATTTGAATCCATTGTTGGTCTATGTTTTCATATCTAATAGTCTCTTCAGTATGTAGATGATCATTGATCATGTGTATTTGTTTTTTGCACAACAATGGTTCAAAATGTCCAGCAAGAGGGTTCTCGTCATGAAACAAGATGTCATATGTGTTCTTTACTAAAGTTGAAGTGAAATATAAATATGGCTTCATTTTTGTTTTTGACCAAACTCTTATTGGTATATTGAGCCATTTTGACAACCAATGTATGCAGAACATGTCTCCCCAAAGGCCTCTATCTTCTAATGGTAGAAGAGTTGAGGCTGATTTGGACATTTGTTCCAAATAAACCTCTGGATCATTGACATTATGCATTTCCATCAAAGAATACGTGTTCAATTCGTGCTGATAAGATACAAGTGCTTCTTTGTCATTTGTTTGTACGCAGTATTTGAAGTGTTGTATTGCACCGTTTCTTAGTTCTATAGATGTGTATCTATTATGTAGCAGAACATGGAAAGCATCAAACAAACAATCTCCCGGTGTATATGCAAAGTTGTCCAAGCGATACAGGTTGTATTTTTCTAAATCAACATCAATGGAATCTTTATGGGTTTTGACTCTCGACATTATTCTTCATATACAAATTAAAAAACAGAAGTATTAATTTTACTTTAAAAAAGTTGAGCAAAAGAAACATAGTAGAAAATTATATCTTAAAATTCTACCAAAACACAGCAGGGAAGAAATGTCTTAAAATTCTATCAAAACTCAAAAGCAAAGTTTTGAACAATATCTTAAAATTGCAAGCTAGATCATAACTATTTTCAAATTTAAAAATATTTTTGAACTAAATAGAACACAAGCACTATATTTTTAAAGTCATGAAGGATAGTTGCTCTGCATTATTTTAGTTCCTAGTTTTTTTTTTGAAATATTACAGAGTGGGTAAGTATGGTGATGTTTGTTATAGACAACATTAAGCAAAATATACAGAGATATACATTTGTAATTTGTTTGCTTTCTGCCATGATTCCTATAAATATATGATAATTAAAGTAGTCAAAATTCAAAGAGTCAAGCCTTTTATTGTTAATATTAGTGGGAATGAGCAGACAAGAAGCAATAGAATGTGTAGTGGCTTTGGGGTTTGCTTGCTTGTGCAAAGGTTGGTGCAATGTGCCACTATGTGGATCGATCTATCGTTGGATCAATCTATAGCTATAAGGCAATGTAATTAGGCTCAACTTTGGGATCTTTAAGTTCTTCAATTCTTGTCCACACTCAATAAGTGGTGTAGCTTGGCTACGTGCACTTACTTTTGTAGATCCAAAGAATTATATTGTAGCTCATGACGGACCTCTTCAAATTCTTTCTGCACAAACTTGTTGCAATTAGAGGAAATGGTAGCAATATTCTGCTCATATCCTCTCATAAATGTTACAATACATGAAATAACATTAGTACACTGCAAAATTCAGCTTGCCTCCCTAAGAGAATGAGGGAGAAGACAAACTGTAGTATAATAGGTATTCATAATATATTTGTTTGATTACATATGCATTTTATACATTCCCCATGAAATATGAAACCATATTGTTTGGTGGTCAAAGGAGTGGTGTTTTTAACCGCACACATTGGTTGTATGTTAGTGGCATCAAAGTAAAAGTAATTATTTTTAAACAACAGGACTTGGTCTAGGCTTTGTTAAATTCTTTCATGTCCATAGTGGAAGTTATTTCGAGTGAACATGATTCCTATTTAGTCATATGGTGAGATCCATTGGGGTCATACAACTCATGTTCATATATGAGGGAGAACCAAGGCACTTTCCCGCCACACAAGATTATGGTCAATGGGATATTCTAGATATTTTACCATATTGAAACCCTATTAGAGTAGGAGCTAGGGGGAATCTGGGAGTTCTTCTACCATCCATCACCAACCCATTTCTCTCTCACGTGAATCATTTGAAGCATAAATGTTGGTGAGGTTGAGAATGCAACAATCTAGATTGAATAAGACCAAGGGAAATCATTGAGAAGGATATTCCCCCTAGTCAATTACAACCCCAATGAGGTAGGGAGCAATGAGAATGCCAATCCTTCCCTTGGCTTCAATGTGGTTAGGAAAAAAACATTTTGGAACCTTAACAAATAACTATTAAGGTTATTTCCAACATAAAACCAATATTTTTGACTCCTTATAAACATAAAAAATTAACCTCATAAATTTTAGACAAAACTAGGTCTATACGGTATATTTCCTGCTGTGGCCACTTAAGCCTAGAACATTTTAAGAGATAACCTTCAATTGGAATAAATAATATCTTGTGCCTTCTTCTCATTATCATTGAGGCCATGGAGAGCATAAGGGAAGTTTTTCCTTCTTCTTAAAACTTTTGATAATAAGGGTAGTTGTTCAACGCATATAATAACAAAGTAATTTCTGGGTGGACATTTGCATTAAGGATTTTAACTCCTAGGTTTGTATACGTTTTGGTTGGTAGTAGATCGTACTCTGTCATGGATCGACATGAATTAAATTCTGAAATGTAATAGCCTTTGGTAGCATTCCATTACCTATTTCATTTTTAATTCACACTTGGAGGTGACGAGAGGTAGTGCGTGTGGCGTGCACGAGATGCATTCCCCACCGTATATAAAAATTTCGATTCCCCACTGTATATTCATTCCAATTTAACCGAGGACAATGACAGACACCAAAATAGTGATTTTAAAAAGGAGAAGGCGTGCGCATCCCTCGTGTCAAACACATGTCCGATAAGTATAAAGTTTCGGTCACTTGAAATTTAAATAATAATAAAAACTTGTCTGATGGGCTTTTAATAATAAAATGCGATTTACTTTTAATTATAAAATGCCAGAATATCTTTATGATATTGAAGGTCCCAACATCCACTCCTCGCCTGCAAAATAAGCCAGTTGTTTTCTATTTTAAGGCAATAGTGTGAGGCATGAAGGATAGCACGAACACATGACCAGGTCCATGCATGAGCTACGCGTGGCATGACCCGGATCTGCTCACCAGAACCATTCTCTCAGTATTCTCTCAGCGTGTGGCCTCATCAAGTCGTCGCCTCTCCCTCTAAGTTTTCACACTTCCTCCCATGAATTATCCTCCACGGTCTCACGTGAAATGAAGAAAATTATGAAGGCAGATGAAGATGTGAGGATGATTTCAGCTGAGCCGCCTATGATTTTTGCAAAAAGATTGTGAAATGTTCATTTTGGAGCTTACTCTACGCTCATGGATTCATACAGAAGAAAATAAGCGATGCACTTTACAGAAGATTGACAGCAGCTACCATAACTAGAAAATTTATCTTTGATTTCCTTGTGGATATTGTGCCAAGAGATGAGTTGAACAACGACAGTTAGCGAGCAGACTCTGTGCTCATGGATTCATACAGAAGAAAATAAGCAATGCACTTTACAGAAGATTGACAGTAGCTGCCATAACTAGAATAGTTATCTTTGATTTCCTTGTGGATATTGTGCTAAGAGATGAGTTGAACAGCGGCAGCGAGCGAGCAGACAAAAGTGAATTGCGAACCTTGGAAGGAGACAGGCCGACCAAGGACGCAGTTCCCAAACAGGGAAAGAGAACACGGAAGGGGATAAAACCACCCGATAGAGCAACAAAGAAGAAAAAAATTACCAAAAAAAATGAATCAGAGGTTTTGTTCATCCTCCATTTCTATGAATTAATTATATTTGTGTGTTGTTGCGTGGAGATGGCATTACATGCAGCAAGCCTCCCTTAGCCTTTGTAAAATTTGAAGGATGTAACATGTTTTTAAAAATAAAAATAAAAACGTAAATATGTCTATATATATAGTTAGGTAATATTGCTACATAATTAGAATTAGTGCCGACTACCCTGTTTTCTTTACTTTGAACTGCTGCACCAAATTTTTGTTTTTATTGAATCGGCGGCTGCTTGCTTATGCCCTAACCTAACCTGGTGCCATGGGAGTCTTAAGTCTCTTATGCTGCTACCTTTGCTGCCGGATCGGCTACCATTGGATGGCACTTGAATAGGATGATCCAAGACTTAAATTAATGGAGCTTAAACTAGGTGAGATGTTGCTCAGTCTACCTTTTACACTCATATCTGCATAAGTGGGTTCTGGGCCTGCCTGGGTCGTATGGTTTTTAAGTATAGTGGGTCTTTGGATGAGTAGAGTTTTATGCACTGAGTATAGGGACAAAAGCAAATAAACTGGACCAAGCTATACCTTGTAGCTCTGACACAGAGAAGAGTTCATTCACTGAGTGAAGGTTCTAGGCACTGCCTTTTTTATCCCAGTTTTCTGGGTACCCAACAAAACCCAGTCGAGTATCCGTGCCCAGTCAATGACTCCATCCTACCGATCGTAGATAAAGCTCCTTAAAAGTCAATTTTGAGAAAGGATAAATGCATAATTAGTACCTGTGATGAGTCATATTTTCTAGGTATCCCTAAAATAGGAGATTTCTATAAATTAAAACAAAGGTGCAGAAACAGAGAGGAATGATTCACAGCACGATGGTTTTAGCAAGGCACATGTTATTGTGATTGCAACTTTTAATTATTTTTTACAGCTATATAAAATGACATGAAAAGCAAGTGCATAAACTGGATATTTTGAAAACAAAGGTGCAAGAACTCCTCTGGAACAACAACATTTTTGTAGAAGTTTTTTATAACAAATTTGTAACCTATAGTTTCATTAGTTTCATTTGCTTGCAGGAAATTTTTCAGCATTAGGACGTACCTCTATTCAGTAGATTGCTTGTATGGCCCTTGCTACTTCTCAATCAGGTTCACGCTCGTGCTAACTGAAGTTGAACATAGGAAAATATTGGAGTTAACAAAATACCAAGTTTGCGCGCACAGTAATAACAATCTTCTGGATTGAATTGGCATTAGCTAGCCATCTTTCTATTACTTCACACAAATAGAAAAATGTGCATGGAGATATGTGCCACCATTAAATGCATAAATTACGTATTTATTTGGTAATAAAGATTTAGATCTCTCTAGATTTTTTTTGAATATGTGCGGATATCATTTTGTTTTTTCTTAATAAGCACGCAAGATGAATAAGTTAATAACTGGAATTCGCTGGCAGCATTTTATATGAGCGGTCAACAGTATTTTTAATGCACATATTTATTTTGATGATTAGCTGGCAGCATTTTTATGATTACTTGACAGTGTTTTTAATGACCATTTACTTTCGTATCTTTGCATACAATATTTCTGGTTGTGAGAAATTTAATTGTAATTTTATATTTTTAAATATTTTTATATTTCAGTAAATAATTTGCACAGCAGGGGAAAATGGTCAAATCAATGTTCTTAACCAATCACATAATTTAGTAAATTCAATTTTGAAAATGTTTATTATTTATTATTTTTTACAAAATTAAGTTTAATATCTAAAATTCCATAAACTTTATGGAACTTTGGGCAAAAATCTAATACCTGCAGAGCAGGGACTAAAAATATATAGAATTGATCACATCAAAATTAAAATATCACATAAAATTTGTCAACCACATTTTTTTGTTTCTAGTAAACAAAAGTCAATAATAACATGTGAATGTTGCCACATGGCACTCTCTAAAAATTCCATATTAAATATTTTTAATTTATTTTCTATGATTTAAAATTAAAGTCACATTGTCATATATTTATGTCTTATCAATAATCTTTTTGACTATTCACAAAACAAAATGAATGAAATTGAAAAACAAAATTCAATTTAATAAATTGTTTTTGAAAAGAAAACTTTATGAAAAATTAAAACATGAAAATGAACTAATGCAAAGTAGTCTAAGCACTTTGATTCCCAAATGAAAACTATACTCTACTTTGACATGGACTAAAAACCTTATGAGATTCAAATTACCCTTAAAGTTGCACTAGATCATAACTTTCATCAATTCACTTGTAAGACTCAATAACATTTAATGGTATAGAGCCGACATAGATCCATCTTAACTCTAGATCTATCATGCACCAAGAGAGATCAAATCCTTTGATGTGGAAACCTTTCCTCAAATATTTGCACTTTAAAAAAGGTTTACACCTCGAGAAATTTGATCCCTCTCAGCGCATGATATATCCGGAGTTAAGATGGATCTATGCTAGTATACAAATAATTGTTTCCATATCGATAGCTTCAAATTATTACAAAAGCTTCCCATTTAATGTATTGTAGCCCCTTCGGCCCCGCCTTCCACACATCTCCTTCAATGTTTTAACCATTCATAATTTTTTTTATCAAAACTATAGCCGACTTTGTTTGGTTTTAAATTTTAATTTTAATTATAGCCGACATTGTTTTTTTAATTTTAAAGTGACATGTGTTAGTTGTAGGTTGAGCACGGAAGGAATTACGCATCCCCTTCGTACTGTATTGTAGAAACTGCCTCTCGACGCAACTAGGTAGATAACAACATCCTTAATAGATTTATTGAAATTTCATATTTAAAATTTGTCTATAATGACATGTCATTGTCTAAATCATTCCGACCAATAAAAATATTATTAATCAAGAGTTCAATTAAATGTTAATGACTTGTTTGACAAAAGAGTATTAATTTTTATGAAGAAACGATCTATAATTGTATTTTTGAATTCTTATTTTATGCGACTTGATTGCATGGAATGGTGTCATTTTGAGTGTGTTTAAAGTTTGTCATTATTGTACATAATAAAATGTTGTTCATGAGGAATTTACACACGACATGTAATGTTTTTTTTTGTAAAGCTGTAGAATTCTATTAGACAAAGAAAATCAAAATTACATATAGAGTATCTAGCTTCGGTGGCCTAAGTAAGTGGAGCCACCAGCCCAGGTATTCAAAAATATCAAAAAAATTGGTCTTAAAGTTTTCAAGCCTCTGCTCAGAGCAGGGAAAGCCAGTTTTTTTAAGAGCGAAACAGAGTCTGTAAAAACTAGTAAAAAAGCAACTGAAATATACAAAATGTATAAGTAGAGTGTAGTAGAAACACTGAATTTTGCAAGTAGCCACAAGAACCTTTTTAGCTTGCTGCATTTCCATCGGGGGAACCTCTTCGAGTATCGGACAACTGAAATTATCCTCCTCCGTCGCTTCCTGAGCCGAAAGCTTGACAGGTTGAGGTTCCACTTTACGCCAGGGGAGAACAACCTTCTAATGCTCGTCGCGGATACATTTAACAACCATTTGTCCCGTTGTGGAAGGGATGGGAAAGGTGTTCGAGGCAATGTCCTTGCCATGCGACACCGAGGTCGCTGGACTAGTTTCCCCTCCTCTAGCCGCTACAGAGTTCTCCCTAGGGAGTCCTATTGCCCCAATGTTGCTGCCTCCTGCATGACTACCACCAGCCTAGCTACCCCTAGCATGGTTTCCACCAACGTAGGTCTGCTACCAAAGATAGTTTCCAAATTTCCCAGTAATCCTTCCAATTGAGCCAAGTGAGCCTTCATGGTCTGAGTAGTGTCCCTGGATTTGGACCAATTTGCTTTGGTGTCTTCCATTAGAGCACCCAACATATTCTTTACCGTCCAGTAGTGGTTAATGCGGCCTTCATTCTTTCCAGAGGATAGGTGATCTGCGAGCAAGAAAGCTTCCCAATTGTCGATCAGGAGCCGAACAGGAATGGAGACCCCCTCCCCGTAGCCATCTGTTGCAACCCAGTCCTGATTGCTAGAAATTCGACTGGCCCTCCCTCTTCTGGGCTTTCCCCGCTGCCTAGACAAGGTTCTAGCAAGTCAGGCGCCTGTGTTGGAAGCAAAGTGCACTGGTGGAATCAAAGTGTCAAGGAGCGCAGAGTTGCTTGCAGCGAGCCAAGAATCCCACACTATCCTCTTAAACTAACCATAAGACTCCTCCGCAACCGCCATAACCCTATGCATGACAAAATCCATTAGAGCCACACGCATGAGCAGCATGGCGGTGGTACCTAGAGGCCAAAACCAGGTTGGCGGACAGGACATGAGATCTACCAGAGTGAATGCGTTGGGGTGTAATCCCCATGGCACATTAAATTTCTCTCCTCTCTTCCGCCACGGGTCGTTCGCATCGACTGGTGAGTCGTGGGCTCTCCATGTGCTGAGTCTGTCGTGGGCTCTCCATGCGTCAAAACGACCACTGCACCCGCATCCGGGTACATGACATGTAATGCTACAAACACAAATAATAAATAATACAATTAAATAATCATTAAATATAATAATTAAAGAATTAACTTACGACTCCTCGAATAAGTACCCCAAATCATATAAATAGGGCACCACAAATGTAATATTGATATCATCTATCAATTCAATTTATTTTTACTTATATATTTATTGTAATAATGGAACTTGGATTCGCTTCTTGGATCTAAACAACCGGATAGGTTGTAGCATTGGTTTCAGAGTTCAATTCCGACTCCTTTTCTTCCATTGCTTCTCTGCCATCTTACTTCACACCTCTCTTCTCTTTCATCCTCCTGACGCATCATCCCTTCTTTTGAAGCCCTTATTCCCTCCAACGCTTTCTGCTCTCCCGCCACCTTCACAATGCCCCCATCTTCCACACATCGCCCACCACATCTATCTTCTCCCACCACTCTCTTCTCCCCACTTCACTCACGCGCCCTCTACTCCCAGCACTCCTCTCCCCACTCTCCTCTACGCCCAGCACACATCCCTCTTGTCTTATCCTTCACCCATCTACACTCACGCTCACTTCATTCTTCCTTGGCTCACCTTCCTCTTCTATCCATCCAACGTCAGTCCCAATACACCTGCGACATATCCCCCTTCATGCTGCGAACTCACCCCCTGCGCGCGCCCTATCGTCACTCACTCCACCCACTCAACACACTGCGCCCTTCCCTCCTCCTCTCTGCTGCACATTCCTCTCCCGCCAGCTCCCTCCCTTCCAACCCTCTCCTCTAGCCTTGCACGCCACCCAGTCTCGCCATTCTCTCCCGCGCACACCTCACTCCATTTTCCCTACTCGCCTCACTCCTCTCCAACCTCCGTAGTCTCCACATCGCACACCCATATCCTACGCTCCTCCCACACCTGGTCCTCCCCCGCGTCTCAATCTACCATATCCCCACGCCTCCTTCCTCCCTCTTCCCTGGCTTTCCCTTTGGTCATCACTTCGCCTTGCCCTCTCACTGCCCTACCTCCTTCCTCTCCTCACCAGCCGCCCCCGCCATCTCTCAGCTCCCTCTCCCTCACACCCTGCCACCCTCCTCTTGTCGTGCCTTCCCTCAACTCCGTCCTCCTCACACCCTACGCACCCTTCCACTAGCACTGCACCTCCTCTTCTACCCCCCTCCTTCCAGGCATCTCTCCACTCGCATCCATCCTTCCACTCCATCACTGCCCTCGATCCAACGCTCCACCCTCCAGCTCACTCCCATCGCACCAACTCCCTACCGCCTGGTAACCTGTCATCACGCCACTGCTCTCGACCACCTCCATTGCTCCTCCTCTTCCAGCCGCCACCTAACAATAAAATTATAATATTGTTATTAATAATAATAAATTTTATTTTATTGTTTTAAAAAACTTTATAATAAAAATAAGAATATAATATAATAATATTATAAATAATAATATTATAAATAATAATAATTACTATATTTCTTTTCAAATTTTTACATGCATCATGAAGTCAACTTCATGGAGAATTGATAATTCTTCTTGAGCAATTCAAGAGGGAGAAAGATGAAATGGTCACTCCAAATCCACCCACACTCGATGATGACGATGAAATTTATGAGGAGAAGAGATTGAAAGCCATCGTCTCACGTGGAATTAGAATGGGTAGAGATGACCTCAATGAGAGTCAAGCTAGTGTTGCTGATAAGTATCCAAAAGATTGGCCCACTCCTAGTAATGGCGATGGTAGTTTTGAGGAGAAAAGATTTGAAGCCTATGTCTCCCATGGAATTGGAACAATTAGAGATGACCTTGATGAAAGTCAAACCAGTGTTACTGATAAGTATCTAGAAGAAGACATACACACAAAAGATGAGGAAGATAAAATAAGGGAACCTATGATAGAGAGTGAAGAAAAAGCTGACATCAACAAGGTGACAAAGCATGTATTTGCATTAGATCAACATCCGTCAGTTGTGGATTGTGAAGTTGTAGATTATGGGTATACAGTAGCAAGTGGCATGCTAGATGCAATTATTCTTGTTGAGCATCACGATGAAAAAAATGATAATACCATGTTTGAAGAGAACAAGGAGCATGAACAAGCACTTGTGCATTGTTCTCAACTGTTTGATAAATCTATTGATCCAATTGATCAAGTTGGAAGCCATTGAAGTAGTCAATGTCTACTTAAACAGGTTGGAAGGACTAATGATGGTTCTACAAACACAAGTGTAGATAATTATGCAGAAGTTGTGTCCTTACCAACGATTTCTTACACTCCAAATGATGATGAATATGATAGTGGGCCTATTGTTGTTGAACCAGATGACATAGTGGTTATTATGTCCACATGTTCAGGGAGTCCTATTAAGCATGTTACTATAGATGGACAACATTTATGTTGCTCCTTAATTGAAGCTTTGGACATAGTCTGGTGGAGATCAAGAATGAAGACTCTTAAAATTCCTTCCGATGAAGAAGCCATGGAGGCTACAATTCAAAGGAAACAAGTACAAGACCTAAAGACTTCCAATCAAGTTGACGTTGGTTTAGATGTGCATCATCTCTGTGGCAACTGCACACTGAGGTTGTGCAACAATGAGGAGAAGGGGGTAGCGGGTTAGGTTCCCTCAACCACAAAGAGGAGAAGGTTAGGCTCCTTGGGTAGCGGGAACCAAGGCAAGGCAAGGAGAGAGCTTGGGTAGCGGGAACACTCAACTATCTCCTTGTAGAATTTGTTTTATAAGAACAATAAAAACGTTCAACTTGAATTGATAAATTTATTGGTGGTAAAGCACTCAATTGATTTGACACCTAGTGCCCCTCTACCTAACAACCTGTTATACAGATGCTATATTTTGGAGAATGAAGAAATGAAATTCCAAATTAAAGAGCTGATCCAAAAGGACCACATTCAGCCAAGCTCCTCACGTTGCAGGAGCCCAATTGTGTTGGTTTGGAGGAAGGATGGCACCTGGAAGCCTTTTCAAGTACACCATATAGAGAGAGGCCATAAGCCAAGGATAATCGCTTTGGCAGAGTGAGTAAGATGGAAGCCATTTACAATAATATTGCTTGATGAAATTGTGGAATCTCACCCTAATATTTTCAAACTCCAAGCGCTTAAGTATGACCATCGCTTTGATTTCCAAGATAAATGATTATCTTTTAAAAATACCTCCATCATTATGACATTCAATGTTGGATCCACAACCAGTGCAAAAAGTGGAAGTAATGAAGGTCCACAATTGTTCATACATGGAATCCAAAAGACGATATGGAAGACAAATAATTACAAATTATATTGTTTCAAAAAGTCACCACTCAAGCAAAAAGGATTACAACACAAAGGTCTAGGCTCACATCCAGAGAAAGGAACAAATCCAGAATACACATCTCAAGTCAGCGCTTCAACACAAATCCAAGATAGAGTTGATATTAGTAAAATCAACTTTGAGGACAAAGCTTCCCTTAAAGGGGGTGGCAATGTTACAAACACAAATAATAAATAATACAATTAAATAATCATTAAATATAATAATTAAAGAATTAACTTAAGAGGACACGACTCCTCAAATAGGTACCCCAAATCATATAAATAGGGGACCACAAATGTAATATTGATATCATCTATCAATTCAATTTATTTTTACTTATATATCTATTGTAATAATGGAAGTCATATTCGCTTCTTTGGTCTAAACAACCGGATCGGTTGTAACATGTAATATGGAGTGTTTGTCTTGAGAGTGCTCTCAAACTATATGGATGTGTTGGACCTTGACAAATTATTTTTTATTATAATTTTAAAATTATCAAATTATTCTAAACAATAGGAAATGCAAATTTGGCAAAAAATTTTGTTAGCGTGTTCCTCTTCTATACTATAAATCCAATCAATGTCTCGACACAAAAAATTAATAATTAGACCCTACATGAAACTCATTGCTCAATCCCTTATAGATGAAATTTTAAGCCAAGCAATTCCCTGATAATATTTATATCCAGGTTGGCGAATCTCAAAGACAATCAATATCAATGACTAACATTGTAAATTGACTCTATAAATTACTAGTAAAAACCTAACATGGAAAAGGGTTGGTAGGTGTAGGGGGGGTCCCCATTGATCCCATAGGAACTCGGAAAATCAGTTATGATTGGGATATAAGGAAGGAAACAAAGAACCAAGTGGAGGCTTATGCCCTCCTTCAAGAGATCAAGGTCACATCCTCGTATAACATAAGGAATCTAGTGACCTTTGGAGACTTTGCGATGGTCATTCAACATATGCACAACAACATTATCCCCAAAAATAACCTCTTGGTGAGAATAATCAAAAGAACAAGAAAATAAAGTCTATGCTTCAAAGAGATTAGTTATCACTATATCCTTCGCACTCTTAATGTGGAAGCAAACCTCCCTGCCAATCTAACCACAAGGATGGGAGAAGGAACCATTCAGAAAAATGAGGTTATATTATTTAATCTCATCCCCTAAGTCATTAAGTTTCCAATGAATGTTTCCACATCACATTCAAATTAATTCTCATAGGGGAAGATGGGACAATGCATTAATGAGTGCCCTGTCCTCACACATGCACCAACTCTTGCATTCTCCTGGTTATGTTTTAATGAATCCTCCCATTGCATATGCATCTGGTATTTCAACAAGCCTCCAATTTTGCAAATGGTTGGTCATGGTAAGTCTTATTCGGACCTTATGGATTATCATTGTTGCTTTGCACACTTGAATATGCGTAATGGGATTCGAGCCTATAGGAAATTTGGTTGTTTTTCTCCATGAAATTTGTTTGGGAATTTTGATGCATGGGAGGTAGATAGACATTCTGGGTCTGTGGGTTCCTTCGAATGCCTCTAGGAGGTCACTACTGTGATTCTTGTGAATTTTATTGGGATCACTGAAACTCTATTCCAGGATGTGGAGAATAAGGAATTAATCCTTCATCTCAATTTCGGTTGTTTCTCCAAGAGAAAGATAACTTATTGGGGTTCCAAGCTCTTCAAGTTCTAGTTCTCCACTTGCATCCCTCGATCGTACATGGCATTGATGTAAACGAGCTCTACAATATGGATAACAACCACTGTTTATCCTACCAAAGGGTTGTCTACGGGATTTGAAGGTTCATTTGGTGACAAGAGGACCTCATAAGGGTAACAATACTTCAATATTTTGAGTTACAACAAAATTCCACAAGTTAGAATGCCTTCAGGCTTCTCATAATATGATTATAATGAACATTTTGGTCCAGTATAAAAAAATAAATTTAGGATTTAGAAGACGAGTGTGCTCATTCGAAATCCATGGTTTATGTTCTTAGCAAAGGTTCCTCCTCTACTGCTTCAAAACAACTCTCAATGGGTATTTTTCCAATAGTGCAAAGAGAAGAAGAAATAGTTTATCAACATCGAGATGACATGGAAGTGGACAAGTTGGAAGCAAACCCCCCTAATCAAGCCTAGGATGAAGCAATAAGAAAAAATGTGATGTTGGTAGGAGTTCTTTTCATGTCTTATTCCACCAAAAAAATCATCATGCTTTGTATGGACTATTACTAAAGCTCATAAGATAATATATATTATCATGATAGGAGCATGATCTTTTTTGGACTTTTACAAGCTCTCCTCATTTTGTATTATCTAGTTGTTCAACCTGGTTGCAACATTATTTAATATGAATCTTAATCTTTTGCCATTTTTAAAAATAAAAACAAAAGCTAACATGGAAAACCCTACCAAGTGAAGAATCACATAAAATGAACTTCATAGTGTTTCATGATTAGAAAACTAGATGCTCAAAATAAATTCATGAAGGTGGTTTAGGCATTCTTTGCTCCAAGAATATGCATTATAGACTATTGAAATCAAGTTGGCAATTATCCAATGAGATGGAAAACACGGCAATGAAAGCATAAAATAACATGGACATCAGACACGGCCATGGGAAAAAGATAATAAAATATCTCTTAAATATATTATCCCAGAAGAAATTTCATGCATTCTCCTCTTTTGGCAATAAGGATTGAATGCAAAATACAACAAAAAGAATTCAACCAAAAAGTGCAACCTATTAAAAAAAAATAACAAATAAGAGAGTAGTCAATGTAGTTGAATATACTAATTAACATTCCAAGAATTCTCCATTTTTTATAGCAAACATTGAATACCAAATAAATGAAAACAATCCTACCAAAGTGCAACCCACTTTGGAAAAAATGCAAGCAATAAAATAATCAATACAATCTAAAAGAAACTTTAGATATTATAAAATGGATTCAAAATGAATGATTTTTTTTTCAATGTGGTTCACGTACCGGTCCCACCGGCCGGCATCGCTACATCCACGGAATAATAACTGGCGGGCCCACCCGAAGGGGCCTTCACACCCTCGGCACATTTTGAGTACCTAACCCCAAGAGTGTCGAGGAGAATGGATCCCGCGACCTCACATGCTGGGAGGCCTAACTATGGGTGCTCGACCGATTGAGCTAACTCTTGGGGCTATAGGATTCAAAATGAATGATTTACTATTCTTTGAAAGTGATTTATCATGCTTTCTTCCTTGCCATTGAATAAATCCAATCATCAAAATGCAAACAAATAGCCACCAACTAGAATGCACAACTTCCTAGTAGCCAAGACAACCACCAAAACAACAAGTACCCCACCACAATGAAACCAAGTCAAATCCACAACCCATAGAACACTCAATAGAAATTTATAGAGAAAAATATAGAGCCACAAAATGTAGCCACAAGACCACAAAATTGTTGATATCAACCAGGGAAGCAAATACCCAGTGGTTTGCACTAGGCAAACCACTCAAAACCATTGTATTTCACCTTGTTGGAGAACAAAGCCAATTCCAAAAGAACAACTAATGACACATAGTTGTTGGTAGTACAAGAGCAATAAATGGAGCAAACACAAGCTCATCGCCTCTTCCTTGTTATAGAAACAAAACAAAAAATAACAGTTTGAATGCCCCAAGGAACATGTAACAACCCAACACACAAGATTAATGGCCAAATTGAAATCAAGAACATAGACTAGACAACCAACAACTAGATCAAAGCAAGCATGTCCTACCACCACCTAGTCGAGCTGGATAAATAAGAAGGATGCAAAGGATGACTCACAACAAAACCAACTACCAAAGCACCAACTCTTGCATACAACACCACAAATCCGAAAGTAAATGGACCAAGTTGACTTATAGATAATGGACTCGATGGCAAGATTGAAAACAATAACAAAGCTAAGACAACCAACAACCAAAGAAGAGCGAGCTTTCCCTGCCACACCTTGAACTATAGAAAATTGTTTCGGCATTGGTTAACAAAACAGAGTTGCTCCATAGAGCCTTCTGATCTAGGGTCATGTATGGCTGCTTTGCATGATGGAAGTGGAGGGCATTTATCTGATGCCTGATCTTCTGTGCATAACCCACAGACTTCGATTAGACTTAATGGGCATTGACCTCTTTCATGTTTCTTCCCACATTTCAGACAAGTGGCGGTTTACTGATATGCTGACCTAATTACAGGTTTCACAAGCCAAGAATCCTACTTTAATTATCAACCCAGGGATCGTGCAAATGTGACGAACAAAGTTTGTTACTTCAGAAACTTCCAATGTAAATAGGACAAATACTCCATAAAAGGAAAAATAGATAATAAACTATATAGTGAATAAGAGATATGATATGATGTTACAATGACAATTGAGGGCTTGTATAAATACCTACGTAGGGGTGCCCTTGTGAAGAGAGGTGACCTTTGATCAGGGAGGTATCTCTTCATTACATTTTAGTTATTAATATTAACTATTGATTTAGTATTAATATTTATTTATATGTTGATATTATATATATATTTTGTTTGTTACATTGCCTTCCCCTTAAAAATGCTTTGTCCTCAAAGCATAATTATGGAAGACTTTATCCCTTGTTCTTGCTCGAGATGTCTTCTCATGATCCTCTGTGCTGGTAGCTTTGACACTTGAGGAAACAAGACAATATGTTCTTCTAAACATTGAGTAGATATGTTGCATCATTTGTGAAGTGGTGGTCCATCCCATATCTACCTTCATTGGAACTGTTTGCTGATCAATTTTTTGGACAAAACTTCTCATTTTAGGCTTCCATACAAGTTGTTTATTTTGTCTTCGTACTTTTTCAATGTTGTAGGTGGTTCATTTATGAAAAGAATATTGTTTATTTTCCCTTAGACTTTGTCGTTGGTCGTAACGACTCTTATGATTTGTATGACAATAAAGTATTCGATTCGCTTGTGGAATGTTTGTAGGAACTTCAACTTTTGGTGCTTTTGGTGATTTATTGGTTGATACCTTTTCAATATAAGCATTTTCCGGAATTTGAACATTGATTGGGTCTGTACTAGTTTCTTTTTCCGAGGTCCGGATTTGTATCTCTGATGATGTCACTATTTTAATGGTTTCAGTCATTGTTTCTTTCTCGACCTTTGATTCTTTGTTGGTAAGTTTCTCTACCCTTTCTTGTAACGACTTCTTATCACTCTTTAGTTTCTTAATTTGTGTAAGTAAGCTTTGATTATGTTGTCGTAAACATAAAAGTTCTTCATCATTTTCCAACTTTCTGATTTTGTTTTCCAGGTCTTGGTTTTTTGACTATTCTTCTTTTAATATTTTGATTTTCTCAAGCAATCTCTGACTAAGCTTCCTTAGGTTATAAGCTTCTTCATCTTTTTCTGATAACTTCTTGTTGAGCTCTTGATTCTCTTATTCTAATTTGTGATTGCATTGCTTCGAATCCTTCGACTTCCTGAGTTGTGCAAGTAGTTTGTGACTATGATCTTTTAAGCGAGATATCTATTCGTCCCTTTCTAGTAAATTTTTGTCAACTTTCTTCTTGAATCTTCATTTTCCCTTGGTAATTTTTTATTGTAATAAATATCATTTTTTAATTCCATGATTTGAGCAAGAAAATCCTTATTCTTTTTTTTCTAAATAAGAATTTAGTTTTTCTACTATCTCAAGTCATCTAAATTCCATTTTTAAATAACTATGTATTTTTTTCTTATAATTCGTAAGCACAAAATGTATGATGGATCTACAAAATTGAGACTAAATAGGGATTAGAATCTTCTTTATAAAGCCCTTTTATACTGTTATATTCCCTTGGATAAAAACTTAAGGATTAATTTTAATATCTTTTTTTATAAACCTTTTAAAAAAACCCTTGATATTCTTCTTAAATCACTTTATTTTTTTCAATTCAAACCCTTACTATTTGCTCACGTAGTCTTCTGGTTTCTAGGTTATTAATATGAGAACTTAAAAAAAAAATTATAGCCTTGTTCAGTATTCGTTCGCTACTTTGCCACTGGAAATATAGTATAGTTTTGGTGGCAATATATTGTAGTTTTATTATAGAATCGTTTTAACTCATCAAGTCTATTGGTTGTGCCCTTTAATTCTTAATAACCGGATACTCCGGCAATGAAGAAAAACGAGTTTAACTTTTGATTAATGAACGAAGTCCCAGAACTTTAACGACGGTTGAAATGTGTGGCGGTAGTATGGACGAGCGACAGATTGCGAGAGATGGCGATGGCTGCAGCGAATTAGGTCTGAATGCAAGAATGCAACTCTGATACCAATTTTGACGAACAAAGTTCGTTACTTCAGAAACTTCCAATGTAAATAGGACAAATACTCCATAAATGGAAAACAAAATAATGAACTATATAGTGAATAAGAGATATGATATGATGTTACAATGAGAATTGAGGGCTTGTATAAATACCCATGCAGGGGTGCCCTTGTGAAGAGAGGTGACCTTTCATCAAGGAGGTGTCTCTTCATTACACTTTAGTTATTAACATTAACTGTTGATTTAGTATTAATATTTATTTATATTTTGATATTATATATTTATTTTGTTTGTTAAAGCAAACTTAAGAGGTGTTGGGCACTATATGTGCAACTGCTAAGAGAGTTCTCTCTAGTGATTTTAATCTATGAAACTGGAAATGGTTCTAACTAGAAAACAATGAATTTATTCTATGAAATGCACATGATACTGAATAAAAAAGCATAAAGGTTTTTGTCTATGAAAACATGAAGATTTATTCTAATAAAGCACATCCTTAATCTACATAACTCAAGAGATGATTCGATTTGAAAACTGGAACTAACTTAAAAAAGCATGAAATCATTACTCTAAGAAAACAATACAGATTTATTCTATGAAATGCCTTGCAGATTTAAATTAAAAAAGCAGTGAACTATTTAATCTGATCAAATTTTACTCTATGAAAACAAGGAATGCTAATCTAGGAAAGCGTGAAATATTAAATCTGGAAAAACCTATGAACTAGAAATCTATCTGGACTGCTCTGCAGAAATGACCTACAACACTACAGACGCCATACATTCGAACTACAAACATCGTTATTCTTTTATATAGAAAGATAGAGCGATTTCAGAAATTAAATTCGAACTTCTATTTGGTATTTCAAAGCTCCAACTATCTAGCCACACATTTTAATCCATAGATCTAAACTATCCAATAAAGCAAACCAATGGTGATCTTAATGAAATGAAAATTGCAAATCTATCTAACCAATTTAAACAAGTAAATGCATGAAACTAACTTTGTTGAAATGGAAAACAAAACTCCTACACGACATGATGAGGGGGCCCACCTCAAAGCGTATACAGGAGCTTGAACTAAACTATGAACTCGCGAATTTGGAAAACCACGATTCTTCCATTAAGCTGTTTTTAAAAATCCATCATCAAAGGTACAAAACTTGATTGCTGCTAACACTGTATAAAAATGTCTGAGGTAAAATGAGAAAAATATATGTATATCTCTCGCGCAATGCGTGAGTCTCTATTTATTACATAACTTCAAAAATATCCTAAAAACACCTACTTTGGAAATCATGAGATCAATCCTCTTTGGATTTATCATTTCCTAAAAATTAGGGGAGACTGGTGGTCTCTTGAATTGATCTTGAGTTCTTTCTTCATTGCTTCATGTGGTCAATTGAAACTGACTTATGTCGATCTTGCTTATGTTTAGCCTAAAAAAAGACGTGATTTGTTGCCTCTGTTATTTCCACCAACTTGCAATTAATCGCATATAACACTAATCCACTTGTTAGCTCTTTTTAATGCATGCTAAACAAAGAAATATTACCACATATCCAACATTACGTTATAATTAACTATAATCATATACTAGCCTACAGAAAGGGGGTCATTTCATGCTAAATTGCTACTCCATGACAATCTAAAAGAGGATTTGTAAGCACAAATGATACCTATAACATGGGCCTATCATGTGGCCCTTTCCTCCTTAATCTCATTCTCAATCCTAGGCTTATGATCATAACTATTGTTTCTTTTGGTGGGGGTGACCCTCTAGATTTTGTTACCAGCCATGTTTACTAACAAGAAAACTAGTTTGATACCTAAGAGAGTGAGGGCAAGAGTTACCTCCATTCCTTGATTCTTCATTGGATGTTGAAGCTGCTTCTTTCTTGATGCTCTACTTTATTTTGAGCATAGGTACCTCCTATTGGAATTATGCAACCCTCCACAAATACTCTATATCCCCCCCATGAGTTCTACTACCATTTAGAGGAAGCCTTTAGTCATCCTCAAATCTTATGTATCCACCTACAAGGTCTTTTCGATTGGTCACAAGAGCTCTGTTGTGACCCACCACACCTCCATTGTCATTTCTAAGAACCTTGTTAGCCCTTGCCAAAATTGTATCACCTCCCGAAGTTCTGCCACCCACCAAAATACAGTTATCCGCCTAAGCATTGTGACCACTCTTAGGAGCATTACAACCACCCTTAGAAGCATTGCGTCCCTCCTTAAGAGCATTGCGAACACCCTCAGGAGCACTACAAGTACCCTCAGGAGTACTGTGACCACCCTCAGGAACACTATGACCACCTATGGACTCTGTGTTTTCTGCTACAAGGAGGACAATCGGAATTGCCAACCCTTTAGCTTGCTTTTATGCTTCCCCACCTTTTAATTCATGGAATATTAACCTCTTATGCATTGTCCAACCTTCCCATATGACATATCGTATCTCAAGAATGTTCTCAAAGCTTAAAATGATGAGGGTTCTTGATTCCAAAGGCTTGATATTGCAAAGAGTCGGGGAGATAATTCTACCTCGATCTTGAGTATAAAATTTCATAATTTGAGCAATGATCCAAGTCCTATTTATCTCATAATTTCTCTTGTTTTCAAATGATTATCTAGTTCAGAATCCATTTCACCTTTCACGAGCTCAAGATTCTATGTTGTAGTCATCCTTGCCATCTTCTCATGAAAGTGATCGGAAGTGGTGGTCACCCCCCTCCCACATTTGTGCTCATTATGAATGTGCATGAGGAGTACAAGTGGTAGCCCAAGCTATGGCCACCTGCCTTGCCTTGTGGCTTCCCTTTAGTGCCTTATCTGCCACCCGACTCGAGGGTTAATTTTACACATTTAATTAAAAAGGGAATTTTAAAATGTAGGTATTTCAATTAAACATAATTTTATAATACTTTATTACTTGTGGCCCATAAAAAATTGTTTATTGTGATCAATTTACTTTCCCTTGAATACTTGATTTTTACTCCCTCTCCTCCTTTACAATGTCCTCATAACCATTGTGGGACATTATTTAAATCATATCATTTTT
Source organism: Larix kaempferi (assembly GCA_027924585.1). Classification (NCBI taxonomy): domain Eukaryota; kingdom Viridiplantae; phylum Streptophyta; class Pinopsida; order Pinales; family Pinaceae; genus Larix; species Larix kaempferi. The sequence goes on along the minus strand of BSBM01000569.1, from coordinate 9,752,976 downwards.
TTTAATTATATTTCTTTCTCTATTTTTTACCCTTGAAATGGCGTAATCCTTTCCATAGTGTAGCAAAAACTAATACAAACATGGCTTTGAACTTAGACATGAACTTGACTTCCCTTGATTGTAATAAAGTGTGTTGTATTGTATTGAAAACTCGATTTTAACTTCCTCCTCCTTTACAATATTCTCAATAATTGTGAGACATTATCCAAATCATGTCATTTTTTTCATTTCTTTTCCTCCATTTCTTACCCTTGAAATGTTGTAATCCTTCCTATAATGCAACAAACACCAATATAAACATGGTTATCAACTTAAAACATTAATTGAATGGCTATGCCTTATTTTAAGTCCATCATTGGTTGTTCCATTTTGCAAGTCAATTGTTGACCTTTCTCATGTTGGTTTCCATCAATTCGCCTTGTTAAATTCTCAAAAATAACTAACCCAATGACCCCTAGGATATCCTTACCTCAATTTTGGGAGTCCTTTAAAATTATAGGTTCATAACATTTATATTGCAATTCTCATATTTATAGATCTTCATCAAGTTTTATGTGATCTAACTTACTTGGTTTCCCTCATTATCCCCACTCATGGTTGTAGTTCATTATCCCAAACTAAGTCATTTTCACTTAGGGGCTCCTTCACTTAATTGCAATCAATTTTGATTATGTGTATGGATCTTATTCTTTTGGGTTTCACGAGTTTAATATGTTCATAATGTTGAATCACGTGGTTGGGACTTTGAGTTTTGTTTACCCTACATAAGCTTGATCACAATACCCTGATTGCATCGACCTCTTAATGGTTAATTTGAGGGTCACACTCCTTAAAAGAAATATTATTGTATTTCCCTAACCATGATTAATTGCATCAATCACAATCATTTTTCAAAAGATTTTTTATTTTTTATTTTTTATTTTTTATTTTTTATTTTTTATTTTTTTATTTTTATTTTTTATTTTTTTATTTTTATTTTTATTTTATTTTATTTTTATTTTTATGTTTCTAAAGATTGATTGGTGTTACCCTTGAGGATGATTGCTCCTTTTTTTTTATGTTTCTAAAGTTCGATTGGTGTTACCCTTGGGGATGATTGACATTGATGAGGTGGTGATTGCTAATTATTTTCTAGAAATTCTCAACCTTAATCCCATTGGGTTGAGGGTTAATGGTAGTTTCACCACCATCAAGCTTCATTATCATGAGTTTAATGGGAATTTATCACCCTTTATACGACTATGATGCTCAAGACCCGGACCTATCCTACAAGTGCATTTTGGATCAGGTCTTTGATATTTCATATTTAAAAGGAAAAATTGTCAACCTCAGTCGATCAATCACCCAATTTATTTGATATATCTCATTTGCTTATGGTGTTTAGGTATAACAAGCATGAGTTTGGGGTTCTGGAGAAGAGGGATCCATGGTATACCCCAATTAAAATGACTCATGCGTCTAACACCTAACAAACACACTTCTCCATAAGTAATGATCATTAGATTCTTAAGGGATTTTGAGTCTGCCACTTGCATAGGTTTTCAAAATTTAGATTTTTCAATCACTTAACACGTACTCAATCTCAATTATTGCATTAATTAAAATTCATAGCTAGTTACCATTAAGTAATGAGAGTATATAACTAGTTTTAATTAAATAATGTTGTCTTTTAGTCTTCTTCCTCACTCTAAGTTTGTTGTTATTTGAAAAATATTGAAGTGTACCCCAATGGTTATAGTCAAAGTTGTTCCCTCTCCTTCACTTTTGTTATCATTTTCTCCACAAATTTTCCATGGTGGCTAAGCAAAAGTTGGAGTTGTTCATTGATGGCCCCAAAACACTTCGTTGATTTTGTTTACAAATACTTTCAAAAATTCCTCTGCCTCCTCCCTATAGTTGATAAATTAATGATGTGTAGAGCATAGATTTAGGCTAAGTAGCAAGGATTCCAAATGTATTTTCCTATAGGGAAATGATTAAGTGGTGCATCAACCAATATAGTGCAAACCTACTAACTCAATGTTGCTCTCTACATGTCTCTAGTAGTCTTACTTTCAAAGGTGTTCATATTAAGTTTGTTATTACCTCCCATTAAGGATTTATCTATCAAAGAACCAAATAATTCTTGGTTGGTAGAAATGGATTGATTGTCCTAGTCAACAAATGGAGGATCAACCCAAATCAAGGCCCTAATAAGCATTCATTTATGAGATTGGTATGTTGAAATTCTAGTTAAAGAAAAAATTTATGTTGCTCTATACATCGTGGGAGAATATAATATTAAATTTATGTATCAATGACGAGACATAATCCATGTGATAGTAGAAGTATTGTATTTTATTGAATATTATTATGTATTGTACATCTTCTCTTTGTACTTTCCCTAGAAGATTCCTTGTATATCCTTTGTACTCTCCATATATACTTAATACAAATGAATGTACATCATGTGTAGAGTTTCAATAATATCCTCTATACTTGCACGCATCTCTCTCTGAGTGGTATTGTGATCATATGCTTTAGTATCATAGCCTAATGATCATAGCCTCTAAATCTTACATTGTTTGTCTTCAAAAGGGATCCCATATTTTGCCCTTACCAAATCTCATGCTTATTGGCTCCATAAGGGTCTTCATATTTTTCACTTACTAAATCTCATGCCATTAGGTTTTATAAGGGTTTCCACATTTTACCCTTACTAGATCTCATGCCATTTATATCGGTATGATCAAGGTCCCATATCTATCATCTTTAGAGGGGTTCCACTTCTTATTTAATCAACAATCTTCAACAAGATTTAGAGTTTTGTGTTCACTTCAATTGGTTATAGGTTTGGAGTTATATTTGTGGCTGTAATCTATTTTTATTGGTGCAGATATCATGATATTGATGCCATCATAGGCAAATATTTGCTTCTTTTTCCATAATGGGGTATAATAGTGATTTATGAATGAATTATATCCTCCAAAAATATACCTTCAATATTTGTTGGAACCCTATTTTGCAACATGATTTTATTTTTATTTAGGGATCATATCGACATTGCACTAGCACCATTATAAGCAAAGGTCACCAATTATAGATTGGGACCATAAAAGAAATTATCAACAGTTTGCATGAATTATAAGCATTTCTATGTTTTGGCCTTAAAATTCTCACATAAAAGGAAAATCCATTAATCCTAAGCTTGTCCTTTATACTGTATGCATATTCCTAAATTATTTCTTTAGTGAATTGAAGAAAGGTAGATAGATTGTAAACATGTCATTGGTTGTTCAATGTAGAAGGAATCTAAGATTTGTTTCATGAGAGGAATCAACTCATGACTTAAATAATCATAGTTCTCACAAAGAGATGAACCATATGATACAGTGGATTACAAGAGTCTTGAAACAAGTTATCTCACAAAATCCTCGTCAACCACATCCAGTGTCACCAATTTGTTACACCTAGAAGCGAAAGTACAAACTCCTAAGTTGTAGGCAGGTTTATTGTGAAAATATTGACTCATCATTGTGTGATCTCAAGGCATACTTTAAGACTTAGCCTAAGGTTACTAATGAACTAATGTCAAAATTGTTGAGATCCACATGGAAGAGACTTCCCTAGATTGTGGTAGAATCATCAAACTTTACTCACTATTGAAGGAAGGAAGATCACTTGACGAGATAATATAAAATACACCATGTAGATGAGGTATCACCCTCCTTGGTATTAAGTGAATCTATTTGGAACAATGGTATTAATTTCAAGGAATTCAAAACCAACTAATATAACCATACATTGAGTTGTTAAACAATCTTATGATCTATTTCCACATCTCATATCTAAAAGACGTACTCAAAATCAAGTTTAATTATGGATTACTTCCTAGAATTTGAAATGAATAGCTAGGTTTAAAGTATTTCTTCAATTAAGCATATAAAATATCTTTAGTTGTTGAAACCAAGCTTGCATATATGCTTGTGAATAAATGTTACCACAATACTATTACTTTTATCTCACACTCCCCAACCTCTAAGATTTTGTCCGACCTTATTGGACAATCAAAAGGTTTTGGACAACCCTCTTCATTTGTTGGTGAAGGAAAGAAATGTACATATCATAAGAGATATGGGTATTCCATCGGATCAAAGTTGGCCACTTTGGGCCATCAACAAGTCTAAAGTTATTTTTACCAAGAAACACTTTAACAATGCGAATCTTGACCTAAAGGAATAAAAGGATGATGTATATATCTAGGTAGATAATATGTTTCTCTATACTAACAACTTATTCTAAGGCCTAGAGATTATGCATATTGTCCAAATGAAGCACTCTTCACACATAATTACCAAGTAAAATATAAGTTGGTTTCTATCATCATTGATAATGGTGGTAAGAAAACTATATATCAAAAGTTGGTTTCAAATTTACAATGTTCTACTACAACTCATCCTACTCCCCTTTATTATTGGGTTAAAGATGCCACGAATGCAGCATTGGTATCTAGGCAATGTTTTATCACTTTTTCCATTGTATCTTTCAAGGATATAGTTAATTGTGATGTCACTCCATTAGACTGTTATGAGTTGATTATTGGGCACATTTATTAATATGATCAATATTCCATTCATGATGAGTGGCACAACACTTACAAGATCCAAAAGGACATTAAATTATACAATCCCACCTCTTCTTTTTCTATCTCTCCTTTACTTTATGGGAAGTAAGCACTAAAATAGGTTAACATACATAAGTACTTAGTACATGATCTAGTCATCTAAGCAAAATAAAGTTATATCAAGAAGTTCCCTTCTTTAAATACTTTGATTATCAATGAATTTTGGAAGAAGCCCAAGGATTACCTTCTCTTCACACCATACAAAAAAACATTGATTTGATTCCAATTTATTTCATTGCCAAATTCATTGCATATACTCATTAGCACCATGCTCTAGTATCTTCCATCCCATCCAATTCTTCCCTTATAGATGCTATCCCACCTAAAGAATCTTATGTATTACAACAACCACAACCACAACCTGTGCATGCACCTTCTCTTTTCTAGGAGCATACTTTAGTTCTCGTCCTTTCTATTATTAACACTTAAGTAGTGCATCAAAATTCTACAACTCCACTACATGGAAAGGCTTTAGTGTTGGAGACACATCCAAAATCCATCTATGCACCATACTCTTAGACCTTCCTACCATATTTTTTCCCATTTTGGGTTTTATTCATGGTCCTTTACTCCATCAAAAATCTTATGGTTATCTCATGTTATCCTCCCTTTAGAGCTAAAAAAACTCTCCATAGCATTATTCTCCTTTGTAGTCACCTAGACCTTGACTTCATGACTCCCGAGGGACAAACCACACTCAGTTTGACCACCTGAGTTACCCTAGAGCTTCTTCTAAACTCTAAAGGTCTCTTACTAGCTTATATGTCACTTAAATCAAAACCCTAATGACGAAACTCAACTAAGCTAGGCACATTCCTAGTTTTGGGGGCACCTCCCTTGATTTAGGGAGTGTTTCTCTTTTTTAGGAATGCTAGAGTCATTCTTAGTTTGTAACTAAAAGTACTTTTCTAACTCAACTCCTAACTAACCATTCATGCCCTAAATTAGCCATTAGTTCCTTCTTTTGACCTAATTAGGGGTTTTGCACACTCTTTAGCCAGTTAACTGAATATTCATTCAGTTAACTAAGAACTCAATCAGATAACTCAGTAGTTGTGAAGTCTTATATGTCAGTGTAACTCAGTTTAGGACAGTTAGCATGGATAACTAAGAGGTCTTAGCCTCTAGTTAAGCCCGACTCATCTCAATCCATTGCATGGACAATTTGAATTGCCTCTTCCACAATTTGAATTGCTCCGCTTTAAATATTGTACTCCACCACTCATTCAAGTTATTTGAAATATATCATTCTTCTCTTCTTAAGTTTTAGTCTCTTATGTAATGATCTATGTTATTTCATTTATTACATGTTTAATTGATGGCTGATTTTATTTTCACAATATATGTCATTAGTTTATGTAGCTATATCTATATATAGGTTCAAATCTCATATGGTATCAATGCATAGGGGGTACTAAACTAGTCAGTATTTCAATGAATTCTTGTCAGTAATCTTACTTTTGCAGATTAAGGAAGCACTTGTGCAACCATCAAAGAGCTCATTAGCGGCCATGTACCTACCTTCTAATCAGCTGTTGATCACCCACTTCAATTACTTTGAATGGAATTCAAGAGTATAAATTCTCTTGAGAATGAAGGGGTTATACCAGATCACCATGGGAATCGAGATGGAACCGATGGCTCTTATGAAATGTCTAATTATCTAAACTGAATGGATGAAGCACATGGGTTGCTCTGTTACTCTGTTTATCCTGATTTTCTATACCACATTCAAGAAAATAAGAACCCCAATGAAATATGGACCACCCTGTCCTCCCTCTTCGGTACACAAGACGAGATGAGTTGTCATCATTTGGAGGTGGAGTTGATGAACCTGAGGCCAAGTGAGTTTGAATACTTTCATGAATTATTCACCAAATTCAAATCTATTCTCTTGCAGCTCAATATATGTAAAATTGATAAATAATATACTCAAATGGTACTATCTATCCTTTCAAAGTTGGGTCCTGAATTTAGTACTTTTGTCTCATCATTTCATTCTTATAGATTAGCACTTCGAGCATCTTTCATCATGCCTTATTTAGATGTTTTTTTTGCCTCTCTTATTCAATAGAATGATAAGATTTCATAGATGGGCATACAAAGGACCTCAATTCTCATGCACTTGCAACAAATGAGGACACGAAGAAAGATAGTAGTCAAAAGACTCCATACAAAGGCAAGGGGGAGCTTAAGTCCAAGTTTTCTTATGAAAAGACCACCTCCAAATAAGGGAATACCAAGGAGGAGCTTCCTTTGTGTCCCTACTACAGAAAGGGACCTCACAAAGAATAAAATTGCATATATAAGAAGTTTTTTGCAGAAAATGAAGACAAAATACGCAAGACAAGACCTCCTCCCGAAAGAGGACCCGCACTTCTAACAATTTCATCTTCAAAATAAACCACTTGGATGCTAGATTCCAGAGAATCAAATCACATGGAATCATATAAGGACATGTTCACCTCCATGTAGCCATCCTTTGTTCAAGAATTACTCATGGGAGACAACACTCCAACCAAGGTATGTGGAAAGGGAGATATTCTACAAGAAGATGGGCAGTTTCAAGATGTATTTTATGTACCTAGTTTGTTAAAAAATATTCTTTCCATCTACCAATTAACACAATCGAGCCATGGTAAGCAAGTTCTCTTCACCAAAGACTCAGTAATAATTTCAGATATAGTTGATGGTTGAAATATTTCACTTGGGAAATCTGATCACAAAAATAAGTTGTATGTGTTTTCAAAACATTTGCCTAAATCTCCTGCTTCAATTCTGTTAATGCATTCCAATGATGATAGTAAATTATGGCATGAGAGGTTTGGGAACCTTAACTATCCTTACTTGCAACAATTAAACAAGGAAGACATGGTAGTAGGGTTTCCACCCCTCTCCTTTTTGAATGGAGTTTGTCCAGTATGTGCTCTTGGTAAGCACCCTAAAGAAATATTTGAGAAAGGGAAGGATGGGAGTGTCATATCTCTTCTTGATTTAGTCCATAGTGACATTAATGAGCCTCTTCCTCATCTCTATATGAGTAAATCTAGATATGTACTAGATTTCATTGATAATTTTTCTAGATACACATGGGTGTACTTCTCAAAGCACAAAGATGATGTATTTCCTTGTCTTCAAGATTTTAAGGCACTTGTAGTGAAACAGTTCGGTAAGGGGATCAAGATTCTCCACACGGAAAATGGAGGGGAGAATTTCAATAAATATGTACATCAACTATGCTATGCAAATGGTATAGAGATGCAACATACCGTTCCTTATACTCCTCAACAGAATGGAGTTGCAGAGAGAAAAAACAAAACATTGAAAGAAATGGAAAATTGCATGTTGGAATCAAGGAATATTCCTCCAAAATTATGGGTTGAAGACATAAATTGTTCAAACTACATTCAAACTAGAGTACCTCACAATCATTTGGAAGGGGTTACTCCTTTGGAAGCATGGACTGGTGAAAATGTTATGCAACCAAGTCCTATAAAGAGCATGAAAAGAGCATAAATAATAGACCAAAAAGAGTAATCCATGCCTTAATAATGAAGAAAAGAGATTAATAGCAAGCCTCTTCGAGGGGGAAACCTCCTTATACAGTGTACTAAGTACACAAGACAAGACAATACAAGATGATTCAAATGAAATGGTCTCCTTCCTATATATAGGAGACAAAGAGGTACAATTACAACTAATGGACCTAAGCCGACATAACTAATATAATAATACTAATGACAATTACCATTAATAGACCTAAGACGACATCAATAATATGTAATGAGCCACAATATAGGGGGTAATGTGCCAACATTTAGGGATTAACATGCCCCTCCCCTTCATACAAGTGTTATCCTCAATGCTTGATTAGTTGTGGATGCTTCTATATGAAATAATCATCTCCCCATGTCGAATCTTCAACTGGTAAGTTGTTCCAGTTGATGAGGTACTCAGTAATATCCTGGTTACGTAATTGCTTGGTCCTTGTTTAAGTGATTTGTTCAAGTTCCAATATGACTTTTCCTTCTTCATCAAGCTCCAACAAGATATTTTGAATTGAGATCTTGTCTCCTATTACCTTCTTTAAGCAAGAAACATGGAAAACTGGGTGTACCCTTGAAGATGAAGGGAGCTCCAATTTGTAATCCATACTACCAATCTTCTGCAACACTTTATAAGGACCATATTAATTGGGTTTTAATTTATTTTCTTTATTTAGTTGCTTAAGGGACATATGTTTGTAAGGTTGCATCCTCATAAATACACAATCCCCTTCTTCAAAACTCCTTTCATTGTGATGTTCATATTTTTTTGTTTCATCCTGTTTTTTGATATAGCCAAGATGTCCTTCAGTAACTGGAGAACTTCTTATTGGTGCTCCAGGTGATCTTCCATAGCTTGAACTTTAGATTTTCTTTTTAAGGAGGGCATGATAGATGTATGATGGTACCTATAAAGTTCCATGAATGGAGACATTTTTTATGATGTATGGAAGGAAGTATTGTACCACCATTCTGCCAAAGATAACCATTTCACCCACTATGTGTTGTTTATTAGATGCAAAGCAACAAAGATAGCCTTCCAAACATTTGTTCACTATCTTAGTTTACCCATTAGATTGAGGATGATAAGAAGAACTATGAGCCAACTGGGTACCCAAACGAGAAAATAATTCAGTCCAACATTTTCTAGTGAAAATTGGATCTCTATCACTTACAATAATCTTTGGGTTTCCATGTAACTTCTAAACTGTTTCCATGAAGGCTGCAACAACTATACTTGCATTAAAAAGGCAAGAGAGTGCACAAAAGTGTACATACTTTGTGAGTCTATCAACCACCACCATAATAACATTCTTTCCTCCTAACTTGGGTAAATTTGTGATAAAATCCATTGAGACTTTCTCCCAACACTGACAAGTTATTTCTAATAGTTGTAAGAGACCTGGGGTCTTAACTATTTCAACCTTATTTTGTTGGAAAACCAAACATTCTGCCATGAACCTTTGAACATCGGATTTAAGACATTCCCAAAATAATTCATTCTTGACCCCGTGGTACGTTTTTAGGAATCCTGAGTGCCTGCCTATTGGAGAGGTGTGTAATTCCAAAAGGATCTTTTGTTTTAGTTGGGAGTTCTTACATATATATAAGCAATCCTTATACCACAGTGAATAATTTTTCCACACAAAGGTATCTGATACATTATGATCCTTTTGTATATTTTGAATGAGTGTACATACAGATAGGTCATTCTTCCCTTCTTCCCTTGCTACTACTACCCAATCGGGTTGTATACTTGAAATTGCACAAAGTAATGCATCAACATCCTCATATTTTCTAGAGAGTGCATCTGCCACCACATTTTGGTTCCCTTTTTTATAGATGATTTCAAAGTCATATCCCAACATCTTGGTTACCCATTTTTGTTGCTCTTCCGAAGATAGTATCTATTCCAAGAAGTATTTAAGACTATCATGATCTGTTTTGACCTTGAAGTGCCTACCTTTTAAGTAAGGACACCATTGATTACATGCATGTATTATTTCTGTCATTTCCTTCTCATAAATGGGTTTCTATAAGTTCTTTCCCTTGATTGGTCAACTTTAAAAATCAAGGGGCCGTCCTTCTTGCATTATAACATCACCTATTCCATTTCTTGAGGCATCACATTCCACAATGAAGGTTTTTGTGAAATATAGTGTGGTCAAGACATGAGCTTTGCACATTGCTTCTTTAAGTTGTTCAAATGTTTGAGTTGCCTTTGGAGTCCACAAAAATGCTTCCTTCTTAAATAATGTTGTTAGAGGTGCTGCTAGTCTTCATAGTTCCAAACAAACTTGCGGTAGTACTTTGTCAAACTTAAGAATCCTTGAAGATTCTTCAAGGTTTTGGGGATCGGCTAGTCCATCATGGCTTTAATTTTGTTAGGGTCTACCTTGAAACCTTCATGAGATACAATATGACCCAAATACTCTACCTCCTTTACCCTAAAGAAACATTTGGAGGGTTTTTCATATAGTTGTTGCTCCTTTAGTAGTTGTAGTACCCTCCCAAGACTTGCAATTATGTAAACAATTATTTATGAGTAATGAATAACAGTAATTTGTTGGTATTGTAATTCTCGATACATATTCATCTTAATCAACTCTACCCAGTCTTACTAACCTTTTTAAAACAACATCACTTAGTTTAGTTTGTGATCATATATATAACCCTCATATACTAATGATTAACCAATTATGAGATTACCCTATTCAAGTAGGTAACTAGTTCATTTGCATTATTTGAATTATAACAAGAGAACAATATATTTCATGAGATATATATCTCTAAATTACATAGAAAAATTCTATTAATAAGTGTATTTCATTCACTGGAAAACAAAATTCACACATTTGACTTATAATCAATTAAGCCAATTACATTAGGAACAAGATCAGGATCACTTAAATAATGAAAAGGATAGGACAATAAAACAATACTTATCTTGTAAGCTAGGATCAACTAATTAATTAGATACTTGTTACTCATAATCTTTTTGAAAAATAATAACATTTTGTTCAATAATTCACCAAATCTTATATGAAGAAAGAATATGTATAAATTCTCATCCATTTTATAAACTCAACATAATTCAAAATATATCCTTAAAGAGCTTAACATCATTTAATAACTTTACATCAGAAGAAGACTTATCTTATTTATGTAGACTCATGCGACTGAAGGCTTGATTGCAACGTTCCACCCAACCTTCTGGCTCTCTGTCGGGCATATGTTCTTCCCTTCGATCATCATGCCCACTTTTACCAACTTAAGTATGGACACATACAGATGATACCACCCCTTTCAAGCTACAAGAAAATGAACACCAAAAAGCTGTTTACTATGGAAGGGGCTTATGCCCTTCTCCCAGTTAACACAAAAGTGGAGTTTTCCATTATTCGACAACTATATAAACATTGTCTCTACATTCACTACAATTAAACAAGGGGTTTTATTAACCATCAAGAATAATTATCATACTCTTTTAAACAATTAGACAGAAAGATAGGACTCTGTAACTCTTTCACTTGTAAAATATATGTATAAGACTAGTTTGATATTCTGACAGTTTCATATCTTTGATTGTAATATCCCCATTCAAATAATTGCATAGCAAGACAATCCCATCAATCCTACTAGTTCCCTAGGTTGGATGGATACATTTGGAATTGTAATAAGGGAGCTAATAAATGGTGTTTAGACATTAGAATAATTCAAGTATTTAATAAAGAGGTTGAATAAAGATATTTAGGAGAAATTCTAGGTGGCAATTGGTTTTGAAGACATATGGAGGATGTGGGACCCACACTAGCTTGATTTTTCAATGCCACATGACATCTCTATCTTGCCATTTCGAATCCATGAGAAGGAAAACATTATTGGATGAGTTGGTAGGCTCATACACATGGAATTTAGCATCATAGGTCTAATTTGGATGGAATGGTAACCTCCATGGAAGAGGAAGTGTCAAACTAGGATTTTGTGGACACTTGGGCTAGATTCCCTAGCTCCTATGACAACAATGATGAAGAATCTATGACATCTATGACAAATTTAAGACCTGATTGCTGACATCTGACCAATATGACATGTCAGGCCCAAAAATAGGCTCCAAGATGGCGCTCATGGGAGTTGGAGAATCCAAAGAGACTCCTACTCGAATTGGGAGAAGGTGGAAGGTTGGAACTTGGGAGACAAGTGGCATAATGTGGAATCTTTCCTAAGTGGAAATATATAGAAGCTAATGGGAGGAATTTGAACCATAGGAGTCTAAGGTTGGTTATAAAATACATGAATCGAGCATGAGAAGGGATTTTGATCATTTGAGAATTTGCATTTGTGAAGAGAGAGAGCTAGTGGAAAACTAGTCTCCTTGCCTTAGCCAATTTCGAGGGTGAAAGATTCCCATCCAAGTTGGTGTGTGGAAAGGCCATTCAGGTATTTCATGGAGCTTTAATGGAGTTTTTATTTGAATGTGTAAGATACAGGGCAGCTCATGGTTTCTTTTAGTGCATCTCACTCATTCAACCATTTCTAGTTTTCATTGCATATTATTGATCCTTGAGGAGAGGCGCTTTTGGTGAGCTATTGTACTCTTTGGGGGAGATTCTAATGCCCCATTTATTTTTTAATATGAATTAAATACTCTGTTCTTCATCTTCAAAAAGTTTCAGGTCTAAATTCCAAGTGGAAATGTATAAATCTGATTTTTAATGAAAGCATGGTGCCATTTCCCCACTATCTTGATATGTAACAATGATGCATTGATGTATTCGAATGGAATATCATTCCTCTTATGTATTTGTGATTAATGGAATTTAATTTATGAGCTACACAATTTTCATGTCCAGTACTTAAGCATTTGGAGCCATCTTGCTCAGTTTTATTGCATTTGGAGAAGATTTAATGCCATTTCCCCCAAGGTCGAACTAGTGATTTTGTAGCTGTTTGGGAGAGGGTCATAACATAATTAATAAACTGAATAATGATGCAAATGAGACCTTAATATTGTCTCTAATACATCCCATACCTATGTTTAGAAATTAGAGTGGGTTTGGAATCATTTGGAGAGCCATATTCAACATTTACCCTGGGGGGATTTGAACCCCAAATTGCTAGTAAAATCCCCTACATTGACCAAAATATTAAAGGAGTTTTCAGAAGTATTTTTATGGTTTTAAATCATTCCTGGAAATAAAAATCAAGTCTTAATATCATTTATACACCTCCTTAGAATATTTGGGAGCATTTGGAGTAATTTGGAGACCTAGATATCAAAACTAGTCAAAGGTCGAATTAGGGAAAAAAGTGAAAAATTTGTTATTTTAATAAATTTATTAAAAAGGGACATTACAAGTGGTATCAGAGCATGGTATTGGCACATGATGGTATTGACTAGAATCCAAAGAAATAATCCACCACCCTCAGAACCTAAAGATGAAGAGGTTTTTGTTGAAGAGGAAGTAGCAGGAGAAGAAGAATACATTATTGAAACCATGCCTAAGGAAGGAAAGGAAACCTCAGAAAATGAGGAGGAATTTATTGCAGTCATAAAACAATTTTTTGACGAACTTTCAATGGGAATGAGAGACATGAGCAAGTAGATGATGAAAGGATTTGAATTGATGGCTAGTCAGCTAGGAAGCAAAGGGGTAGTGGGAGGCAATAGTAGTACACAATCAGAAGAAAAGAAGACAAAGGGTGAGAATATCTTTTCAAGCACAGGACCCCATAATAGACCTAATGAATTTCAGAGTGTTAAATTTTTAGAATTTACTTCAATCTGATCTAGGATCTTAACTGAGAGAACAACATGCACATCAAATCTACAACATATCAATCATGGACACAATAATGCAAGCACACAAGAGACACAGTGTTTACTTGGGGAAAACCATAAAGGTGAAAAACCCCAATAACTTCTTCAGAGATAGATAGAGCAATGATACAACCAGAATACAAGAGATAGTCTTCTCCTAGCAGCAGAGCCTCCTCCTCCACAAGTGCGCCACTCTCCAAAGTGTGAGTGAGAGAATAGAATGTGTAAAATGAGAGAGACACACTCTCTATTTATACACTAACTTGACTTGACCTTTACTCAACTAAGTCGGCCTCAACTTAACCACTTAACATAATGCTGACTGGGCCGAACCCCACTAGGGTGGTCTAATAACACTTTGACCCACATGGCCGACCCCCAATAGGGTGGTCTAATAACCCTTTGACCCACATGACTTATACAGGGCCGACCCCAAGAAGGTGGTCTAATAACCCATCAAGTATAAGTTACGACACTTACAATATAAATGATGACACTTCTGTATAGAGGAATAATAACATCTCTATAGGAATACAACCACTTACGTATAGAGGAATAATAACATCTCTATAGGAATACAATATACATATATGTGAAATACATTCCGAAGTTACATATACATCAACACTCCCTCTTAACTAGGAAGGTATTTCTCGACACAGGTCTTCTAGCACAAGTCTTCTTCTTTGGATCATCGTCACTGGATAATCGTCATCGAGTCATCATCATCGTCACTGCTGCTGATATCTCAATCAATCTCTGAATCTACTCGTCATAGGAAGTTCTACAGAGCCAGTCCTTTTTCATACTGGATGTAGGCCCACCACCTGCAGGTCTTCATCATCTGTGTGAACGGTCTGATAGAGGTGGCCTCTCAGGACTAATTTTATGTGTGGATGCAATACCGGAAAGAGTATCCCAAGAACATTTATGTGCCGCAGCACGACTGGCAAGATCTCTAAAGAGCATCCCAGGACTTATTACGAGCACACAGCTCAACCTCTCGGATCTCCAAGACTGATTACATGTGGATAGACAAAACCTTTAAAGAGCATCCCAGGAACATTTATGTGCCGCATCACGACTGACAAGATCTCTAAAGAGCATCCCAGGACTAATTAAAAGCACACAGCTCAACCTCTCGGATCTCCAGGACTGATTACATGTATCCGTAGTAATACCTCATCCCAGGACTGATTACGAGCACACAGCTCAACCTATCGGATATCTGAGGACTGATTACATACTACATAGCAATACCAGAAAGAGTATCCCAGGAAAATTTATGTGCCGCAACACGACCGGAAAGATCTCCCAGGGCTAATTACATGCTATTTGCACAACCTGCCACATATCATCTCTGACCTCCAAGTATCAACCTGATACTCATGATCCAACGGATCATCATCGCACAAAGCATCATCCTGATGCTCATGATCAAAACTGATCATCATCACTGTACCATCCTGATACATATCATCTGGAGCAACATCCTGAAGCTCATCAACATGATCATCCTGATCATACAATGCATCCACCTGATGCATACCAAGTATCTACCTGATACATATCATCATACATGATCCACCTGATCATACAGTGTATCCACCTGATACAAATACAAATACATGATCCACCTGATCATACAGTGTATCCACCTGATACAAATACAAATACATGATCCACCTGATCATACAGTGTATCCACCTGATACAAATACAAATACATGATCCACCTGATCATACCTGATACATATCAACATACATGATCTACCTGATCATACAATGTATCCACCTGTTACATATACATATACATGGTCCAAGCATCCAACATGATGCATATACAAAATACATACAAATAATCCAACTGATCATATCCAGTATCAAACATGATGCGTACATATACATATACATATAAATGATCCAACCGATCATATCCAGCATCCAACATGATGCGTAGAGCAGTAACTGGAGCGTTGTCCTGATGCTCATCATCCATGATCCTCCTGATCATCATAGCATCGTCTTCTTCAGATCATCTCATCATCCACGAAGCATAGCCCAGATGCACATCATCCAGTACTTACACCACCGACATGGGAGAACACATCTACCACCATTCAGGGAAGGCTCCAGCCCTTACTTTTTCACCATGGGAGAACACATCTACCACCATGTGAGAATGGCTCCAGCCCTTACATCTACACCATGGGAGAACACATATACCACCATGTGAGAATGGCTCAGTAATTACATCACGACCATGGGAGAACACATCAACCATGTCAGAAAAGCTCATGTGCATCTGCATCTTCCGGACTCATCACTTCCCTTTGGAATGAACCTCGATCTGAAGTGCACCAAGCCTATCTTTGAAGTACTCAAACTGCACTCTGGCCAACGGATTGGTCAATACATCTACAACCTGCTCATCCATCGCAACATACTCTGCTTTGGCTATACTCAGTGCTACGCAGGACTGCTTCTTGCTAAACCAAGAGATCACACTTGATCCCATACTGAAGCAGCACCCAGAAGTGCTCTTCCTATCTGTAGCACTGCCTGCCCAATCTGAATCAACATAACCCTGCAGGTTAAACTTTTGATTCGCATCATACTTGAGCCCATCATAAACTGTACCCTTCAGGTACCTCAGAATATGCTTTACAACAACCAGGTGAACATCTCTCGGATCTGTCAGGAACTGGCTCAATGTGTTCACCGCAAAGCAAATATCTGGTCTTGTGTTCGTCAAGTACATAGAGGACCCAATCATCTGACGATACATCGTGACACTGACCGGATCAGATGAAGCATCACACAGAAGCTTCAGGTTTGATGCCATAGGTGTGGCCATAGCCTTGCAGTCCATCATCCTGAACCTCTTCAGAATCTCTACTGTATACTTCCCTTGTCCAAGGAAGATTCCATCTGTACTCTGCCACACCTCCATACCAAGAAAATAGTGCATCATCCCCAAGTCCTTCATCTTGAACTCAGCTGTAAGCTTCCACTACGTGTCGGCAATCAATCTATCATCTCTTGTTACAAATAGGTCATCCACATATAATAAGAGTATCCCTGG
This sequence comes from Larix kaempferi, assembly GCA_027924585.1. Taxonomy (NCBI): domain Eukaryota; kingdom Viridiplantae; phylum Streptophyta; class Pinopsida; order Pinales; family Pinaceae; genus Larix; species Larix kaempferi. The sequence continues at coordinate 9,735,863 of BSBM01000569.1, read as the reverse complement.
ATTGCCTACCTCAACCTTGTAGTAAAGGTTGGAACCTGCTTTACTCTTGGTAAAGACCAAACTGGATAGAAAGATTCCTATCCTACCATACCAAGTTCTGCACATATATGATTTCCTATCATGTGTCTCAGAACCAAGTGGCTGCTCCACATACACTTCTTCTTCAACTACACCATTCAAGAAAGCTGTCTTGAAATCCATCTGGTGTATCTTCTATTTCATCACTTTTATATTTCTCTATGCTTCCATCTGCAGCATGCTTGATCTTGATAGATCCATATGGAAGTCATAACAAACTTCCCTTCAGGTCTTGGGACTACATCCCAAACATCATTCTTCATGATCGACGGATCATGGCATTCTTCCCATATCCTGGGAACTTCAATATCTTCAATAGATAATTTTGTTGCTGAACAAATGTTGTAGTTCTTCTTTTGTAGGTGATGGCATATGATCTTTCCTACACAACAAGTTAAATTGCATGATTAGAAAACATCTCATAGTTTTCAGAACAAATTCTTACACATAAAGAAATATGTCATACAGTCATGCAATTATCTTAGCTAATGCTTCAATACAACATTTATCCATATCCCGTAACTTTCTAGATGCCTTCCAATCTCTACCAAAACATTGTTAAGAGTGTGCACAACTCCCAACATGTTAGCAAAGAGGTTTCATTCTAGATAAGTAGCAATGGAATGTTGTACAGTGCCATAGGCCACTTACCCATGCATATTAGTAGTATACTGTTCATCAATGCAACTATTATAATATGCATAATACACAACCTAATTCTAGGAACATCAGTATATACATTATTGAACAGTATTATTTAAACTATAAAATATGCAAGTAATGACAATTCAAATACTTATCTTTGTTTGTTTGTTGGGTTGACTCCCTCTCAGTCTTTGCTTCTTTTCTGCAACTCCATTCTTATGTGGATTGTGAGAAGTGGTCAACTCCCTCTGAATATCTGCATCCTTGCAGAAACTACTGAAGTGTGCTCCTTTGCTTTCTTGCAGGAACAACTGGAGTGTGCTCCCTCTTGATCTTTGCTTCCTGGATTTCTGTCCTTGAACTTACATCCATCCTTAATCACTATGCATGCTTATTAGTATCATCATTGTGTTATCCTTAAGGTCTCATACATAATCACACATTTATCAGTATAATCTTAATACTATAAAAACACAATAATCTTAAACATGTATATTCATGATCATTCACAGATAATAAACATTAGTATTCAAGGTTTCAGGGAAGTCTTCTTTTACTCATACATATTCTTATTTGATCATAGGACTCTTCTGGTTAGTTGAATCATCAATCAAGATAAGAGATATAATATGCATAAAACCCATGATTATTCAAACCTATACCTTCATGATTCTTCTGGTTAGTCATATCATCAATTATGGTAAGAAACATAATATGCATACAACCATGATTATTCAAACCTATGACTTCATGAATAATCATTATCAACAACACAACAGTATAAGATCCTAACACAAGGTAGGATTCTAGCTTGATATAGAAAAAACATACCTGGATTAGCATGCTAGCTAGTTATGTCTAACATACCCACATAATGTCTTCTGGTTCTCTTCAGTGACTTGTGCTAATAACCTGCATGTCTCATAAGTTAATCATTGTAGAACCAAGTTATACATACCTCGAAAGTAGATCTTCTATGTGATCCATGACAATGGATGAATCTTTGTCTTCATGTCACCATGAGCATATGTTCTTGAAGTAGAACATGATTTGAATTTCTTGGTGTACCTTTTGTGTTAGTAAACAACATAAACCTCATACAACATCACAATGCATTAGTACAATCATAAGTGTCAAAACCTTAATCAATGAATATCTTCTATTAAGGTGATATGACAAGTCCAGTAATTAATCAAGATTGTACTGTAATGATATGAAGACAAACATATGATAAACTTAACCATGAAACATACCTATAAGCCATACCTGTCAAGATTGCTTGTAATCTTCTTATGGAAGGCCTTAGCCTCATCTCCCTCTAAGACAGGAACTTCTTCACTTATGCAGGTGACCAATCCATCTTCTTCTAGGATTAACCCAATCCACTTGATTTACAAGAACTGGACCTAGAGCTGGATTAGGGTTTGTCAAAGAAACCCCAAAAATTCAAACTTTGAATTTCAAACTTCCGAAAGGATAGAAATATGCGCCTTGATGAGCTAATCAAGTTGGTATATTCAGAATTTGAAAACTGCAAAGTTTCACCCCTTGAAATTGCCTTTTAGATTTCCGGATTCACTAGGGAGGACCCTGAATTAGGGTTTGAGTTTCCCGGAGCTTCACCCAACCAAAATATTTGATTCAACACTCTAAGCTTCGATTTTTCTGAGGAGCTTCCAGCCATGGTCACATATTTCCAAAATTCCAATTTTTGCAGAAGCCCTAATTTTCCATCTTTCCAATCAAAGTCCCGAACTGGGGTTTGATCAAGCTCGGCCTTCTGCCCAACCAAAAAAATATGATCTTGGTCTCTAAATTTTGATTTTTATGAGTAGCATCCAGCCGTGGTCTCTGATTACAAAAATTCCAACTTTCTCCGAAGCCCTAAATTCCGGAAGCCATGAATGAAGGTACTAAAAAATAATTCTGTTTTGATAGAAATATGTACCTGATTATTTCTGGTGTAACTCCAAATTTTTCGATCCACAGGGTTTAAATTTTTTTCTTGAGATAGCCCAACCTGTTATCTTTCCATCCCGATAGGTCTGACCTCAATTGGATTCTCTGAGAGAGAGTTATGCCAAGTGTCGCAACGTGACCTGTTTATGGGATAATACATGAGAGTGAACTTGTACGGCGTTCCATGTGTCACTGGTTCAACCTCAGCCTATGAAAATGTTTCTTGAGATAGCCCGACCTGTTATATTTCCATCCCGATAGGTCTGACCTCAATTGGATTCTCTATGAGAGAGTTATGCCAAGTGTCACAACGTGACCTGTTTATGGGATAATACAAGAGAGCGAAATTGTACGACGTGCCACGTGTCACTGGTTCAGCTTCGGCCTCTGAAAAATGTTCCTGAGATAGTAAAGTCTGTGTAATACCTGTCACTTTTTATGAAATTTCATTTGGAGCTTCCTAGCCCATGTTATGACCTTTTTCCCAAGGTCACCTGATTTTGACTCAGATCTGGAAGAGGCAGAAACCCTATATTGTACAGATCATAAATCACAAAGTACAACGAATTAAAGGTTGTCCTTTGGACACAAGGTACATGGGGATCTGATATTCGACCTGTAAACGTTTCAGATCCGAAAATATCGCCAAAACGGATTTATAGCGAAAGTGCTACGATGACTGGTTTTTGCTATATCAAGCCCTAGCATCGTAAGTGCAACAAGTGTCATACATGCCATATCATGCCTTCTTTCAGGCTAGATCTGATACCATGTTAAATTTTCAGAATTTACTTCAATCTGATCTAGGATCTTAACTGAGAGAACAACATGTACAACAAATCTACAGCAGATCAATCATGGACACAATAATGCAAGCACACAAGAGACACAAAGTTTACTTGGGGAAAACCATAAAGGTGAAAAACCCCAATAACTTCCCCAGAGATAGATAGAGCAATGATACAACCAGAATACAAGAGATAGTCTTCTCCTAGCAGCAGAGCCTCCTCCTCCACAAGTGCGCCACTTTCCAAAGTGTGAGTGAGAGAATAGAATGTGTAAAATGAGAGATACACACTCTCTATTTATACACTAACTTGACTTGACCTTTACTCAACTAGGTCGTCCTCAACTTAACCACTTAACATAATGCTGACTGGGCCGACCCCCACTAGGGTGGTCTAATAACCCTTTGACCCTGTAGGACCCCTCCTTTAGGGTCCCCTTGAACTGAACCTGAAACTTCAAAAACTTCATAAAAACAAATTAGCCATTATAGTTATTGGAAAAATAAAATAAAAGAGTGAATAACTTAACAAAAATAAGCAAACCTTAACCTGTCAACCCGATCCAGCTGGTCCATTGTTGTGTGCGTCTTCCGTAGGATCCCTTCAGCAAAGCTCGTTTAACCATTGGCGAAGCAACCGTTAGCTTCGCCACCCAACCATAGGCTCATGCTTTCAGTCGCATGGCCTCCCCCGAGCTTTGGGTCGTAGAGCTCACACAAGTATTTCAGAAATTCAGCTTGGGCTTCCCTTCCCACCAGGATTTCTAAGCCAAACCCTTAGATAGCAACAAGTCTTTGAGGCATTCGAAAATTACGACAATCGTCCAAATTATGGGCCCCTTACCCATTCCTTAAGCCTTCCTTATAAAGGGAAATCTCTTGCGACACATGTCGCTTCATGCATAAATAAATATTTTTAATTATTTATTTAATTAAAACACTCACCCATCCAAGTGTCAGTTTCTCTGGGAAGTGCACCTACATCCCTAAGTTTGCTCTAGTTTGTCCCCCAGATATTTTAATCAACTCCTAGCTTTTAGTTGACTAGGTGTCTAATCTATTTTGCTCCTAAATAATAATTTCTATTATTTTAAATGCTCAACAAAATAACTATTCATGTGCAAATGTCTAAGCTATTGTTATGCATTTGCTAAGTAATAATCTAGAGTTATTCTCCTAAGTTTTATGCATTTTAATTTAACAATCCAGCTCACTAGGATCACGGTGCCGCGTCGTTGGGCTCCTGGTTCCTTAATTTTTAATTCTCTGACATGGCACCACTCCGTCGGGTCCAATCATCCATGGTTTCCATTCCTTGGCATGGTACCACCTCGTTGGGTCCTTCCGTCCATTCTTTCCGTTCTCGACAGGGTACCTCATCGTTGGGTCCTTCTGCCACCATATTTCCGTTTTTGACTTGCGGGAACTCTTGTAGGGATTTTAGGAATCGTTACCATCCATCCTCCGTCTACATGCTATCTAGGGACTAATGGCGCTGAGTAGTGAGTCCGTTCTCACTGCGCGCCCCTCAACTCGTACGTGACCAGCTCCGTCGTGGCCCACCTCGTACGCCCTCACGCATTCCTCTTGAGCAAGCGGATCAATGCTTATCTGCTCATGCGTGGTATTCTTGTCAGAAGTCGACATCGTCGTCGCTTCCCTTGTGTGTGATTTACCCGTACTCTACGACCCTCCATGTTCCTTTGTGTGTCCGTTGGTGAACCGTCTCACTTGTTTCTACACACACTTCTCACAACAAATTATTAGTAGCACTGTTCTCAACAATCATCATCTGGTTTCTAGCTCTAGCATTGTTAAACATTTATGATTTATTCAAACTGCTCATTCATCTTATTAAGTATACATTTCGTCGCCAAATACATAATCACCATACAGCTAGTCGTTAAGCATTATCCATCAACATAATTTTCCATAGTCATAGCTAATCGTTTAACATATGCAATTATTCATTTACCTCAACAGTTCAGATACACATACTCAAAAATAAGGTCAAAAGGTTATTTAATTAATGTTTCAATCAGCCGGGTCACTCAGCAGGTGCCCTCAATGTCTACACAAGTCTAGGGGCACTACAGACCCGCATGGCCGAACCCCAATAGGGTGGTCTAATAACCCTTTGACCCACATGAATTATATAGGGCCGACCCCAAGAAGGTGGTCTAATAACCCATCAAGTATAAGTTACGCCACTTACAATATAAATGACGACACTTCCGTATAGAGGAATAATAACATCTCTATAAGAATACAACCACTTCCATATAGAGGAATAATGACATCTCTATAGGAATACAATATACATATATGTGAAATACATTCCGAAGTTACATATACATCAACACAGAGCACACCGAGGTTTACTACACCCAAATTTCTTATGCCCAAAGAAGAGACTAAAATTCCATTTGACATGAGTGATTTGGCAAAAGAATAGGAAAAGTTGAGTGAGGATTGTAGAAGGACTCTACCATTTGACCAATACTTTACTATATCAAACAAACTCAAGAAGAGGGAGGATAATAGGTCTCTATACCAAAACAAAGAATTAAATTGTACCATTGGTAAAATGCCACTTCCTACTTTTGATGGTTCCTCTCAAAGTTCTGCTAACACTTGGGTGCAGAAACTAGACGTGTATTTTCAGTTGAATCCAATGGTGGAGGAGGATGCCTTAAAAATGGCTATCTTGCATCTAGAAGGAGATGCCAATGAATGGTGGTTCCATGGTCTAAAAAATTTGGGTCATGATCAAGTTAAAACATATGTAGAATTTGTTGACAGGTACTAGAGAGATTTGAGCAAAAAGATCCAGAATTGCGTTTCAAAGAACTAGCTCAATTGAAGCAAGTGGGAACTCCTGCTGATTACATGTTAGAATTTAAAAAGTTATCAGTCAAGGTGGCTGATATATCTATGGGAAGGTTAGTATTGATGTTCATTGACGGTTTGGATGAACCCTTAAAAGGTTTAGTTAAAGCCCACACACCAACTACATTAAGAGATGCTATGAGCTTGACTAGAGATCTCCAAAATGTGCTTCCTAGAACAAGATTTCCTCCCAAGACTAACTTCACATTTGAAAAGAAACCTTGGCAAAGAGATGCATCTGATAAGAAGCCTTGGCAAAGAGATTCATTTGAAAAGAATAAGAAAGAAGGACTAAACAGGGATGAACTTCAAAGAAAAAAATTGTGCTTCACATGCTTTCAACCATGGACACCAGGGCATAAATGTACTAAGGGAAAAGCTCAATACATAGAAGTATTTTCTGATAATGATGAGTATGAAGGGGGTATGTATGAAGAAGGACATATTTCAAATCAAGAGGAGGCATATGAGACAACAATTGAAGAATAAATACAAGAAGAAAATCAACCTTCACTGGACAAAGCAAGAATGGTAGTACTTTCAACAGTGGCTCGTTATCACACTATTCGATGCAAGGGTGTGGTACTAGGACAAAGAGATTCAATTTTGGTAGATGGAGGAGCCACACGTAAATTCATTTATGCATACATGGTGGAGATAAGGAAGATACCTATTGAACCATTCGATGGCTTCACCGTTGTCGTTCCTGGTCACAACACAATGCAGTGCAAAACATGGGTTCCAAAGCTGCAAGTCACCGTAGGTAACTATACTTTTGTTGATAGTTTTTATGTGGTTGATGTTGCTGATACTAATGTGGTTTTGGGAGTGCAATGGCTGTATTCTATAGGGGAGCATATAGTAAATTATCAAATTCCTGAGATGAAATTTCAAGATTCGAAAGGTGTACTAAGGGTTGTGAGAGGGCAGCACACTTACCCAAATCAAGCAGTGACTTGCAATAGTATGAGATCTATATTGAGGCATGGGAACATAGAATGGGCTGCTGAATGTCATATCACATATTCCAAGCCAAGCATAAAGTTTGTTGAACACCCAAAGGAGATAGAGAAATTATTGCAAAAGTATGAAAAAGTTTTTAGAGATATTCCACATGGTAAACCACCAGATAAGGGGGTTGAGCACAACATTGTTTTGGATGAGGGTACTTCACCCATTCAAATACCACCCTATAGACATCCAAAAAAATTCAGAGATGATATTGAAAAGGCCATCCAAGAACTCCTAGAGTTGGGACTCATTAGACCAAGCTCTAGCCCTTATGATTCTTTAGTAGCGCTGGTAAAGAAAAAAGATGGAACCTTAAGGATGTGCATAGACTTTAGAGCCTTGAACAAGAAGACAATCAAGAATAGGTATCCTATTCCTAGGATTGATGAGCTCATGGATGAGCTATTTGGGGCCAAATATTTTTCCAAAATTGATCTTAGATCAGGTTATCATCAAATTCGAATGAAGGAAGAAGATGTGAAAAAGGCTGCTTTTAGATGTCATTATGGCCACTTTGAATTTCTTGTTATGCCTTCTGGTTTGACTAATGATCCAACAACATTTCAAGCATGCATGAATAGGAACTTTTGCAAGCAGCTTAGAAGGTTTGTTTTGGTTTTCTTTGATGACATTCTCATTTACAGTAAAACTTGGGAAGAGCATTTGTAACATCTAGAGATTGTGTTGAAAACTTTGCAAGAACAGTCCTTGTTTGCTAAGATGTCTAAATGTGAATTTGGGATGAAGGAACTATTGTATCTTGGGCACATTATTGGGAAAGAAGGAGTGAAAGTACACATGGAAAAAATCAGGGCTATCTTAGAATGGTCATCACCAAAAAACATCACAGAATTAAGGGGCTTCATTGGAATATGCACATATTATAGAAAGTTTGTGAAAGGGTTCTCCACGTTGACTTCTCCACTCACTGATTTGACTAAGAATGATGCTTTCAAGTGGGATGAAGAGGCTGAAAAGGCCTTCCAAAAAATGAAAGAGGTAATCAGTAGTTGTCCCATACTTGCATTACCTGATTTTTCTAAGCCTTTTGTTGTTGAATGTGATGCTTCAGGTGGAGGAATAGGGGTTGTCCTAAAGAAATCCCAACACCCTATAGCCTTTGAGAGCAGAAAGTTGCAGCCTCATGAAAATATTTACTCCATCTATGACAAAGAAATGTTGGCCATCATGCATGCATTGGCCAAGTTTCGACAATACTTGGTAGGAAGCAAGTTTGTGGTGAAAACTGACCACAATAGTCTAAGGCACTTCCTCACCCAAAAGGATCTAAATGAAAGGAAACAAAAGTGGGTAAGCAAGATTCAAGCTTATGATTTTGATATTGAATATGTGAAAGGAAAGAATACCATTGTAGCAGATGCATTATCTCGAAGACCTTCTTTTTCTCTCATGGATATTCACAAGGATTGGAAAAACATGCTACTAGTTGAATATTCCAAAGACAAATTTGCTTGTGATGTATTAGATGGAATCAAAGGGGATGATAACTACATGATTTTGAATGGGATGATATATTATAAGGGAAGAATTCATTTGGTTCAAGATTCAAAACTCAAGTACAAAATTTTGCAAGAAGCACATGATCCCCCACTAGCTGGCCATCCGAGGATCTTCAAAACTTATAGGAAATTAAGGAAAAGATTTTTTTGGAAGGGGATGAAGGAATATGTTCAGAAATATGTGAATGAATGTAATGTATGTAGCAAAACAAATCAGAACTTACATGCCCAGCTGGCTTATTGCAACCATTGCCCATTTCATAGCAAAAATGGGACAGTATCTCAATGGACTTCATCACCGGTTTGGCCAAATATTTGGGTAAGGATTGCATATATGTGGTAGTGGATAGGTTGAAATTTTTTTCTCATTTATTTGCTGTTACATCATCTTTTAGTGCTACACAAGTGGCTGATATTTGTTTCAAAGAATTCTTCAGATTGCATGGGATCCCCAAGAGCATTGTAAGTGATAGAGATAGTAGATTCATGGGTGCTTTTTGGAAAGAACTTTTTAGATTGGTGGGCACTCAATTGACTCCAAGTACAAGCTATCATCCACAAACTGATGGATAGACAAAGAGATTGAATCAGTGGTTGGAAGGGTACCTAAGAAACTATGTGGGAGAGTAGCAAAAAGCATGGGCAAAATGGCTACACTTGGGTGAGTTTTGCTACAACACCACTTTTCATATGTCCATAGGGATGTATCCTTTCAAAGAATTATATGGCTATGATGCACTTACCTTTGTTGAAATTATCTTTGGTGATAGTAGAGCCCTAAAAGCTAAAGATTGGGTGGAAGAGAGCCAATAAATTTTAAAGCTTTTGAAAGCCAATTTGTAGGTTGCCCAAAATCAGCAAAAACAATATGCATATAGACATAGAGAAGAAAGGACCTTTCAGGTTAATGATTTAATATATTTGAGGTTGAAACCATATAAACAAACATCTCTAAAAAAGAATGGAGCATAAAAGCTAAAACCAAGATACTATGGCCCATACAAGGTAGTTCAGAAGATTGGGGAGGTAGCATATGAATTAGAACTTCCGGAAGGGAGTAAAATCCACAATGTATTTGATGTTTCTTGTCTCAAGAAATCTCTTGGTCAACAAATTGTCACTTCAGAAATATTTCCTCCTTTGGATGATGAAGGTTAGCTCACACTTGTTCTGGAAAAGATTTTGAAGACAATGGAAATGAGATTGAGGAGCAGAACTATCAAAGAATACTTAGTACAATGGAAGGATCTACCAAGTGAAGATGCCACATGGGAAGAGGAGAATATTTTGGAACATCCAAATCTGAAATTGCCTGAGGACAAGCAATATTGGGTGGGGAGGACTGTAATATCCCCATTTAAATAATTGCATAGCAAGACAATCCCATCAATCCTACTAGTTCCCTAGGTTGGATGGATACATTTGGAATTGTAATAAGGGAGCTAATAAATGATGTTTAGATATTATAATAGTTCAAGTATTTAATAAAGAGGTTGAATAAAGATATTTAGGAGAAATTCTAGGTGGCAATTGGTTTTGAAGACATATGGAGGATGTGGGACCCGCACTAGCTTGATTTTTCAATGCCACATGGCATCTCTCTCTTGCCATTTCGAATCCATGAGAAGGAACAAATTCTTGGATGATTTGGTAGGCTCATATACATGTAATTTAGCATCATAGGTCGAATTTTTGTGGAATGGTAACCTCCATGGAAGAGGAAGAGTCAAACTAGGATTTTGTGGACACTTGGGCTAGATTCCTTAGCTCCTATGACATCAATGATGAATAATCTATGACATCTATGACAAATTTAAGACCTGATTGCTGACATCTGACCAATATGACATGTCAGGCCCAAAAATAGGCTCGAAGGTGGCACTCATGGGAGTTGGAGAAGCCAAAGAGACTCCTACTCGAATTGGGAGAAGGTGGAAGGTTGGAACTTGGGAGACAAGTGGCATAATGTGGTATCTTTCCTAAGTGGAAATCTCTAGAAGCTAATGGGAGGAATTCAAACCATAGGAGGTTAAGGTTGGTTATAAAATACATGAATCAAGCATGAGACGGGATTTTGATCATTTGAGAATTTGCATTTGTGAAGAGAGAGAGCTAGTGGAAAACTAGTCTCCTTGCCTTAGCCAATTTCGAGGGTGAAAGATTCCCATCCAAGTTGGTGTGTGGAAAGGCCATTCAGGTATTTCATGGAGTTTTAATGGAGTTTTTATTTGCAGGTTTAAGATATAGGGAAGCTCATGGTTTCTTCTAGTGCAGTTCACTCCTTCAACCATTTCCAATTTCCATTGCATATTATTGATCCTTGAGGAGATGAGCTTTTGGTGAGTTATTGTACTCTTTGGAGGAGGTTATAGTGATCCATTTATTTTTTAATATGAATTAAATAATATTTTCTTCATCTTCAGAAATTTTCAGGTCGAAATTCCAAGTGGAAATGTATAAATTTGATTTTTAATGAAAGCATGTTGCATTTCCCCACTATCTTGATATGTAACAATGATGCATTGATGTATTCGAATGGAAGATCATTCCTCTGATTTATTTATGATTAATGGAATTTAATTTATGAGCTTCACAAGTTTCATGTTCAGTACTTAAGCATTTGGATCCATCTTGCTCAGTTTTATTGCAATTGGAGAAGATTTAATGTCATTTCCCCCACTGTCGAACTAGTGATTTTGTAGTTGTTTGGAAGAGGGTTATAACAGAATTAATAAAATGAATAATGATGCACATGAGACCTTAATATTTTCCCTGAGACATCCCATACCTATGTTCATAAATTCGAGAGGGTTTGGAAGCATTTGGAGAGACATATTCAACATTTACCCTGGGGGGATTTGAACCCCAAAGTGCTAGTATAATCCCATACATTGACCATAATCTTAAAGGAGTTTGCAGAAGTATTTGATGCTTTTAAATAATTCATGAACATAAAAATCAAGTCTTACTATCATTCATACACCTGCTTAGAAGATTTGAGAGCATTTGGAGACCTAGACATCAAAACTAGTCAAAGGTCGAATTAGGGAAAAAAGTGAAAAATTTGTCATTTTAATAAATTTCTTAAAAAGGGAAATTACATTGATATTAGCCATATCTCCCACAAAGGCTTCCATCTATCAACGAAGGAATTTATATATATGACAACAACATTATACAGGCAAGTCCTCCACAAAGGCCGTCATCAATCAACAAAGGAGTTAAATATATGACAACAAGATTATGGATATGATGGTCCTTCACAAAGGTTTTCATCCATCAACCAAAGAATTTATATTATATAACCAATATTATTCGTTGGATGGGAACTTGTTCTCTTATCACAAACTTCTTGTAGATAATAAGTGCGCCTCCTAAACTAGGGCATTCTGTTAGTGTTTTTTTTCAATTATAATTATCATTCCTTAGAAAACCCATATTTACTAGGTTTTCATATTAAGTGGTTCATTTTTATAATTAAATTTATGTTATAATAATAATTTGTTTATATATATATATATTTTTGTATAATGACTCCATAAAAATAACATTTTATAAGATTCCTTTCCTTCTACCTTGTACTCAAGGTAAGGATGGGAAGAATCCTAGTTTATTTGGAAGCTTTTAACGATATTTCTCTGGGCACCCTTGTTGAAGTTAGGATTTTAATTATAACTAGCAAGATCAGTTAGTTTGATTTAAGGTCATTTACTAATAATCACCTTTATGTTAATAAATATATCGTAGGATCTTGTTATTACACCGCAACGAATAATAACTCTTTCGACACTCCTACTTAGGAATGACAATAAACTTAGGGTTAACATAACTTAAGACGACACTTATAAACTCAAGGTCATCAAGTGAACATCACCGCTCATCATTCTTCAAGTGCCCACAGAACCAATATGAGTCCCATCATGAAACTCATGGCTTCCCATCCATTCAACCTCCTCCCCTAGTGGATTCGTGCCCCTATCATTTAGTTGTGTCAAGCTCTTTAATCTCCTAAGCATACAAATATTGTTGCAAAACAACTTAGGAAATCATAACATTACTTATAGAGTTTACCGGAGAGGCCTTGGCCTTGAGCTCCTCACCATGAAATGGTGCACTGTACATTTACATTTGTATTTCTGTTATAGAAAAAGCGGGGTAGAAGAGAGGATATTACACCTAATTATGCCAGCCTCTAACAATTCTGTTATCACTCCAAGAAACCCTTTGTGGTTGTAGACCAAAGGTGCTTGGTAACTTAAGAAATTATAATAATCAAAGTGTGGATCAATGGGATAACTGAGAAGACTAAGCAGTGAGACAACATGCCATGCCTCTAAATAAGCCAGTGCTTCGAGAAATCAAATATCAGCTACAGTAAATAATCAAGGTATGAAGAAAGACATTCAAGATAACCAAATACAGAGCTGTAGGGTCATACAAGAATATAAAGAAGATCTAATTCCTCCATGAGCTGTATCAGAAGATGACAGTTCTGAACAACTGAATTGAATAGAATCAAATGTAGAATAATGGAAATTGTGGAAAGACTGATATCTAATGACCAAAGAAAACTGTGATTCATATAGCAAGAAAGTGTCAAGTACATAGCCCAAAATGTATCCAAACTTGAACCTCCCACAAAATAGTCTTGGTTCTGTGGCTTTATAGCCTTTACTCTGCTAGTTCAGCGAACAAAACTGAGATCTGAGCGAAATTAGAGAAAATTGGCAAAAACAGGCTTTCGGCAGTTAACTCTTCTGCTGATTTCGTGCCTTAGCCGCCGGAAGTCAGACCTTTCGGCAGCTAATGAGCTCTGTGGGGCTCGCCTAAGCTGCCGAAAGCTGTAACTGTTTCAAAAATTAAAACCCAAACGCTGCTTTCTGCTGATTTCGTGCCTTAGCCGCCGGAAGTCAGACCTTTCGGCAGCTAATGAGCTCTGTCGGGCTCGCCTAAGCTGCCGAAACCTGTAGGATTCCTGAAAAAACTGCCTTTGGAAAAAATCGATTTTCTCAACCGTCCGATACCCGTTTTGCATGTTCGAATAGTCGATTTTGATCTACAGATCATAAGCTATCCATTGGTGCTTCCAGATCTGAATTTGGAGTTCGGGAAGTCTGTCGAAATGGCCCCGCAAGATCACGTGATTTCAGCAGAAAATTCCTCCGAATTATCACTTGACTTGTCTTTATTAATGGTTCAATCTGTGAACGAACATGCAAAACAGAGAATTGACAACTGCTGAGCAAATCATAAACTCGAGACTCATGATAGGATTCATAAGTATGAGTTGCTTTGAGTTGGACTGAGATTCTGGCTGAAATTCAGGAATTGACTTGACATTGAAGATGTGGCACTCGATCCTAGAACTGCTGCCTCAAAAAGATGCTTGAAAGCTGGGAAGACTGACTCTCTTTGCCACCTGTAGCACTGCTTATATCAAGGCTGAAAATCTGCCTTTCAATCATGAGGTTGATTACATACCCTGACATGTGTTTACCCTTTGCAATATGAAAAAAACCTGGAGGATAGATCTCGAATTGCATTTGAAACCCAAGACTCACAGAAATAAATTTTTTACCTATTCTATCACCCAAAAAGACGGTGGTCAATTTGGGAGATAACATCTGGCTCCTAATCGGGGATGGAATCCTCCCAGTGAGGTTCCAAGAATCCCAGAACCAAATGCCTTTCCTGGAGAAAACTCAAACAGAACTTTAAACTCTAGTGTTTCATTGGGCATGGAGTCATCTGGTTTCCTTTCGCGTTGGGCATGGAGTCATCAAGCTGCCTTTGGCATTGGGCATGGAGTCATTAAGCCTGTGCCACTGTTCCCTCTGCAAACCTGCTGTAGTCTGCCTGTAGCCTGCCTTTATTCAACCAAGTTAACTATTATTTCTGCTGCAAACTGGAAGAAAGAAATGCTCGGGCAGCGAGCTTATTTCCTACTCCTACACTAACCAGCTGTACCATTGTTAAGTGAATGCTGATTTCCATAGTAGCCATCCAAGCAATTTCAAGACTGAAGAAACTTTATCTCTATCACTGCTCAACAACTGATATTTTCCATGAATCAACAGTAATAAGAGTTCCTTTAGGAAACCATACTTACCCGGAAACACTGGCAAGCTAAGGAAATCTGAAATCTCCAGGTTCTCTGAAAAGCATAGGTCCATGAAAGCTGCCACTGGATCCTTAGAAGGAAGATAAGTAACATGCTCCTCGGAAAACAGTTGCACATCTATGGCAGCCTCATGGTCAGCCATGATTGTTTCTCTACAAGAGGACTGATCATCTTCTTGTTTTCTCGAAATCAGTGATTGATCAATAAAGATGATAACTTCTTCCTCAGACAAATGTACACAAGATGGTGACAGAATAGGTTTTATATCATATGAGTTTGGATCAGCTGAAAATATGTAGTTACCTATATAATCATCAATTAACATAGGCGCTTCTTGATTTGCAAACTGGTCATAAACTTCATAGTCATACCTGTCTCTGGAATACTCTGCACATACTGAAGAAACTGATTCTGAATCTGAAATGTACTCACCCTCAGGCTGCTGGTCCAAATCTGTTTCATACCCACTGCTTTCATACTCGAAATCTGAAATGTACTCACCTTCGGGCTGCTGGTACAAATCTGTTTCATACCCACTGCTTTCATACTCGGAATCTGAAATGTCCTGACTGTCTTCTTGCTCATATGTTTGCAGATTTTCAGAGTCAGCCTGCATTTTGATCCACCTGGATGCACGGATGTTCTCCTCTACCTTTTGTGCATCTTCAAACAACTGGGTTAATGATGAAGACTCCCTTTCCAGCAGAAGAAGGGCAAGTTCTGAATGAAGACACATAACATAATGTATCATAGCAGATGTTTCTGTAGGTCGGATCTCCAAAGGCATGTCATGATATATGCGGCTAAACTTTCGATTGAAAATATGCAAAGTTTGATTCTGCTCTCTCTTCAAAGCATAAAAGTCAGCAAGGTAAGAATCAAAAGATTTGTACTTGCCCCAATACTTCAAGAAAGCATTAGAGAACTCGGTCCAAGAGCCAATTGAATCAGCTTTCAGACTTTTAAACCATATAGCAGCATCTTTGATCAGAGACTTGGAGAAATATCTCATGACCACATCTTCATGGGTAAGCTGAAAGCGATCAACAAAATCCAAAAAGGATTCCACGTGTTCCTCAGCTGAAGTTTGATTTTCTCCAGAAAACCAAGGGAGATATTCATAACAATCATCGGGATAAGGATGAAGAAGAAGGGGCAGCTTTAAAGGCTTAAACATTTTCATCCGGATCTTAACTTCAAAGGCTGTGGGCTGATCATGAGAGTTAACGGGTTCACGACAAGGTACAGAAATTATAACAAGAGGGGCTGAGATCTGTATAGGGTCTGAAACAATTTCTATACTTTCAAGGTCACATGGCTGATCAGATTCTGAAGGCAACGAAATACAGTGGTCATCTTTGTGAATGGGCTGAGGTAAAGCTACCGAATCTACATCTACAATGCAGGGCTGTAGGCTTTCCTCTTCTAAAGATGAATATATACAAGAAGGATGATGATTTTCTGAATATACAAAACAGAAAATAATTCTCTTTACACGCGAAGGAAAAAGAATGAAAGAGGTAATAAAGAACAACAACAGTTCATGAAGCAAAATAATGAACTGATACCTGGACTTTGATTTGAGCTTCTTCATATTTTATCAACAGGATCCTCCCCAGTGGAGTCTTTGAACGTGGAGTCGCCAGATAGATGTTTACAACCAATATAATGCTCAACCTTTGTCTATCATCAAAAGCTGAAACTATGTCGTCTCCCAGGGAAGCTTGCTTCACTCTCCGTTCCCCGGCAACGGCGCCAATTTGTTATCACTCCAAGAAACCCTTTGTGGTTGTAGACCAAAGGTGCTTGGTAACTTAAGAAATTATAATAATCGAAGTGTGGATCAATGGGATAACTGAGAAGACTAAGCAGTGAGACAACATGCCATGCCTCTAAATAAGCCAGTGCTTCGAGAAATCAAATATCAGCTACAGTAAATAATCAAGGTATGAAGAAAGACATTCAAGATAACCAAATACAGAGCTGTAGGGTCATACAAGAATATAAAGAAGATCTAATTCCTCCATGAGCTGTATCAGAAGATGACAGTTCTGAACAACTGAATTGAATAGAATCAAATGTAGAATAATGGAAATTGTGGAAAGACTGATATCTAATGACCAAAGAAAACTGTGATTCATATAGCAAGAAAGTGTCAAGTACATAGCCCAAAATGTATCCAAACTTGAACCTCCCACAAAATAGTCTTGGTTCTGTGGCTTTATAGCCTTTACTCTGCTAGTTCAGCGAACAAAACTGAGATCTGGGTGAAATTAGAGAAAATTGGCAAAAACAGGCTTTCGGCAGTTAACTCTTCTGCTGATTTCGTGCCTTAGCCGCCGGAAGTCAGACCTTTCGGCAGCTAATGAGCTCTGTGGGGCTCGCCTAAGCTGCCGAAAGCTGTAACTGTTTCAAAAATTAAAACCCAAACGCTGCTTTCTGCTGATTTCGTGCCTTAGCCGCCGGAAGTCAGACCTTTCGGCAGCTAATGAGCTCTGTCGGGCTCGCCTAAGCTGCCGAAACCTGTAGGATTCCTGAAAAAACTGCCTTTGGAAAAAATCGATTTTCTCAACCGTCCGATACCCGTTTTGCATGTTCGAATAGTCGATTTTGATCTACAGATCATAAGCTATCCATTGGTGCTTCCAGATCTGAATTTGGAGTTCGGGAAGGCTGTCGAAATGGCCCCGCAATATCACGTGATTTCAGCAGAAAATTCCTCCGAATTATCACTTGACTTGTCTTTATTAATGGTTCAATCTGTGAACGAACATGCAAAACAGAGAATTGACAACTGCTGAGCAAATCATAAACTCGAGACTCATGATAGGATTCATAAGTATGAGTTGCTTTGAGTTGGACTGAGATTCTGGCTGAAATTCAGGAATTGACTTGACATTGAAGATGTGGCACTCGATCCTAGAACTGCTGCCTCAAAAAGATGCTTGAAAGCTGGGAAGACTGACTCTCTTTGCCACCTGTAGCACTGCTTATATCAAGGCTGAAAATATGCCTTTCAATCCTGAGGTTGATTACATACCCTGACATGTGTTTACCCTTTGCAATATGAAAAAAACCTGGAGGATAGATCTCGAATTGCATTTGAAACCCAAGACTCACAGAAATAATTTTTTTACCTATTCTATCACCCAAAAAGACGGTGGTCAATTTGGGAGATAACAAATTCTTCAACCATATGTTCAATTTCACTCTTCTGGCCATAGGGGTATTTGTAAGGTCTAATGTTAGGAGGAACACTTTCTGGAATTAAGTGAATAGCATGATCAAAATCTTGAGTAGGTGGAAGACATTTTGGAATATCTTCAAATACCTTGGAGTGCTTATCAATGGCCCTCTGGAGATCCGTGGGAATAGAAGGCTTAGATGTTTGAACATCTAGTGAGCATAATTGTGCAATAACACTTTGATGTCCCCTTTTCAACAATTTTGTCATACCATTAGAGCTTATCACCTTGCTTGGCTTCCATGTGATACCCCTTAATTCAAATTATTTTCCTTACGAAGAAAATTTCATGAAAAGTTATTGAAAATTAAAAGCAAATATTCCCAATGATTGTAACCATTGAACCCCTAAGACAACATCAACACTACCCATTATGATAGAAATTATAGGACCATTCAATACATATTCCCCCATAGTAAGATTGATATTATGACATTTCCTTGAGCAATTGATAGTTCCTCCATTTGGAATCATTACTTGAAACTCTAGTGCTAGATATACAAAGCAATTGAGAACTTTGGCTAATTTACAATGAATGAAATTATGAGTACTACCAGAATCAATCAACACTATTGCCTTTTTCTTTTTGATATATCCTTCTATCTTGAGAGTTTGAGGAGTTCCAATTCCAACCATTGCATGACAAGATATGGTGGGAGTAATCTCTTCTATTTCTTTAGCTGGAGATGGTTCATGTTCTTTTGCTTCTTCCTCTTCAAAATCTATGTAGATTAATTTATTCTCACCACATTTATGTCCCTTACTATAATTGTTTCCACAATTAAAGCATAGAAATTTTTCTCTTCTCTCTATATGTATTGGAGGTGGTTCTTCTAGTAGTCATCACCATATTTTTACTTTCAACCTTCCTTGCCAAGATGGAAGCCTTCTCTATGGATGTTAGTTCGAAGTGGCATACCTCATGTTGGATGTTATCCTTCAAGGTTCCAATAAGGAGCTCCAACAATTTATCATCTAATATTCCCTCTACTATGAGACTCAACTTTTGAAGCTGTTGAATGTGCTCGCTTACTAGACCCTTTTGCATAAGATTTATCAATTGGGTAAAGAAGGAATTGCTCTTAACACCATCATGATATGAAATCAATTCTTCTATAAAAATGGACCAAGAGATAATGGAGTTCTTTTTGAGTTCACAATTCCATTGGTACCACATAAACTGCTCAGGTTCTAAATATAAAGATGCAATAATACCTTTTGGATATTTGGCACCTAGTGTATATCAAAGAATTGCTCCATCTGGTGGTGTATATCAAAGAATTGCTCCATCTAGAATATCCATGTTATGGGGTCCTTGCCATCAAACTTCCTCATGTAATTCTTGGGTAGTTGGACACCCCTTGGGGACCATCCTTGGTTATTTCCATTACTAGAATCAATTCCTCTTGTAATATTTTTATTAATGGAATGTTTCTCAACATGGACATTATATTTATCTTCTTGAGTACCCTGAAACACATCATCACCCGTAGGGAGATTATCCTTTGAATTTTGTATGAGATTAGCAATATTTTTCATATTTTCCTCCATTTTATTATCCATATGTCCCATCATCTTCTCCATGTGTCCCATACTTTCCTCTAAATTAAGTAAATCAACTATTTTTATAAACCCTTTAATCATATCTTCCAACTTGGACATTAGAAAAGATAGGTCTTCACTTTCATTGTAGGTTTGGGATGAACCCTCAAGTGGTTTAATTGGAGTGTGATTTTTCCCAATTCCTTTTGGTGGCATTTTGAATAATATAAATATATATCACACCTTGTTTTCACCTCAAATAGATCCTTCTACTAAAAGTTATTCAAATTTAAAATGTTGTACCTTTTTCAAACCCTGATTTGAAGACTGATTTGTTATCTGACGTTCCAACTAAGCTAACCATGAAATTTAGACTCCTCTAAGTCTTAAATGTTGGCCTGTCGTAGCTTGATATGTCCTATTTCCAATGCCCCAGTTTTTGTTGAATTTGTATGTGCCAAAAAAAGTTGTGCCGATTTTCCCAACACTTGATATTTTTGGCCTTTCCAAAAGAGTAAGAGTATACAACCTACCACGTGTCCAATTTTTGAGTATTATTTTGAAATTGCTACCCAAGATATTGTGTTCTATCTTCTTTCCGATGCAATAGGTCTCACTCAATTTGGATCTTGCGTGCTCCAGATATAACCATTTTTCTCAGGACACCTGTTTTAGACTAATTTTTGGACTAGTCAGAAACCCTAACTTCCAAAGGGTATATCTCTAAATTTGTAATGAATCGGGATTTGAAGCATGGAACACAGATAGTTTTCTCCATCCTCTATGTCTATTGCGAGTCAGTGTTTGAAACTTTGTATAAAAAAATTTATAGCAAAAATTCCAAGATGACTCATTTTGGAAGCGTCCAAGCTCTGATACCAAATGTTATGCAACCAAGTCCTAGAAAGAGCATGAAAAGAGCATAAATAGACCATAAAGAGTAATCCACGCCTTAATAATGAATAAAATAGATGAATAGAAAGTCTTTTCAAGGGGGAAACCTCCTTATGCAATGTACTAAGTACACAATGCAAGACAAGACAAGATGATTCAAATGAAAAGGTCTCTTCCTATATATAGGAGACAAAGAGGTACAATTACAACTAATGGACCCAAGCCGACGTAGCTAATATAATAATAATAATGACAATTACCACTAATAGACCCAATCCGACATCAATAATATGTAATGAGCCGCATTACAGGGGGTAATATGCCAAGATTTAGGGATTAACACAAAAACCAACAATAAATCACTTCAGGGTGTTTGATCCCATGCATGGGTTCGTATTCCTTCCAAGAAAATAAGGGCCTTAAAACCACAAAGTGAGGAATGCCTTTTTGTGGTCTATCTTGAAGAGGTAAAATTTTAAATTTGAATAAATTCCTATGCATAAAACCAATTCTCCTACTAATGCACAACTAGTTATTCAAAATTAATTGTCTCATTCTTCTTCTAATGTTCCAACTGAAATTTCAAATTTAGATACATCTTCATATTCACATACAGATGATGATGAGGATACTGAAAATGAGAGTGTCAAAGACCCAACAATTTATCCTCATTGAGCAAAGGAAACACTTGAAGAATATAGGGAAATAGTAGGTGATCTTGTCGATACTCGACGAACCCGCTCAAAGTTTCATGCTGCCAAACACACTCTTGCAGCCATAGAGCCATTGCTTCCCACTCATTGCTATATGATGTCAACATCTAATCCTCAAACACATGCATAAGCCAATGACAATCCTCATTGGGAAGCAACCATGGACGAGGAATATCAATCCCTTATGAACAACAAAACTTGGGATTTGGTACCTCTTCAGAAGGGAAGGAAATGGATATAATGCAAATGGATTTATAAGACCAAGATGGAATCCAATGGACTTAGAAGCAAGTACAAAGAAATATTGGTGGCCAAAGGCTTCTCAGACTACATAGAAACTTTTGCGTCAGTTGCAAAGATGGATTCAGTTTGATTTGTTCTTGTCATAGCAACAACACAACAATGGGAGATTCATCACATGGATGTGAAGAGTGCTTTTCTTCATGGGGACCTTCAAGAGGATATCTACATGGAGAAAGCATTAGGGTACATTCAATACTCTTCTCTGGTATGACAATTAAAGAAATATTTGTATGGATTAAAAGAAGCTCCTTGAGCTTGGTATGCAAAAATGGATTCTTTTTTGTAAGCACAAATTTTTTTGAGATGTAATTCAGATCCAAATGTATATATTCTTTGAGAAGGGAAATATCTATTACTTATTGTACTCTATGTGGATGATATCCCCATCATAGAAGTTCTACCACTTCCATTGCATGGTTCAAATCTGCCTTGCATGATAGATTTTCCATGATTGACTTAGGTCTGTTACAATATTTTTTTGGACTCCAAATCACCTAATCAGATTTGGGAGTCACTATAGCACAGTCTAAGTATGCACAAGATCTCCTTATTAGATTCAAAATGGAAGATTGAAAACCAACACCATTCCCCTTTCTTTCCAGAATCCATGTTGAATATGGATGCACTACACCTTTGGTTGATTGTACCCTGTATCGACAATTAGTTGGGAGTCTTCTTTATCTTACACACAGTCAAACATATATCTCATTTGTTGTTGGCGTAGTCTCCAAATACATGTAGGAAACACATGAGTTACATTGGAAGGATGTCAAAAGAATACTTTGATATGTAAAGGGTTCATATGACCATGGGAACCACTATGAAACAACATGCAAATTTGATCTATTTGGATACACAAATTTTGATTGGGCTAGCGACGGGACAAATCGCAAGTCCACGTCATGTTAATTTTTCAATTTGGGCTTGATCCTATTTGTTGGTTAAGAAAAAAGAAAGCCACTATTGCATTATCAACAACAAAAGCAGAGTACACAGGAGCAGTGAATGCTGCAACACAACCATTTTGTTGCACCATATCCTTATTGAGTTTGGGATAGTGTTTTGCTAGCCTACTATCATCTTTTGTGACAAACAAGGGGCCATCCAAATTTCAAGAGAGCCCATTCAGGGACAACGAACCAAGCGCACGGAGATCCATATGCACTATATAAGAGGGTTGATACATGATTGGCTCATAGATTTGCAATTATGTCCTTCATATGAGTAGATTGCAGATATCTTCACCAAGTCCCGTACTGAAAAGCTTTTTACCTAGTTGAGAGCTTATTTGGGAGTGAAAGAATATTCCGAGGAGGCTCCTTAAGGCCTTCTTATCTTCTTTTACATTCTCTTTTATGGGAGGGGTTTCCCATGCGATATTTCCCTCTTTCCCAACTTTCAAAGAATTTTTTGTTTTGTGTGCATGTGTACCTAATATGGTTGCAAATTACCAAGATCCATTCTTTTTCTTTCTCATATAGTCATGCTTATGGGGGGGGGTGTTAGAGATAAGAACCTATCCATAGCATTATTCTCCTTTCTAGTCACCCAGACTTTGACTTCATGACTCCTAAGGGCCAAACCACACTAATTTTGACCACTTAAGTCACCATAGAGCTTCTTCTAAATTCTAAGGGCCTCTAACCACCTTATCTGCCACTTAAATCAAAACCCTAATGACCAAACTCAACTAAGTTAGGTGCATTCCTAGTTTTGGGGGCACCTCCCTTCATTTAAGGAGTGTTTCCTTGATTTTAGGAATGCTAGAGTTCATTCTTAGTTGGTAACTAAAAGTACTTTGCTAACTCTGCTCCTAACTAACCATTCATGCCCTAAATTAGCCATTAGCACCTTATTTTGACTTAATTAGGGGTTTTGCACACTCTTTTAGTCAGTTAACTCAATATTCATTCAATTAACTAAGCACTCATTCATATATCTTAGTAATTGTGAAGCCTTATGTCAGTGTAACTCAGTTTAGGAGAGTTGGCATGGCTAACTAAGAGGTCTTAGCCTCTAGTTAAGCCTGACTCATCTCAATCCATTGTATGGACAATTCAAATTGCCTCTAACCCTAATTTGAATTGCTTCCCTTTAAATATTGTACTCCATCACTCATTCAAGTTACATGAAATATATCATTCTTCTCTTCTTTTATTCTAATTCTTATGCAATGATACATGTTATTTCATTTATTACATGATTAATTGATAATTGATTTGATTTTCACCATATATCTCATTAGTTTATGTACCTAGATCTATATATGTTCAAATATCATACCTCCAACTTAAGCAGGGGGGTTAATTATTGTATGTAGCTTTAAAAAATTCCTTGTATATCCTTTATCCTCTCTATATAAAACAAATGAATGTACAACATGTGTACATTTTTTTATAAACTTTCGTAATGCTATCTCTCTCTCTTGTTTCTTCGGATGCGAGTATTTTTATTGTTGGTTATGTGTTGATATCAATCAATATATGGTTCACGTGGTCATGCAATTGTAAACAATGCCACCATATTCAAACACCAAATTCTTCCACCGTGTTGCAGATTCCCGCAGAATTCAGAACACTATTTGGGATTTCAATGACCATGCTGGTAGGCGGATTCGGGGTGATAGGGACCTTAAGACTGAGGTTACTCAACATTTCCAGAATTATTTCTGTGACCCAAAAAATACCTCTCTGGCTGAACAATTCAAGATTATTAAGGAATACCCAAGGATGTTCATTGAAGTTGAGGGGGACAATATATTTGAGGTTGTTACCCTAGTGGAAACGGAAAACATTTTAAGAGGCTTTGCTAAGGAAAAATCTCCGGGACCTGATGGGTGGACGGTGGAATTGTTCATTTATTTTTTTGACATTATGGGAGAGGACCTTAGGGCTGTTGTGGACGAGTCTAGGCACATGGGACTGGTTTCTGGGGCTCTCAATACCACCTACTTGAATCGCATTCCAAAAACTTCTCATCCAGAGGATTTTAATGAGTTTCGGCCAATTGCTTTGTGCAATCTTGTCTACAAGATTATTTACAAGATTATTGCTGTTCGAATCAAGCCTATTCTCTCGCGTCACATTTCTATGGAACAATTTGGTTTTTTGGATGGTAAACAGATCCTTGATGTGGTGGGGGTGGCTCAAGAGGTATTTCATAGTATTAAACAAAATAAAATGGATTCCCTTATCCTTCAATTGGATCTGGTGAAGGCTTATGACCGTGTGGACTGGAATATGCTCAGATTGATATTGATACAAATTGGACTTCCCTGGAAGGTGATGAAATGGATTATGGCATGTGTCTCTACTGTTAATTTTGCTGTGCTCATCAATGGTCAGCCGACCAATTTTTTTAAGGCCTCCAGGGGCCTCCGTCAGGGTTGTCCACTTTCTCCTCTCTTGTTCCTGCTGATTATTGAAGGTTTGAGTCTCACTATTAAGAAGGCAAAATGTGAGGGCTCAATTGTGGCTATCAAAGTCACCACTGGTATATCTGTTACTCACTCACTCTTTGTGGACGATGTCACGCTCTTTGGCTTAGGTACACTTGCGGAATGGATTCAGTATAAGAAAATTCTGGATTTCTTCTGTTCGGTTTCGGGTATGGTTATCAGCTTGCACAAATCACTTTTCTTAAAACACTCCGTGGAACCAGATGTGGTTCGGTCGATTGGTTTGCTTCCACCTCTACTTTTCAAGGATATGGAGGGTGGCACAAAATACTTGGGTTATTTTGTCAAACCATCGAATTATTTGTTAAATGACTGATCTTGACTTTTAAGGCGATTTGACTCAAGAATTGGTCACTGGAGTATGTGATATCTGTCTATGGGAGGTAGAATCACTCTGGCTAAAGCAGTATTGCAGAATCTGGGGGTATATTGGTTCTCTCTCAACAAAATACCTAAGACTATTATTCGCCTTATTCGTAGGAAGTATTTTTGTTTCTTATGGTCGGGGGGGGGGGGGGTGGATTCTGGGAAATTCCACTTGATCAAATGGACTTCTATGGATTGTTCCTGGGATTTGGGGGGATGGGATATCAAACACATGGACCTATTTGTGAATTCCCTTCATGCTAAGAGTCTTTGGAGGGTCCTTTTTGTGGATTATGTGTGGGGCTTGATCATCTGGGCTAAGTACTTAAAACACACTCGGGTGGTAGATTGGTTCAGACTGGGTCATCCATCCACATCCGGGGTCTCAAAAATTTGGAATGGACTCTTGGGGTCCTTCAATACCATTGCTCAATGGCTCTCGTGGGTTCGTGGTAATGGTCGGGAGATTCGACTTGGCTTGGATCCTATTTTGGGGGGATCCTCTACTTTTCATCTGTCACCTGCATTGTTGTCTTTTCTCCGGGCAAAGGGATATGTTTCTCTGGCCCATGCTGCTTGCCCAAATGGCGGTGTTGGTTCTAAGTGGATTTCCGCATCTCAGTTGGGACTTTATGGCACTCTGGGTAAGGAATGGGCTGATTATATTAGCTCTATTTGTCTTGCTAATATCCAACTTTCTGAGATACCTGATCGACTGGTCTGGTCGTGGGATGTGGATCATGGTTCGATGACTGCAAAACTTGCGTATGCTTCTTTATTTGCTGATGTGCAACTTGAGAATCGTTGGTGGCATCGAAAGATTTGGAAACTTACGCTCCCATTAAAAATTAAATGTTTCATTTGGCTTGCACTTAGCAACAACATCCTCACATGGGATAATTTGTGTCGTCATGGATTCGTTGGTCCTGGATGGTGTTCCCTCTACTTCCTTTACGGTGAATCAACTGATCACCTTTTCGCTTCATGCCCATTCATTCAGGATCTTTGGAATTGTATTGCTTCCTCCACTAGTGCAAAGATGATATGGCAATCCACAACTCTTATTGACTGTCTTTGATCCTAGGTTCGACATTCTTCTTCCAAGATGGAGCTGCGATGTTTTATGTTGTGGGAGGTTTGGAAGGCCCGTAACTCCCTTATTTTTGAAGGCAACATTCCACATTTGGGGTGGATTTGTGGTCGTATCATCGTCGCCTATAAGGATTATATGTCACACACTGATCATGGCTGGGGACATCCTCATAATATCCTGTTGAATCCTTGTCTCCGTATGACCCCTCCGGTCTTGGTATACCCTTGTGGTTTCTTTGATGGGGCTGCTACTGGATGTCCTGGTGTGTGTGGTGCCGGTGCTATGCTCCATCTGTCTAAAAATTGTTATTTTCGTATCTGGTTAAATTTGGGGCCTAGATCCAACACTCGTAGTGAGCTGTGTGCCCTTTGGCTCCTCATGTTTTTTGCTCGCTCCAGGCAGATTTCATCACTTGTGATTCTGGTTGATTCCTTATCAATCATCTCTTGGGCGTTGGGTACTTCCCCTCTCAATGTATTGTTACTCTCTTTTTGGTTGGTGGAGGTCAATAATATTATCAATGATTTTGATCATACTCACTTCTGTCAAATTTTTTGGGAGTTGAACATGGAAGCTGACATGCTCTCAAAGTTGGCTCTGCACTCTCCGGTGGGCATCATTCGATGGGAGGAGTGGCGGGAAGACTCTGTTTTCTCCCGTGGCACTATTGACATACATTGGTCTTGATTCACTTTGGATCGGCTCATCTGTTTGGAGGTTTTTTGGTTTACTTTCGGCATATATATAGTTTATTTGCTTATATATACTTTTGTGCAAGTCTTTAGGATATATCTCCATCAACTTCTTGTTGATCCGGTTTATGTTGCGGCTCTATTTATATTTTTTTGGATGTATATATTTTGGTCTTTTCACCTGTGGTGGTGACAGTTTTTGAGGTGTTCTATGATGGATGTGGGGCATGGGACATGCCACATTGTGACAGGTTTATACTCTTGATCTTATTGGGCTGAGAAGCCTCGACTATGTGCGGTTTGCATGCACCGGGTTTCTTTGTTATGTTGCGTCTTACACGCTGAACTTTAGTACTATATGGCATATTTGACTATTGTATTTATGGGACAGGTTTACCCTGCGCCCGTGGGTTGTAATATTCTGCTGCTACTTATGCTGGACAGTCTGACTGTATTTTTCATGACATGTGGAACATTTACTATTTCGCATTATTAATAGTAAGATAAATTTTTCTATGGGAAAAAAAAGGTTGGAAATATTGAGAAGTTAAAGTACTTACGTATGAATTCCTACATGGTCTAATATGCCACTTTAATATGGTAGGGTTTCAATGGCTTTCTTGAAAGAAAAAAACATTATTTACCGTACAAGGACCTTGTGTAATTATGATATCCTCAAGTATGGAGAGAATTTTATCTAGTATGGACCTTAAATTTATTTATTTAACGTTGAGGACTATGCAAATTGTGGGACAAGGACAGAGGCTTAGCCCCGTCCCCATGTATGATGCTATGCCCAAAGTTCGTGGGGCAGATCAACAAACCTAACAACCAAAGTTTAAATATTCCATTTGGTTATGGTATTAAATCCATTGGCGCCATTATCAAAGCTTCTTAGAAGTTCATTGGTGGAGTTGTTATAACTATTTGCCACAAAAACATTGGATGTTAAAACAACCCACTCATAAAAAGAGTTTATAGTTAGGCATTGGCATGTATTTGGCATATGGTTATCCAAGGAGTGCATTGTTAAAACAATATACCATGTATACTCCATGGCGATGGTAAAAGTCCATACTACAACTAAGATTGTCTTTCGATGGTCTTATTTTAGGTCATGTTTGTTTCCAAGGAAGGGGGATAAATAAGCACCCCTACCAGAAGGATTGACAAGTCATTTGGCAAGAGGATCCATCAGGGTGATCGATACAAAGGGCCAAGTCACTTATCATGGAGCCGAGGAGGTCTATTGAATCCTAAGCACATTTAAAGAATGCCAAATGTATTTCTTTTGTAAAAGGTTGCCATATGAATTATAATGGTAATTAGCCATGTGGATTTTGATAGTGGCATTTAAAGACCAGGGTGTCTTCCACTAATGCAGCACTTTGATGGAATTTGTAACTTTGAAGATGAATGTTGCTATTTGGAAAGGGATTTTAAGCCACTTCTTCTGAGAGGCATCATGTTGATGCATAAAGCCTACTTCGTGATTTTGTACATGTCCAAGTTTCATAAAGCTCTTTGGAACCTGATGAAAGCTCTTTGGAACATGATGATGTGAGTATGATCTTGCTTACATATTGTAGACAGTAATAAACTATAGCTATGCACTGATGCAATTTTTGGCCTATAAGCATTCTTGATACGAAGTACAAAGGTGAAGAACTGAAGGAGAGTGTGGCATTTCAGAGACAGTTGTTGTGCAACAGAAGCAACTACTAAATTGCATGTGGATACAAGTGTTGGCCTTCGACATTCTTGGTCCGAAGAACAAAGGTGAAGGATCTTCAAGAGAGTGTGGCTTTTCAGAGGCACTTGTTATGCAACTCAGATGGTAAGAAGTGGTAAAGACTACTTGCGAGAGAAATCCATTTATGATGTAATCAACATTTATGCATTTTAGTCATCATATTAATGGATCAGTCATGCAGTTAAAGCAAACTCGGAGACGTATCCAACATAGCCTGGTGAACTTCGTTATCACATAGGTGTTCATTTATGTGATTGAATTTATTTTGCATTGTCGTATGGTTGATTATGTTTTAAAAGATGCACACAATGATTATATGTTCATGTTCACATGCACCTCATCGTTAGTAAAAGGTCCTTCTTGGAAGATTTTTGTTTGAGAAAGTACTCTAAAAAATTCTCGTCTAAAAAAATGGCATTTATTTTCAACAATAAGCATAGAAATGATTTATAACACCATCATACAAAAAGTGAAACAACCAAATATACAATAATCAACTTTTTTGAACATATAATATAATAAAGGAAGACTATAATTAATTAAAATCCCTAAAGTTTCTCATTTGTTGTTTAGGTTGCTTTCATTGATACTTGTTTCTTCAACTGATAGGACTTTGTTTGTGCATGGGTTGCATTACGCACTCAATCTTCAACATTTTCTGTTTACCATTCTTGCTTATGTTCAACTTATAATTATAAATAAAGATTCACTACAAGGAAAACACCTAATTTTAGTGGAGGTTTTTATGGAACCTCCCCCAAAAATGTCTCATTTATCCATTTATAGTGGAGGTTGCTAGCGAAGGTAGGAAGGTGGAGGATTTAACGAAGGTTTTACTATCAATGCTCTTAAATGGAAAACATGCACTAGTGTGCTACAATATACTAAGCACCAATGCATAAAAATATTACATGCACTTACACCAAATTATTTTGTTCTTGAATTAAAAAATGTGTTTATTTTTATATCCCCCTAGACTTTTCAGTGCGTCTACCCTGGCATAACATATCGCGACATTATGACATGAAATGCAGTAACCCCTGTCAATTTTTTTTTGAAAAAATATACCTTTATCGTGTGTGTGTGTACCGATGCCCAATAATTCCTATAGAGCATTAGTGCGTCACAAAACAAGAAGCACTGAAGTATGATGAAATATTTAATAATAAAATATATGAACCAGAGTGTTGCACATTTTTTGAAATACTATTTAAAAACCAACAAGTGTGTTTCGCATTATGAAATGCACAAGGGAACATATGGATATGGTGTACTGTTAGGTTCACTGGTGGACAAAAATTTAGTTTGATATTTTTTTAAAACTTCCATAAACTAGTTGGTGGCCTATGGTGGATAATCGAACTAGGTCGTCTTCACTAGTTGTGCTTTGCTATAGTTCTTTTTATAATAACTTAACGATGTCCTTGTTGTGACAAAGATCATCAATGCGACAAATGGTTGTGTACACCGGGTTAGGGTAGATTTTTTTTACTAACCAACAATTTAATTTTTATAATTCATCAATCCATTGCTTACTTCAATCCAAGGTTGACTTTGAACCAAGGTTCACTTAAATCCAGAACAACATTTGTAGAAGTGGTTGATTGACTTTGAACCATGGTTCACTTCAATCAATAATTGACTTTTAAGGAAGGTTGATTTCAATCCATAATTGACTTTTAAGCAAGGTTGACTTCAAACAAAGTCCGACTTCAATCCATAGTTTACTTTTAAGAAAGGTGAAGTTAAATACAAGGTTGACGTAAATCCATTGTTCACTTCCGAGATTAACTTCAATCCATATATGAATTTTAAGCAAGGTTGACTTAAATCCTAGTTGACTTCAATCCATGGGTGACTTTAATCCGAGGTTCACTTCAATCCAACATTGACTTCAATCCAAGGTTGAATTATATCCATAGTTGGCTTTAATCAAAGGTTGACTTCAATCTAAGGTTGACTTCAATCCATGGTTGACTTCAAACCAAGGATGACTTCAATTCATAATTGAATTTTAAGCAAAGTTTGACTTCAATCCATGGTTGACTTCAATCTGATGTTGCCTTGAAGTCAATTGTGAATCTAATCCAAGGTTGACTTAAAGTGAATGGTGACTTCAAGTGAAGGTTGACTTCAAGTGAAGTTTGACTTCAAACCAAGGTTGACTTGATGTCAATGGTGACTTAAATCCAATGTTGACTTAAAGGAAATGGTGACTTCAATTAGAGGTTGACTTGAAGTGAAGGTTGAAAGTTGACTTGAAGTGAAGGTTGAATTTAATCAAATATTGACTTCAATCCATAGTTGACTTTTAAGAAAGTTTGACTTAAATCCAAGGTTGACTTTAATACATGGTCGAATTCAATCCAAGGTTGAATTCAATCCATATTTGACTTCAATTGATAGTTGAATTTTAAGCAAGGTTGAATTTAATCTAAGGTTGACCTCAATCTATGGGTGACTTCAATCAAAAGTTGACTTCAAACCATATTTGGCTTCAATCAAAGGCTGACTTCAATCTAAAGTCGACTTCAATCTGAGAGTGACTTTAATACATAGTTGACTTTTAAGCAAGGTTAACTTCAATCCAAGTTTGACTTCAATCCAATGTTGGCTTGAAGTCAATGATGACTATAATCCAAGTTTGAGTTGAGATCAATGGTGACTTCAATCCACGGTTCACTTCAATCCATAGTTCGTTTCAATAAAAGGTTGCCTTCAGTCTAAGGTTAACTTCAATCCATGGTTGACTTAATTCCAAGGGTGAATTCAATCCAAAGTTGTCTTTTAGGTAAGGTTGACTTTAATCAATTGTTGACTTTAAAAAAAGGTTGATTTCAATCCAAGGTTGGATTCAATTGAAGGTTGAATTCAAGCCATAGTTGACTTTAATGCATGGCTGACTTCAATCCATAGTTGAATTTTAAGCAAGGTTGACTTCAATCCATAGTTGAATTTTAAGCAAGGTTGACTTCAATCCAAGGATGAATTCAATATGAGGTTAACTTCAATTAGAGGTTGTATTCAATCCAAGTTTGACTTAAATCGACGGTCAACTTTAATCCAAGGTTGGCTTCAATCCATGGATGGCTTTAACACAAGGTTGAATTCAACCCAAGGATGACTTCAATCCATGGTTGAATTTAATCCAAGGCTAAAGTAAACTATGGTTGACTTCAACCCAAGGATGACTTTAATCCATGGGACCTTAATCCATGGTTGACTACACTCCAAGGTTGACTTGATTCTAAGTTTGAATTCAATCCACAGTTGGATTCAACCAAAGGTTGACTTCAATCCAAGGTTGACTTCAATCCAATGATGACTTCAATTCATAGTTGACTTTTAAGCAAGGTTGACTTCAATCTGATGTTGCCCTGATGTCAATGGTGACTTCAATATAAGGTTTACTTAAAGCGAATGGTGACTTCAATCAAATATTGACTTCAACTGAAGGTTGGCTTGAAGTGAATGTTGAATTCAAACCAAGGTTGACTTGAAGTCAATGATGACTTAAATCCAAACTTGACTTGAAGTCAATGGTGACTTTAATCCAAGGTTTAATTGAATTGAAGGTTGACTTTAATCAGATGTTGACTTTAATCCATAATTTGAATTTAAGCAAGCTTAACTTTAATCCAAGGTTGACTTGAATACATGGTCGATTTCAATCCAAGGTTAACTTCAATCCATATTTGACTTCAATTCATAGTTTACTTTTAAGCAAGGTTGACTTCAATCCAAGGTTGACTTCAAACCATAGTTGGACTCAAACAAAGGTTGACTTTAATTCATGGTTGGCTTCAATCCAAGGTTGACTTTAATTCATGGTTGACTTTTAAGCAAGGTTTACTTTAATCCAAGGTTGGATTCAATCCGCCATTGACTTGAAGTCAATGGTGACTTCGATCCAAGGTTGGATTGAGGTCAATGGTGACATCAATGCAAGGTTGAATT
This sequence comes from Larix kaempferi, assembly GCA_027924585.1. Classification (NCBI taxonomy): domain Eukaryota; kingdom Viridiplantae; phylum Streptophyta; class Pinopsida; order Pinales; family Pinaceae; genus Larix; species Larix kaempferi. Next base: position 9,702,839 of record BSBM01000569.1, on the reverse strand, counting down.
CAATCCATTGTTTGCTTCAATCAAAGGTTGACTTCAATCAAAGGTTGACTTCAATCCATGGTTGACTTCAATCCATGGTTGAATTCAGTCTAAAGTTGACTTTTAGGCAAGGTTGAATTCAATCAATTGTTGACTTTTAAGAAAGATTGATTTCAATCTAAGGTTGGTTTCAATCAAAGGTTGACTTCAATGCATGGCTAACTTCAATCCATAGTTTACTTTTAAGCAAGGTTGACTTCAATCCATAGTTGGATTTTAAGCAAGGTTGAATTATGTCCATAGATAATGATAGTTCCTGTTTGACTTCAATCTTAGGTTAACTTAAATTAGAGGGTGTATTCAATCTAAGGTTGACTTCAATCCAAGGTCAACTTCAAGCCAAGTTCAACTTCAATCCATGGTTAACTTTAATCCAAGGTTAACTTCAATCAAAGGATGGCTTCAACCCAGGGTTTAATTCAACCCAAGGATGAATTCAATCCATTGTCGACTTCAATCCAAGGCTGAATTCAATCCATGGATGACTTCAATCCAAGGTTGACTTCAATCCAAGGGTGACTACAATCCAAGGTAGACTTCAAGCCAAGGTTAACTTCAATCCATGGTTGAATTTAATCCATTACTAATATTAACATTACTGACTTCAATCCATGGTTGAATCCGACCCATAGTCAACTTCAAACAATGGTTGACTTCAATCCAAGGTTGACTTTGAACCATCGTCCACTTGAATCCAAAACTACATTTAAAAAAGTGGTTGATTGACTTTAAACCATGGTTAACTTCAATTCATAGTTGACTTTTAAGCAAAGTTGAGTTCAATCCAAGGTTTCCCTCAATCAATGGTTGAATTCAATCCATAGTTTACTTCAACCCAAAGGTGTCTTCAATCCATAGTTGACTTTTAATGAAGGTTGACTTCAATCCATAGTTTACTTCAATACATGTTTTTGTTCAATCCATGATTGTCTTCAATCCAACGTTGACTTCAATCCATGGTTGACGTCAAACCAAGGTTGACTTCAATCCATAATTGACTTTTAAGCAAGGTTGACTTCAATCCGATGTTAACTTCAATCCAAGGTAGACTTCAATGCATGGTTGACTTCAATCAAAAGGTGACTTCAATCCATAGTTTAATTTTAGGTAAGGATGACTTCAATCCATAGTTGACTTTTAAACAAGGTTGAATTCAATCCAAGGTTGGCTTTAAACCAAGTGTGACTTTAATCCATGGTTGACTTCAATCCATAGTTGACTCTTACGCAAGGTTGACTTCAACTATAGTTGACTCTTAAGCAAGGTTGACTTCAATCCATATTTGACTTTTAAGCAAGGTTGACTTCAATCCAAGGTTTCCTTTAACCATACTCAACCATAGTTAACCATGAATGACTATTCTTTGATCATGGTGGGGTTTAGTCAACCATGGTTGATTAAACCACTTTTAAAAATGTGGGAGACTTTGGTTTAATGTTAAAGACTCTAGTAATATTGTTGACCATATTAATTAATATAACTAATTTTTACCATACTATTGACTAGTAGTATAATTGACAATTAATGCATTAATTAATAATGTTAATTAACATTAGCATCAATGTGAATATCAATATTAAATTTAATATTAATGTTTCCTACCATAAATGTAAATCTTAATGTTTCTACTATTAATGTTATTGTTAGTATTATCAGTAATATTAATGTTGATATGAATTTAATATTTGTATTAATGTTAAGATTATTCATAATAACAATATTATTATTATGTTTTTATCATTCATAATAACAATATTATTATTATGTTTTTTTTATTAATGTTAAATTATTTATTAATTTTTTTTTTAAATTATTAATTCTTTCTATTAATGATATTGTTTTCTATCAATATCAATATTTTTAAGTAATGTTTTTATTAATAATGTCTTCTTAGTAAATTAAATTGATTATTTACTTATTACAAAATTAAAACAAATTAATGTTTAATTACTTATATTTTATAGCAATTTTAATAAATTTTCTCTATTTTTAAAATTTAAAATTTTACTTATAATGTTAATTTTTTTTTAACACACACTTATAAATAAAATTGAGAATGAAAATATAGCTAACAGTACTTTACAATGTTAAAAAAATAAATTAACACACTATTATAAATAAAATTGAGAATGAAAATATAACTATCGATACTTTATAGTTAAATTAAAAAATATAAATTAAATTATATCATTCACTTTATACTTAAAATAAGGAAACTTTAAAAATAGAAGAAATCCACCTAAATGTCCTCGTAAGCAAATTTCTTTGTCCTTAATATATGTAAGATTAAAATAATGTATTTGAGTTTAAGAAGAGTTTATTGGATAAATGTATTAAATTAGCCTAGATCCAAATCCTAGGCTTTATTAAGGGCCGGGAGGGATCAAATCTCCCGAGGTGTAAACCTCTCCTCGAATAGCTCCTTAAGTGCAATACCTGAGAAGAGGTTTGCACCTCAGGAGATTTGATCCCTCTCGGCGCTTGATAGAGCCTAGGATTTAGATCTAGGCTGGTTCTAGTCATGGGTGGTGACACAAAACTGGAGTTTGATCAGCATTGTAAGGAATAGGTTAAGTTGAAAACATAGATACAATTATGAGGATTATCATAATGTAATTAATAAGTATAAAGGATTGAGTAGATTGTTAAACTGGAAAATAGAGACTATAATTTTGAAGGATTAAATAAATGAAAATATGGTTCACATCGTGATCATTCTCTATCTATCTTCTTCATCTTTTCTTATCTTCACACCTGGTAGTTTTGACATCTTCTCATATCGATCATATGAGAATGGAGGTTGAAATCGTAGAACTGCCAAATCTTTAACTCGAGATATTGCTGTAAATATCATACCCTGCCTCTCTTGCTTTCCAATACTAATAGTAGCTTTCTCCAATGTCAATCCTTGTAACTTATGGATTGTTAAACCCCAAGCGAGTTTCAATGGAAGTTGTTTTTAATTACCTCTTTTGATAGATGTAATAGGAACAACTTGAGGAAACGATTCATCCCATGTACCCCCACATAATTATCAAATTTTATTAAAACAGACGTGGGTGGTTCTGGAGGTGAACTTCCAGGGTTATATACAATTTGTTGTATAACTCCAAAAGCACCATTGACGAGTCCTGCATCAGTCTAGAGGTTTGATGTGAGCATTACCCTTGCTCCTATGTCTATAATTAATTCAAGTTCCAACCCTTCTTCATCTCCTTCCATAGAATAATTGCTTCTTACAGATGTAGCAATACTGGTCGCAATGGGACAATTTAGGCTTCTTATTAAACGCTTGTTATGACAGTTTAAATCATCATTTGTCGCAAAAAAATGTATCGCCTTATCGAAGGAATTTTTCATTGAAGCATGTAAGGAAGTATCTGTACGATTCATCAGTAATTTCCAATCTTGTATTGTTGGAATTGCATCTCTAATATTCATTAACAAATTATGAAAAGATATTTGTTCATTGCTTTGTCCATTCTGTCAAAACACAGTATTGAGGGTCACAACTGTTGTGAATGTGTTCCACAATTCTTTTGCAATACCTTCCGATGCATATACAGGTTTATCCATGACAAGTGGAAATTGTCCCAAATCACCGACCAATATATAATTGATCTTCCACCAAAAGGTATATTAGCATTTTCTGGGAAGGCTTGGAGAAGTCTTGAATCTATTCCGATTAATAGATTTTTTCCAATTAAACTCATTTCATCGATCAAAATATATTTAACATTCCTCAACTCTTCTTGTAAGTTAATTAAACTTAGTCCTCATAAATGATTAATTTCTTTTATCAGTATATGAAGTGTAGAAGGAACTCTTCTTGCAGATATGTTGAAATTTGCCACCCCTGTAAGAGCTAGAAGAAGTAATGGAATTTTCCCTTGATGCAAGAGATTTTCAAGTGTATTTTTAATGGATCCAATCAAATATGACTTTCTGGTACTTGCAGTTCCTTGGATTATCATGCATAGTGGTCAACACCCATTCTATAATGCTCAAGGATAACATCGTATGCTATTCTTTGCTTATCCCCCAAACTATCAATTGAGTAAGAGTTTGCATGTGTTAAATTTTGAGCATTAATTCAATATACTCTAGGATCTTTACTGAGAGAATAACATGTACAGTATATCAATGCATAACAATCATATCAAGCATGCCAAGCATCACAAGAATCAAAAGCATGAGAGACAAGAGACACAGAGTTTCCGTGGGGAAAACCCTAAGGTGAAAAACCCCACAACTTCCTTAGAGATAGAGAGAGCAATGGCTCAACCAAAGTACAACCAAAATACAACCAAAATACACTGAGATAGTCTCCTAGTAGCAGATGATCCTCCTCCTCACTAGTGCGCCACTTTCTGAGTGAGAGAAGTATGAGTTTCCGAGTGATCAAATAGAGATCTCCCGATCTCTATTTATACTTAACCTGTTTTCCCAGTTATACTATGGGGCCGACTTGTCTAGCTAGGTACATCCACAATATAATATATATTTCAGGGCCGACCCCACACATGGTGGTCTAATAACCCATCGGCAAGTATACATACTTGCGACACTTGTCAATACACATGACGACACTTCCTTATAGAGGAATAACACATCTCTTATAAGGGTACAATAAATATATATGAAATACATTCCAAAGTTACATATACATCAACACTCCCTCTTAACTAGGAAGGTATTTCTCGACACAGATCTGCTAGACAAGTCTTCTTCTCGGGATCATCGTCATCGATGCATTGTCATCATCATCGTCACTACTACTGTTATCTCAACCAATCTCTGACTCTACTCGTCATAGGAAGTTCTACAGAGCCAGTCCTTTTTCATATTGGATGTAGGCCCACCACCTGTAGGTCTTCATCATCTGTGCGAACGGTCTGATAGAGGTGGCCTCTCAGGACTAATTTTATGTGCAGATGCAATACCAGAAAGAGTATTCCAGGAACATTTATGTGCCTAAGCATGACCGGCAAGATCTCCCAGGACTAATTACATGCATCTCCTCCACAATACCTTTAAAGAGTATCCCAGGAACATTTATGTGCCGCAGCACGACCGACAAGATCTCTAAAGAGCATCCCAGGACTTATTATGAGCACACAGTTCAACCTCTCGGATCTCCAGGACTGATTACATGTGGATAGACAAAACCTTTAAAGAGCATCCCAGGAACATTTATGTGCTGCAGCACGACCCGCAAGATCTCTAAAGAGCATCCCAGGACTAATTACGAGCACACAGCTCAACCTCTCGGATCTCCAGGACTGATTACATGTCTCCGTAGTAATACCTCATCCCAGGACTGATTACGAGCACACAGCTTAACCTATCGGATATCTGAGGACTAATTACATACTACATAGCAATACCGAAAAGAGTATCCCATGAACATTTATGTGCCACAGCACGACTGACAAGATCTCCCAGGACTGATTACATGCTATTTGCACAACCTGCCACATATCATCTCTAACCTCCAAGTATCAACCTGATACTCATGATCCAATGGATCATCATCGCACAGAGCATCATCCTGATGCTCATGATCAAACTGATAATCATCACTGTACCATCCTGATACATATCATCTGGAGCAACACCCTAAAGCTCGTCATCATGATCATACTGATCATACAATCCATCCACCTGATGCATACCAAGTATCTACCTGATACATATCATCATACATGATCCACCTGATCATATACAGTGTATCCACCTGATACAAATACAAATACATGATACATATCAACATACATGATATACCTGATCATACAATGTATCCACCTGATACATATACAGATACATGGTCCAAGCATCCAACATGATGCATATACAAAATACATACAAATGACCCAACCGATCATATCCAGCATCCAACATGATGCATACATACATATACATATAAATGATCCAACTGATCATATCCAGCATCCAACATGATGCGTACATACATATGCATATAAATGATCCAACTGATCATACAAAGCATAAACTAGAACATCATCCTGATGCTCATCATCCAGCGCTTACATCCACAGCCATGTGAAGGATCCTCCTTCCAACATGCTTGGAATGGATTCAACAAATGTGTCCATCACTTCTTCCTTGAAGTGTCGTCGATCTGAAGAACACCAAGCCTCTCCCTGAAGTATTCGAACTTTACTCTTGCTAGTGGCTTCGTCGGTACATCTGCAATCTGCTCGTCCCTCACAACAGACAGGAGCTTCACAGCTCCTCTCTGCACAATATCCATGATATAGTGATATTTGATATCTATATGTTTTGACCTGTCATGAAACAATGGGTCTTCAGACAGCTTCACACAACTCTGGTTATCACAGAAGATACCAGTAGCATCCAATGGGAGATCAAATAACTCAGACAGTAGCTTCCAGAGCCATACTGCCTCACAACTAGCTGAACAGGATGCAACATACTTTGCCTCAGCTATACTCAGTGCTACGTAGGACTGCTTCCTGCTAAACCAAGAGATCACACCTAATCCCATACTGAAGCAGCACCCATATGTGCTCTTCCTATCTGCATCACTGCCTTCCCAATCTGAATCATCATAACCTTGCAGGTTAAACTTTTGATTCACTTCATACTTGATCCCATAATCAACTGTGCCCTTCAGGTACCTCAGAATATGCTTTACAACAACCAGGTGAACACTCCTCGGATCTGTCAAGAACTGGCTCAATGTGTTCACAGCAAAGCAAATATTTGGTCTTGTGTTCGTTAGATACATCAAGGACCCAATCATCTGATGATACAAAGAGACATCAACCGGATCAGATGAAGCATCACACAGAAGCTTCAAGTTTGATTCCATAGGTGTGGCCATGGCCTTGCAATCCATCATCCCGAACCTCTTCAGGATATCTACTGTATACTTCCCTTGTCCAAGGAAGATTCCATCTGCATTCTGCCACACCTCCATACCTAAGAAATAATGCATCATCCCCAAGTCCTTCATATCGAACTCGGTAGCAAGATTCCTCTTTGTATCAGCAATCAATCTGTCATCTCCTATTACAAATAGGTCATCCACATACAGGAGTAGAATCACAGGATTCCATTCCTCAACTTTGTAGTAAAGGTTGGAATCCGCTTTACTCTTGGTAAAGCCCAAGTTAGATAGGAAACTGTCCATCCTACCATACCAAGTTCTGGTAGCTTGCTTCAAGCCATACAAGGCTTTCTTCAATCTGCACATATGACTCCCTGTCATGTGTTTCAAAACCGAGTGGCTGCTCCACATAGACTTCCTCTTCAACTACACCATTCAAGAAAGCTGTCTTGAAATCCATCTGGTGTATCTTTCATCACTACAGCCAGAGCAAGTATGAATCTAATGGAAATGTATCTGGCTACAGGAGCAAAAGTCTCTATGCTACCACCTGCAGCATGCATGATCTTGTAGATCCTCTTGGAAGTCACTACAGACTCCCCTTCAGGTCTTGGGACTGCCCAAACATCTTTCATCATGATCAACGGATCATGGCATTCTTCCCGTGTCCTAGGAACTTCAATATCTTCAATAGATCATTTTGTTGCTTGAACAATTGTTGTAGTCCTTCTTTTGTAGGTGAAGGTATACGGTCTTTCCTACAAAACAAGTTAATTTGCATGATTAGAAACATCTCATAATTTTCAGAACAAATTCTTACACATAAAAAAATATGTCACACAGTCATGCAATTATCTTAGCCAATGCTTCAATACAACATTTATCCATGTTCCATAACTTTCTAGATGCCTTCCAGTCTCTACCAGAACATTGTTAAGAGTTTGCACTACTCCCAACATGTCAGCAAAGAGGTTTCATTCTAGATAAGTAGCAATGGAATGTTGTACAGTGCCATGGGCCACTTACCCATCACATGCATATTAGTAGTATCCTGTTCATTAATGCAATCATTCTAATATGCACAATACATATCCTAAGTCTAGGAACATGAGCATATACATCATTGAACAATTTTATTTAAACAAACAAATATGCAAGAAATGATAATTGAAATACTTATCTTTGTTTGTTGGGTGGACTCCCTCTGAGTGTTTGCTTCCTTGCAGGAGCTGCTGAAGTAGCTTCTTCTACACCTTTCTGTTGTGAAATGTAGAGGGATGGTCAACTCCCTCTGGATATCTGCATCCTTGCAGAAACTACTGGAGTGTGCTCCCTCTTGATCTTTGCTTCCTGGATTACCTGTCCTTGAACTTATATACATCCTTGGTCCCTATGCATGCTTATTAGTATCATCATTGTGTTAACCTTGAGGTCTCATACATAATCATTAGTATAATCTTAATATTATCAAAACACAATAATCTCAAGCATGTATAGTCAGGATCATTTCAAACAGAAATAATAAGCATTCTTATGGTTAGTCATAAACATAATATACCTAAACCCATGATTACTCAAACCTATGACTCTTTTGGTTAGTCATATCATTAATTAAGGTAAGAAACATAATATGCATAAGTCCTAGATTACTCAAACTTGTAACTTCAAGAGTAATCATTATCAATCATACAAAAATATACGATATATATAACAAAACATACCTGGTCATCATATTTGCTAGTTATGTCTAGCAATGTGTTCTTGTTCTCTTCAATGACCTGCATAAATCATTAGTTAACTTTTGCAAAAACAAATTATACATAACTCTATGTGATCCATGACTATGGATGAATCTTTGTCTTCATAGCATGTTCAGGTTGTCCCTTTAATTTGTACAATCCTCCCTCTTGCTCTCCAATCACTACTGCATCATCTATGGTCTTTCCCTTTGGCCACATTAGGACTTGGCCATCCACAAATGCAACCCTCATACCTTTTTCATCCAATGCAGAGATGGAGAGTAAGTTCTTCTTGAGCCCATGTACATAAAGGACTTCTTTCATCTTCAAAGATTTTCTAGAATCTAGGTTGTAGGAGGCTTCACCACTTCCTTTGATGGGATATTGATAATCATCCCCAAGTTTCACTTTATGGGGTGATTCATGTTCAGACAGATTTACAAAAGATTCTTTAAACCCAGTCATGTGTTTGGAAGCCCCACTGTCAATTAACTAATCATTACAACCATGGGAGATTGTACCTGTGAGAGCAGAGATTAGGACATACTCTTCTTCACTTGATGAGTCATCTTCAATTTCTGCCTTAGCTTTCTTCTTTGGAGGTTCATCATCTTCAACAGCATGAGCATGGTACCTTCTTTTGTTACCCTTCTTCTTCTTGCTAGAGTTGTTGTTGTTTTGGCTGTCCCTTTTGTTCTTGGGACATTCTGAAGCAAAGTGACCCTTCTCATTACAAGTGAAACACCTTAGATCTTTCTTGTCTTTGTGATAATGATGAGAAGATTTCTTCTTGTAATGGGATGGATCCCTCTTAAAATTTCCCTTCTTAGTGTGAGTTGTGAGAGCTTGATCTTCATTCCCCATATTTTCTTCCCTTGCCACGAGCCTTGCTTCTTCTTGAGAACATTCCTCCCACAATCTGCTGAAGGAGATTAATTTCTTTCTGGCACAGATCCCCTGGATTAAAGAGTCCCATGACCTAGGTAGGCCATTCAAAGTGGTCATAACAATTTCACCATTCTCCACAATTTCATCTACAGCTTCAAGTTGTTGCTTGATCTGAGAGACCTTGGAGAAATAGGATTGAATGGTTTCTCCATTCGACATCTTGACTCCTTTCAATTGATTCCGCAAGGTCATCTTCCGATTGATGTTCTTCCCTTCAAATAGCTTGGTCAAAGAGTCAAACATCTCCTTGGGTGTCTTTAGAGAAGACACATGGGGTATGAGATGGTCTTTGATAGAATCAACAATGATTCTCTTTGCCTTGACCAAGTTCTTCTTATGCAATACCTTAGCCTCTTCATCCCCTGGGATAAGGATGTCTTCTTTTATATATGAGTCCAACTCATTCTCTTCCAGGATTAACCCAATCCTATACTTCCAAGCTTGGAAGTTATCCGCCCCTTCAAGCTTATCCTCAAGCTTGGTGTGGTGAGACATATTAAAGAGTACTTCAAATGGAAATAGAAAAGATTTAGGTCTTACCACTTGAAATGCTGAAAATTGGATCTGGTCCCGGATTAGGGTTTGTCGGAAAAACCCTAAAAATTCAAAATGTGAATTTCAACTTTCTGAAAGGATAGAAAGATGCGCCTTGATGAGCTGATCACCCTGGTGTATTCAGAATTTGATATCAGCAAAGCTTTACCCTTCAGATTTGCCTTTTTGTCCTCCCGGGTTCACTAGGGAGAGCCCTGAATTAGGGTTTGAGTTTCCCGGAGATCTACCCAGCCAAAAACCTCGATCCAAAACTCTAAACTTCGATTTTTGCAAGGAGCTTCCAGCTATGTCTTCAAATTCTAGAAATTCCTATTTTTGTGGAAACCCTAATGTTTAGGGCCAAATTTGGAAATGCTCAGAATTGAATTCTGATTGGACAGATAGATTCTCCTTGATGAGTAGAGTCAATCTACTATACTGATTTTCCAAAATCTGTGGAGAGAAACCCAATAAACAAGAAACCCTAGTTTCCGTCACTGCACAATGTCTTCTTCTCAGGTTAGCTCTGATACCATGTTAAATTTTGAGCATTAATTCAATATACTCTAGGATCTTTACTGAGAGAATAACATGTACAGTATATCAATGCATAACAATCATATCAAGCATGTCAAGCATCACAAGAATCAAAAGCATGAGAGACAAGAGACACAGAGTTTCCGTGGGAAAAACCCTAAGGTGAAAAACCCCACAATTTCCTTAGAGATAGAGAGAGCAATGGCTCAACCAAAGTACAACCAAAATACACTGAGATAGTCTCCTAGTAGCAGATGATCCTCCTCCTCACTAGTGCGCCACTTTCTGGGTGAGAGAAGTATGAGTTTCCGAGTGATCAAATAGAGATCTCCCGATCTCTATTTATACTTAACCTGTTTGCCTAGTTACACTATGGGGCCGACTTGTCTAGCTAGGTACATTCACAATATAATATATATTTCAGGGCCGACCCCACACATGGTGGTCTAATAACCATGTATACATACTTGCGACACTTGTCAATACACATGACGACACTTCCTTATAGAGAAATAACACATCTCTTATAAGGGTACAATAAATATATATGAAATACATAGATGAAATGCATTCCGAAGTTACATATACATCAACAACATGTTTATTAGTAGAAATATTTTTCAATTTATGCATATCATAGATGAAATGGATTGCATGACTGGAGGTCTCTTCATCTACAAAAGCAGTGTTCCAATCATTCATACGATCAAGATCCCTATGTCCAAGCATCTCAAACTCATTATAATTTATAAATTGATTTTGATATAATCCACATATGATCTCCCATTCATGCTTCCTGGAATCTCTTTGTGGATTTGGATGTTCTTCTTCTTCGTTGCATTCAACTCGAGCATCTGTAGGCACAGGTTTGTGATCAACATGCCAAGGTATATATTGCAAATTTTTCCAATTCTGTACTATTTCATCAGATGTGTGCCCTATATATTTTCAAAAGTCACTAAATGTCTTGTACAAAACCAACTCCGACCAACAAAATTCAACAAACTTCTCATCTTTTCGATCAGGAATAGAGTTAAATCTAGGAAATACACGTACAATAGATGCATTCCTTCATGGTAACCATTTCCCCCCCTGTCGATGTTTGTCATATGACCAATATTTTGCAACATCTATCAATGTAAGTTGCTCCATATTCTCAGTTCCCTTAGTATATGCATCAATCAGATAATTATCATTGTCGCCATTATATGTATCAACTTGTACTTGTTTGAAAACCTTCATTCCAACATTTAGAACCACAAAACGATGACTACATTCTGAAAGAGGAAGCTCTAGAAGCAAATGGGATGTTTCCTATGCACCAATGTCCCTATAAACAATGGATTCACACAACACAATTTTATATGCACGTGGTGCTGGTTCGTTCGGATTCTGGATAGAATGGACCCGCATCAACATATTGTGGAAAGTTTCAGATCCCTTTTCATATTTAGCAACGTATTTTTCTATGTAATTAATAACCACGTGCTTAGAAAGTACAGGATTCCAATCTATATTAGTCCTCCACATCATCAGTGTTTCACGATTGTGTGTATTCACTGTGTCATCATTTCGTCTAGGTTCATACTTTTTTTCTCCTTGTTCATCAATGTAAGGTTTTGACTGGTCACATAGATCCCATGGTGCGTGGTACCGACATACCATTATTCCTCCCTTCTTTCGAAGACAAGATTTCTCATTGCAAGTAATATGACACTCAACAGAATTAAGAATTTCTTCATAATCAATCATTGGATCCGATTGAAATATTTGTTCCGTGTCTTTTACAAAAGAATGATCATCTACATTATCTCCAATTTGAATCTTTCGTTGATGTCCCTGATGTTGATTTATTGTTAATCATCTACATTATCTAAATACTTATTTGCAGATATAACTTCTCTAGGATCATCCCAATTCAAATTTTCCATGTTGGGAGCATTTTTTAACCAAAGAAACCCATGGACATGAGGAGATCCACGATGTTTCCATTCGTAGAGACTCTAATAATATGTAGCCTGATGAAAATGTTCGAAAACCTCTTCTCGAAACATTGTATGTCTCAAGTGCATATAATGTGATACGACGTGAGGATTATCAATTACATTATGACGTCGCCATTTTATTGCTTCACGTGGATCTGTAGGACTTGTGCCTGACATTAATTTATGCAAATCAGGCCACTGTATATCCGCTGCACTTAGTGTGAAGAATATTGTCAGACAACCTATCTATTGAATCAAGTCAGATAACTCTTGACGACACTTGCTCCAATATGCACGTGTACCTCTTAATACCGTTCCAAATCTCCTTAATCTTTCTCCCAATCTTGAATCTGGAATATTTCGTAAATGTTGTCATAACTCTTCCATTGTCATGGGTAGTTCACTAATATTTTTTTTGATAAAAATTGTTGAGGAAGCTTGAGCACGATGTCTCATTATGATAATTAGTAAAAAATATCTGAAGCGAGGGTTCCTTCCAAATCTGTTATCATGATATCTGAGAAGATGTTTTGCGTACTCATGTAGATGGACATTTCGCATTTGCGGTTGTAACCAATCTGCTTCTCCTTTAGGGAACAATGTTGGAAATGTCATATCAAATTGCATTATTTTCATCCGGATTAGGATTATTTTCCCATGCTCTAATAATTTCTATCTCTCATGATGCACTTGGTAGCCTTGATGCAAAATAAGTTGTTTGTTTGTAAACCATCTAACATGTCATCAATTCCTGGCATTCCTTCTAACATTGCAAATTCTGTGTCGTCGTCAATATCAGGAAGAGTAACAAAATTAAGCATATGTGAGATATCTATTGCATTTTCAGGTAACTCTTCTACTGCGTCATAATCAACTTGAACATATCGATAATATGGATCATTCCGAATATTATATAATAATGCATCCATAACTCTTTGTTTTCTAACAGTGAAATCATAACTGGATCCTTGTCGTCCTTTTTTCCGCACAGAGACCATTAAGTCCAAGTTGTTAATATGTCGTGGCAATTTCTTGGCAACATTGTTTCATGGATAATCTACCAAAGATGGATCTCAGGCGTGATCTCCCTAGCTTAACGTAATTCTAGAACAAATAGAACAGAATATAGATCTACTTTGCTAGATCAATAGAAGTGCAAACTAGTATATAGATAGCTTACCGCAGATCTGCAGATCCCTTTGTTCTTTGTTGATCCAATGCTCCAGCGTCGTCAGGTCTCAAGCTACAAGACCCTGTTGAACATATAGATACTAACAAATAGTGAAAGCATACATTTCATATGATTGATCTAAGTTAACAGTTAAGGAAGAAAACTCGAAACATCATCAATGAGATAAAAATTTATGGAAAGAGATTATATTAATTGTATAAAAGTGGGAATTACATAGAAAGGATGAAGCTATAACCAAAGCCTCAACGTTGCATCCTCCATCCAACATGTCCAAGCCAAGCCTCCAAGATGGTACAAGCTTCCCAATCACCATTATGGATTCTTTCAGCATAAGGATACCATAGACCTTCCTCTTCCATCTAGAGAGAGTGGTGTTTATATAGGGCTAAAGAGATAGGGTAGGTTGAGGATTAGGGGGAGATGGTTAAGGGATCCTCCCATTAGGTTAGGAACCGAAATTCCACCTCACCTAGAGTCTAGGGATAGGTCTCCACCTCAACAAACTTCTAGAAATACCTTGAGACTCCCCAAAATAACCTTTAACCAACCTCGTCGCACCCCGGTAGAGGACACAGAGCGACAAAGAGGGGTTGTCGCACTATGTAGGAAGACAAAGTGCGACAGTGTCTCACCCTAGCTGACCAGAAACTGCGACGTCGCACCCTAGATGAAGGAGAAGTGCGACAACCTACTCAAAGAGGTCAACTAGGTAGGAAAAATCTCTCAATTGGATGTGTTTTATCCCATAATGAGTTTAGGGGTTAGAGAAAAGAGTTTACACAATGGTCAAGATGACAACTTTATCACAGCGGTCATGATGATGATACTTGGTCATAAGGATGGTACTTGCAACGGTCATGGTGATGACACTAAGTTAGGATGATGACACTCACAACACTTGCGACATTTGCACAAGGGTGATGACATTTTGGTGTAACAGAATGTCCCCCAAAGCATGAAGCTGACGGAATGAGACAGGTGAAATGCTTTGTAATAAGAAAAATGGCAAGGACTTGCTGGTTGGAAGGAGTTGCTGCAGAAATGACTTGAGATACACAAGTCTCATACAACATAAATCATGGTTGTCGACCAATACATTGCAGATCCATGATAGTAATGATCGACTGAACACAATCATGGCTACTAGACACAATCGTAGATCCATGATGAGATGATAACATAGCCACGACCAATACAAAAGTGGATCCGTGTAACTCTAAACTGACAACACAACCACGACCAATACAAAGTGGATCTGTGCGTCCCAAACAATCTCCATCGCAACCTGGGTAGGCAAGAACTTCCCCAGGGTCTTCAAGCTGAACCCGCAATGATATGAATCTATCCATGTGATTACAATGTTTTGGAGTCGAACATGGTAGAAACCACTTGATTACCGATCATTAATGTATACCGTTAACAAGTGTGAGGGGAATCACCATTAATGTTAATGATCCCCAAGGTATCACAGTATATACCATCAAGCGTGAATCAATGAGCTGAAGTCGAACGCCTAATGGAATATTTCAATCAAGTGTCAATGAGGTGAACTCATGTTGAAAGCGAGGTAACCTAACATTAAGGAATGCAGGCCAAAGGTACTTGGTTGGTTTCTAGATTCAATCCTCGGATGATGATTTGAAGTCGACGAGGATGAACTCATCGAAGGAGGGCCATGATGAATCCCCCATCATCGACATGAAAATCGATAACAAATGTTTGGTGTAGATCGGACGGTAGAGTAATGTGCAAGACTAACTCAAGGTAGACCAACATGATCGAAGGTATACTGATTGCAGATGATGAGTAATGAAACATCTCTTGAACATGGCCATGGCATGACTTGGAAGTATTGACATGACGAGAATGATACTAACTCCCAATGTGACTGATGGTGGAAGCATTCTTTGGCTGACCCAAAGGAGCGACGCGACTCATGGAATTGAAAATACTCGAGGACAAACAGATTACCCAAGTACTGAATGCAAATGAAAACGAGTGCCATGTTCAATAGTGACTATGTACTGCCGTAATTAAGATGTAACATAAAATCTTCCCTTTTTCCCCATCATGATTGATGAGTGCCTCATGTGTTTTTAACGAGCTTGATGAGGGTAACCAGATGCTCAGTATAGCTCATCTCATAGATGAGTCCAATCCCAAACGATTTACGAACCTGGGAAAGGAGGGGTTCATCCCATAATGGGCCTTTCAATGTTTAAAATTTAACGAGTCCAAAGAAGGAAAAATCGGCGTCATTTCATGTTTAGAGAGTCTGAAAAGAACTCAAGGAGACTCCAATGGGTCCTTTTTCGTAAAGTTAGTCTCTTCGCACGGAAAATGGCAAAACAACGCGGGAGAGGAATCTTCCAGTCATGATTGGCTAGAGTATACCTTTTTTGTAAGTAGTGCCCCTTGGTCTGAAAAAGGGGTAAAATATCACCAGGGAGACGATCATTCAAATCCCTTTACAAGCATGAACGAATCAAGTTCACTTGGCTATATTTTCCTATTTAGGGAGTTTGAAAAGAGCTTAAAGAGGACTCCATGAACAACTTTGTCATGGTTGGTGACCGAGAACGACAAAGGAAAAAATAAACTCAGCACAGTTCCTTTTCCGTAAATAGTCTAGCGAGGTCAGATAAAGTGATAAACCTATACTCATTAGACACACCTTTTTAACTCAAATTTTTAACGAGCACAAGAATGGTATCAAAAGCACTCGGAATCTTTTTCATATTTGAACCAAAGCACGAAAAAGTAAAAAGTAAGCTCAAACCACTTTTCATGTTTCAACCAGAGCACAAAAAAAGTGAAAAGTAAGCTCATCACCATCTTACTGTTTTTAACGAGCTCGAAGATAGGTTGTAAGAATGCTCATGGTGCTTGCTTCATTTTTTAACGAGCTTCTAACAGAAAATGAACTATGCTCAGGATTATGCCCATTGACAGGTTTCTTCCCAACATGATGGCTAGAGGTTGGAAATTTTGTCCCCAGCACAAAAATTTGGTGGCTTACTTCTAGTATGATTGTAGAGGTACTATTTCATTTTTTAACGAGCTTGATACAGGAAATGCTCTGGATTATTTTCATGGTGTAATGAGCTCCAAAACAAAAAAAGGAAAGTATGCTCGAAAAATGTTCCTAATGGTGAACTTTTCCCATCATGATATCCAAAGGTTGGTACATGCCCCCAGCATGATTGCTAGAAGTAAGTGACTTATCTCCAACGTGGTGTGGAGAGGCGATCGAGTTGACTTCAACGTAACTTCCAGAGGTTGAAGACATGCCCCCCAAGCTTCATTTCATTCTCCTAAGGCATAGGCAGATGAAAAGAAGGTTCAAGTACCTGCTCGCGGTTAAGGCCCATTGACGGGTTCCTTCCCAACATGATGCCCAGAGGTTGGTAAATGCCCCCAGCATGATTGCTAGCAGCTTATCATGGTGGTGTTCCCTCAACATGATTGATGACGGTACGACATGTGGCATGCCCCCCACGCTTCATTTCGTCTGAAAATGCTGCTTGCTAACCCAACTACCAACCTGGATACTAATATGAAAATGTTCACCAAGGGGGGAAAACGAGAATCAGATGAAATGAAGGTTCATGTTCTAACTCTAGCGAGAGACTCGAACTGATGGGAGGGAGATCTATTTCATTTTTACACAAGCTTGAAATAGACAATAACTATGATTGAGGGGGGCATCTTATTTTTTAACGAGCTTGAAATGGAATAAAACTATGCTCGAGTGGATGGTTTTATTTTTATGCAAGATTGAAACCAAAGGTAAACTATGCTTAGAGGGGTCTATCTTATTTTTTAACGAGCTTGAAATAGAATAAAACTGTGCTCTAATGGATTGGTTTCATTTTTATGCAAGCTTGAAACCAAAGGGAAACTATGCTAGGGTGGTTGGTTTTAATTTTAAATGAGCTCGAAACATAACACAAACCGTGCTCGTACCCCCCATCCTCAGGGGGAAGAAACCACTAAAACATGTGGAACATTCAGGGAAGTCTGATGACTAAGAGTCATATGATGAGTGGGTGTCACGAAGGAAAGCTGATCAATGGTCACAATATTCCCATGATGAGGAAAATACATCACTCGAAAGAGTGTGGACACTACAACTTTCATAGCATAGACATAATCACGTCCAAGGAGCAGATTGAAATCTAAAGGACCTTGGACAACCATGACATCAATATAAACAGTTTTACCTCTCAATGTGACAGGTAGTTGTGGGAGAATCCCTAAAGGTCCGGTAGGCCTTCTATTGAAAGCCAAAATCTGGTCAGTTACTGGCACAAGCTGAGGGGAACCTATAGCTTGCCAAGCAGTTGAGGATAAAATACTAACAGAAGCTCCCTCATCAACTATCGTACGAAAGATTTCTTTATCGGAAACTCCTACAGATATTTGAAAAGGAATACTCAAAGGAAGACGAGATTCTGTTAGACCATTCCAATAAAAGGAAATGACCTCAGTACTTGGGGGGGGTCCTGTAGGAATGGACAGGGTTTCCCCTTGCCCAGGACATTCTAAAATGACTAGGAAAACATCAGCGGTTTCCAATTCACTCTCACTTGGAAGATAAGAATGAGACGAAGATTGTGTCATGGGTACTACTTCAATCTGGACTTTCTCCAATGAAAGAGCAGGATCGAGTGGAGATGAGATCGACTCGATCACTTCACTCTCGGAAGGAAGAGTGGGATCGATTACAGATGAAACTGAATCGATCACTTGGTCAACCAATGGGGGGTCGAGGGACAACTTACTATTGCTTGTTGGAAGCACCTGTTGAGAGCTAGTAATATCTTCCAACCACCGTGAAGCTTCATCCATGCTTGGACAAAGGTAAGTACGATGCATGCCCTTGCATATCCAGCAAGGGTCTGCATCTCTACCCTTCTGACCCTTCACCAATGGGTCACTGGTCGAGGGAGTATCATCAACAGGATGTTCATAGGTTGACGATACAAGTGGTTTGGGGTTTTTAGACCACACTTCTGACACACGGGAAAGACTGGGACAATTCTTGAGAAGGTGATCACCCTTACAAAGTTTGCAAGGGAACTTTGGCTTATGAGGTGTTCTCATAGAATGAGTGCCATTAGAGGTAGATGGTTGATGGTTGGTCTCTTTCTTATATTTCTTCTTCTTAATCTTCCTTTTCTTCTTCTTCTTCTCACCCGCCTTCTTATTAACATCAGAGTTTTCAGCAGGAGAAGAGGAAGAGACAGAATCCGATTCAACTTTTGACGAAGAAGGAGAATGGTCACCATGAGATTGATGCTCATGTGGTGAAGGACCTAGGTTCGACACAATTGGTGCACTTGGTATAATTGGATTGGAGAATAACCATACTGGTAATCCTATCTTCAATCCAGGAAGACTCAACGTAGCCATAAAGGGAGGACCAACAGTTCCACAAGGGGGAATAACAAATGGCATACCTTGGAATGGGGCGCTTTGGTTGGTAGTCCCAGAAGAATATTCCATATCTAAACTTCCTAAGAGACTCTAAAGTACCACACAAGTCAAACACTACTCAAGTCTAAAAGCAACAAGCAAACTGTGTGAATAGGAGTGGATTCAAAGTCTGGATCCTCACAAGATTATCAAGGCTTCGCAAATCGCGATATACCACAGGGTCCAACAATATGACGCGACAAGGAGGATTGGGACCGTACCCTTGCCTGCATACCCGATTACCTGGATGGTACGTGTGTAGTAGCTCCCCGAGTGTTGTTCTCGGTGTATTGCTTTTCTAAGACGGCCAAATGGTTAACTCAGTTGGTTTCAGGAATCCTAGTGGTGTCTCCTGATATACACAAGGTATGTGGGAGCTTAAATCCGTAGTAGTGCTGCCTAATGCACAACTGTTCGGCAAGAGACCTTCCGATATACTACCCTTTGATATATGCCAAGTACGGATTATGGTACTTGGTGGGTACATGAAGGAGCTCGATATACCGATAAGTACGTGGAAGAATACAATACCCCCGGAATACCACGGGGGGTTCACTTAGTGAACTTGTTACATAGCATGATCGTTTGCATGATATTAAAGAATATCCCTAATTTCACTAAATATTGGAAATTCCTCCTAAAATTTAATTGTTGAACCCCCCTCCCAATATTCCTTTCCAATTAAGAAAACCCCTAGTTTCACTAGATATTGTATGTATCCATTTTTATCAACCCATTTTTAATACCCCCTTTATATCATATTATCAAGTTGTAACAAACAAGAGCCCTAAATCCCACCAGGATTGCGAGGGTGACTGATCAATTTTTAGCGTTGGATAGTGGAAGCCCCAACGAAATAGTACTGGGAAGGAAAATGCGTAAAAGGAAACCCAGTCAAGAGATAAAAATAACAAAGAATGGAAAAGGATGATAGTCCAATAGTTAGTGCAATGCTTAGAAAAGATGAGAATTGTAGATGTTTCACACCATAGTCTATCAATCTACCAATTTTATATCATGTAAATATAAGTATAGTCATAGAGAGCTCATGTTTTTTATAAGCTTAATAAATTAAACTCCATAAAAATTCAAAAGTGAAACCTTTTTGTGGATGGACTCCCCTACCTTTCGATCAAAACAAACATCATTGATGTTTGAATCCAAATGAACATAGAAAAATTTCTCTTACATTCCAAAAACACCATATGATCATGTGCACAACTTGGATTTGGGTCACTCACAAGATGCAATGAATTTCCTCCACTTCCCCTACATTTATTCTTGCAATCAAGGGAATTAACAACATTTAGTTACCTTTTCTTGGGTTATATCTAGTTTTTTTTTAATCTTTATTGGAGAGGGAAAAATCTCCATCGTTAGGTTTCAAGCATGGAATAGTTATAAAGATACACATATGGTGAAACTTATATGATATCATTTCATGGTAAGAATAACACATAGGGTATGTAAATAAGGATTAATATTTTCGGCTATGTTCATGTAAGTTTCAATACAATATTAAGACGGATGCCTTGCATATAAGAATTGAAATTACAATTATGAATGTGCCAAATATAACTCGATCTAACAACTATTCCTAACTAGCAATGCAAAAATGTTAAAGAAGAATACAAAAAGTTGAAAAAAATAATTGGTCAAAAAATATTGATCTAACTTTTCTTGGTTCCAATGAGCCAAGAAAGATTGATCTCACTTTTCTGGTTTGTCATGGAGCAAGGCATGATTGAATCTCAATACCCACCTAAACCCCAACCTAAAAAATTAAGAGTTAGATCTTTTACTCGAATGCCTACAAAAAATACAATACAATTGTTCAACTCTGGAACTCCCAATTAGCTACATCTCTTAACTTAAAGATGAAAAACAATATAACATCAATTCAAACCAAGCCTAAATAAGCTATTAAATGAGTATGGATCAAGTCCAGTAATCCGAAGAGACTTCCATCGATATTATCAATGGTACACTATTATCAGATTTATGCAAAAATTAGGATCATAAGCAATATCAAATAAAAATGGAGGGTCCTTAAGTTTTAGGTGGGTATGAATTGAGCCCATGATTTAGAGGTATGAATCCATCCCAGATTTAGAGGTTATTCCTCATCCCACCCAAATAAAATAACCCCCAATATTTATATTACTATGTCAAATTAAAAAACCCCCCTTGACCCCGTAATACGGGGCAATATATTTTTGAGGTTTTTAAGAGTATTCAAACCCCCAATATGAATGGACGTGATATGATATTGCGAGGCCTAGTGAACCCCCCGTGCGGAATACAACCCTGGAAAATAACGACAGCTGCCACGCTTAAAGATGTCGGAACATGTCTCTAACTTACACACAGTTATTAAATGATTTTAACTTAAGTTAGCATTAATTTTATCTTGTACGGTTAGGTGGATGCATGAGGTGAGTACATAAATGTAAACATAATGCAATCCTCAACTACATGATAATGCACATTTTCCTTTCCTTTTCAATGAAAACTACTTAAGGTAAGGAGATATTTTTTTCTTCTTTCAAACCAAAAGTACTTAAGTAGTAGCGAAAAGAAGAATTCCTTGCTGGAGTGCAATAACTCAAACTTTCTACAATAATCAACTAAAAAGCAAAGAGAAAATGAAAGATGCAACTAATCTTAATAATGTATAAGACAAAATAATGAAGCACTTTCAATTTTCAAATGCATGTATCAAAAATGGAATTTGATAACTAAATGCTTTTCATATTTATGTACAGAAAGTGAGAGAATATCTACAACACTCTAGTCATTCAGAAATTTCCAAAGAAAAATGACAAGCACCCAAACAACTCAATGGTACTCAAGAAAGGCTCAAAATCTACCAAATGCAATAATTATAACTCATTTCCTATCTTTTTACACCTGAAAAAGATACATCTAAGCTATGAAAATAAGGTTCCCTCAAACGTTTCCAGTCAAATGCAAGACAAAGACAAGCACTTAACGATCTTATCGAACTCAAATGCACACAAAACTGAAACAAGCGTTTTCTTCTTCCTATGAGTGCGAGACCAAGAATTTCAAATGATCAAATTAAAGTAAGCAGAATACTTATGTTTTCCAATTTCATGAAAATATCAAAAGAGTGACAAAATCAAGCTTTTCTTTGAACTAAAGTGGAGACAAAGAATCAATCTTTCCCAATAACCATTAGATAGCTTAGCATGTAAAGGAAACAAGATACATAACCCAAGAGAAAGAGGCTAAAAAAGACATGGGTATCCCACACTTTTCAAATCTTTAAAACAAGCTAGTCACACCAAACAAAAAATGATCTCAAAACCTTGAGATGGGTCAGAACGACTAAAGGATGCACGATTCATGGCAGCAAAACACTAGTTTTGACTCAAAGGGCCAAACATGAATCCAAATATGAAAAGACCCCAAAACCAATACAAACAAGCCAAAAAACACTATTAGACAAAAAGGGTCTCTTCCTGGAAGGTATAGTGCAAAGGAGTCTGCACACAAACCAAAACTCAAAGAAAAAATGGAGAAGGGGTGCATGTAAGGTACTTTTGGCAGATCGGCGCACTCTGTTCTTGTGCACAATGCGACGTCGTAGTTCACCAATGCGAGAAGTGCGACGATGTCGCAGTATACCAATGGAAGGGTTGCGACAAGAAGCCAACAGATAAAGAATAGAGATAAAAAAGACACAGTGTCACTCTGAGTTCACTGACCAGGTGCGATAGGCGAGATCTAAGTTAAAAAATGAACCAATTCTCCAGACAATGAGTAATGAAATGGTCTGAAAATGAGGAGAACAAACTCAAAGGAAGGTAATTAGACTCTTCAAAGTGAAGATTTGATGGTGAAAAAGACTTAGGAAGAAAATTAGATGGATGGAAAAAGAAATCAACCGAAAATGGAATTCAAATTGAAAACTAAAACTATGTTCATTCCCCAGCGGAGTCACCAGATTTGTTTCGCGGAAAATATACCAAAGACGGATCTAAGGCGTGATCTCCCTAGCTTAATGTAAGTCTAGAACAAATAGAACAGAATATAGATCTACTTTCCTAGATCAATAGAAGTGCAAACTAGTAGATAGATAGCTTCCCGCAGATTTGCATATCCCTATGCTCTTTGTTGATCCAATGCTCCAGCATCATCAGATCTCAAGGTGCAAGACCCTGTTGAACATATAGATACTAACAAGCAGTGAAAGCATACATTTCATATGATTGATCTAAGTTAATAGTTAAGGAAGAAAACTCTAAACATCATCAATGAGACAACAATTTATGGAAATAGATTATATTAACTATATAAAAGTGGGAATTACATAGAAATGATGAAGCTACAACCAAAGCCTCAACATTGCATCCTCCATCCAACATGTCCAAGCCAAGCCTCTAAGATGGTACAAGCTTCCCAATCACCATTATGGATTCTATCAGCATAAGGATACCATAGACCTTCCTCCTCCCTCTGGAGAGAGTGGGTGTTTATATAGGGCTAAAGAGATAGGGTAGGTTGAGGATTAGGGGGAGATGGTTAAGGGATCCTCCCATTAGGTTAGGAACCGAAATGACACCTCACCTAGAGTATAGGGATAGGTCTCCACCTCAACAAACTTCTAGAAATACCTCGAGACTCCCCAAAATTGCCTTTAACCAACCTCATCGCACCCCGGTAGAGGACACATGGCGACAAAGAGGGGTTGTCGCACTATGTAGGAAGACAAAGTGCGATAGTGTCTCACCCTAGCTGACTAGAAACTGCGACGTCGCACCCTAGATGAAGGAGAAGTGCGACAACCTACTCAAAGAGGTCAACTAGGAAGGAAAAATCTCTCAATTGGATGTGTTTTAGCCTAGAATGAGTTTAGGGGTTAGAGCAAAAAGTTTACACAATGGTCAAGATGACGACTTTATCACAACCGACGTGATGACGATACTTGGTCATAAGGACTGATCCGGATTTATGTGGGAACAAAACAAAAGATAGCATATACAGAATCATATACAGAGATATATTGCAAATAACACAGTGATACAGTAAACACATATTCTATTAAATATCGAAAATAGAACAGACTGTAAAATACAATAGCTAGAATGGTGGTAGCTATCTCTGAGAAGAGATGTGGCCGCTATGCTCATTCATGCCAAGATGAATACAAAGAGAGGCCGGAAGGGCCTATTTATCATAAGCATGAGGGAAAGAATCCCAAACATCCAAAAACCTAACCCTAGAAGATGAACTATCATAAAGTTTGCGGCCCCAAGGTGGTTAGTTGAACAGTCAACTTCCCAGTGTCAACTTTTGCATACGATCTCCGTTTGGGGCGCTCGGTAGCCCGTTGGAAAGGTCTATCCAAGATTTACAACTTTAAACTGTGTCTAAATGAATGACGTTGGCAACCATTTGGTCCCCCAAATCGCCAAAAAATGTCGTTTAGGGACTCAAAACGGCTCTGGAAGTTCAGGACCCGAAAAACTGCTAAAAATAGTAATTTACCAAAATTGCCAGAAGATTGTTTTGAGCCAGTTGGAAGAGGTTGGCCGCCACCGATATCCTCCTGGATCAAGGACGATACTTGCAACGGTCATGGTGATGACACTCGCACCACTTGCGACACTTGCGACAATTGCACAAGGGTGACGACATTTTGGTGTAGCAAACATCTTTAATCTCTTGCGGAAAACAAATGGTGTGTCCTCGATATTTGTATTGTCCACCTATTGAATGCATCACTTGCAAAATTGCACTTGCACATGCTATCAACATCTCTTCAACTTGTGTGAGATCTTTAAGGACATGAGGTTGAGTTCCTGGATCCATGTGTTTCCTAGCTGAGAATCTGTGATTAAATCCCTCTCTTAGACATCGCATGCACATTGGACTTGTACTTGTATTCCAGCATATGACTCCTGGCAGACATGACACGTTTGAACTTCTGCTAATTGATTAATTTGTTCACGAAATTTTCGATGTCTAGTATACATTTCTTTAGATGGTACCGATATATTATCATCAATTTCAATCTCCTTATCTCAGACCATATTAGTAATTGGAACTGCTTGAATTTGGACCATGTCATCAACACATCGCTCTCTGATCGTTACACATTGAGCATCTCCCACAGTTGGTTCTATGGGTATATTGGTCGAATATTGTCTTTGCTGTTCTACATTTTGATTTCTTTGTTGTTCTACATTTTTATTTCTTTGTTCTTCCAACTGCTTCAACTTTCTCTCTCAATATGCTCTTTGTCGGTCAACGTTTTGTTTTCTTTGTTCTTCTCGTTCTTCTACTGTCAATTCATCTAACTTTCTTTTTCGATATTCTTTTTGTCGATCTGCATTTTGTTTTCTTCGTTCTTCTCGTTCTTCTGCTGTCATTTCGTCCAACTTTCTTTTTCGATATTCTTTTTGTTGTTCTGCTTTTTGTTGCAAGTCTTCTTCTCGTTCTTTTGTTGTCATTTTGTTAGATTTTATTCCTTGATATACTTTCTGACGTTCGTCGTTCTGTATTTTTTGTTCTTCTCCTGTTTGTCTCATAGCATCTTCCGCATGCACATCTTCCATTTCTAGTTCAGACACTATATAAAAAATGTCAAGCATTAACATATACACTGAAATATATGCATCTATGAAATCTACACCGAAATTTATGCATCCATGCAATAACAACTACACTAAAAATTATGCAAGGATAAAACACAATATACTGAAATCTATGCAAGTATAAAGCTCACTTTACATGATAATGAAATTCAATATTTTTTGAAAATTCAATATATTTTCAAAATTCTCTATATTTTCAAAAAAATTAGGTGATCTAGGAGGATCGAACCTTGGACCTCACGCCCATTATCCCAACACCCTTACCACTATACCGCAGGTAGTTCTTATTATAAATAGTAAAGAACTTATATATAAACTTGAATATAAATATAAATATTATTTAAATTTTAATATGTTAAATTAAAATTTTAAATTATATTTTAATTTTAATATGTTAAAATTAAAATTTTTAAATTATATTTTAATTTTACTATGTTAAAATTAAAAAAAATAAAATTATATTTTAAATTTAATATCTTAAAATTAAAAAAATTTAAATTTAATATGTTAAAATTTAAAATTAAAATTTTAAATGATGAATTGAGGAGGGGGCGGCGGAGGAGGGGAGCTACAGGGCTGAGGAGGGAAGGCGCAGGAGGGGAGGTCGCGCAGGAGGGAGGGGAGGATCGGAGGTCGCGTGGAGGGAGGGGAGCTGCAACTGGAGGGAGGGGAGCTACAACTGGGGAGGAGGGGAGTTCGCGTAGAAGGGGAGGTTCAGTGGAGGGAAGGCATAGGAGGGGAGGTCGCACAGGAGGGAGGGGAGGAGCGAAGGTCGTGTGGAGGGAGGGGAGATGCAGGGCTGGAGCTGGAGAATGGCGAGGAGCTATATTTAAAATTACCTGTTCATAGAAATGTTTACCTGCTCAGATTCCCTCTTCATTGGTTCCCTTCTCTTTGCCGCATATTCTTGACCCAAATTAATTTTTATTTATATTAGCTTTGGTGTATTATATATCCATTTATTTCATTCAAACAATTTCATTCAAACGAAAAAACATGTCTTTTTATTAATGGTCGACATAATATATATTATTTATTATTATTCTTTTTAGTTAGGAACAATATTATTTATGGCCTACAATTATGGCCAACAATAATATCGACAAACATTACAAGATCTCCCTCATACTGGGCTGTAGAGCACCTCTCGGTGCAACAATATTTCCATATTATGACCTAAATACGCATTAATTGATTTCTATTAAACTTCAAACTTTTTCCACATTTTGACCTAAATAAGAAAACAAATTGAAATATTTAATATATTACTCTATTCTCTCTTCGATTGCTTATTTTATTAGATAATTCACAAAAATTCTAACACAAATAAATTGATTTCTATTAAACTTCAAACTTTTTCTACATTTTTACCTAAATAAGAAAACAGATTGAAATATTTAATATATTACTCTATATTAAATCAAATCTTCTAAGGTTAAAATGGGAACATAGTTCAGCAGTTTTCTGCAAAATATTTGAACCTTCCTCCTTCGGTTGCTGGGGAGTGGGACTGTTTTATTAATGCCCTCCACAATGTCGGTATTACAATCCATAATGCCGAGGACTCGGTCGTTTGGGAGAAAAATATTTCATGTGGTGAAGTCACTGCAAAACTTGCATACAACATTGCTCTTGGACATTTTCAAGATTTGGAGACTAATTGGTGGTTTAAACCCCTTTGGAATTGGCGAAATCCTCTGAAAATAAAATGTTTTTTATGGTTATTTTTGAAGAATAATCTGCATCGAAGGGGTTTCTCTAGTCCAAGTTTTTGTATGTTATGCAAAGTCTCAGGGGAAAATGTTCGTCATTTATTTGGGCAATGCTCCTTTTATCAATCTATATGGAACTATGTTGTTAACGCATTTATGATTTAGTTTGATTGGAATTCTGAAAATTTTGGGGATTGCTTCAAGTATTGGGTTAAACAGTTTTGTTACCTTACATCCCTTCCACTTTTGTGTGCTGGGAAATATGGAAAGCTTGTAATAGATTGATCTTTCTGGATATAATTCCTTTAGCCCTAACCTTAAAGATCTTACGTTCGTTTCAGGATTATTATGTTGGGAAAAAGTCAAAAATTGAAGTCAATCATGCCAACTTTAAAATAAAATGTTGCAGTTGGGATTTTTTGATGGAGCCGCAAACAAAGGATTATGTGGTCCTGGTATGGTGATTAAATTAAAGGATTGTCATCGAATTCGTCTATGGATGAAAGTCGGGAACAAATATGCAGGTTGAATTGATTGTTGTGTGGGGTCTGTTTTGGTTTGCGAAGATTTGGATTGGAGCAATGGTCTCGCAGAATATAAAGCTGGATCATTGGATGAAAAAGATTGTGGAGATGAAAAACTCTTTTGGTTATGTCTCCATTTTCCATATTTATAGATCTTTAAATATGGAAGCTGACGCGCTTTCAAAACGTGATCTTGGTATCATGGATGGGATGATCCATTATGAGGAATTATATGAAGATTGCCTCATAGATTCCAGTTCTTATTTTGTTTTTTTTTTCACTCAGGATTTTAGGATGATGGGTGATGTTGTCATTAGTTTTGTTTTGATATGTTTTGGTCTTGACTTGGTGCTCGGTTGTTTGTGGCTTAGTTTTATTCTGCATTTTTTGTATGTAGGATTGCATAAATAGTTGAGTTTCTTGTTAGGTGATGGACTCTTTCTATATGTAAGATTCTTTGATGTAACTTTGATTCTAGTAATAACAAATTACATTTTTTTTTATTGAAAAAAAAATATTACTCTATTCTCTCTTGAATTGCTTATTTTATTAGATAATTCACAAAAATTCTAACACAAATAAAATTAATTATATTGAATAGGAATGTTGAAGTTAGACACTCTCTCATTGAATTAAATGGTGACATTATTCAATAACAAATACCCCTACAGAAAATCATAAAGTAGAATGATTTGCCTTGAATAATAATAATAATTATTATATTTCTAAGTACATAATTATTAATAACTTTAAATACAAAATTATAAGTATTTTATGTATAAATTTTATTTTTGAATATATTCTTTCATATTTTATTATTTTATTTTTCAAAACATAATTAATGTCAAATATTACAATATCTTGAAAACATATTATTCCATTTTCCCCAAAGTAACACCAATCAATCGGGTGGGGAATATGAAAGGGACCGGAGGATACACAGGGGGGCATTGATGGTATTGGCTCACCTGACTAATGTTGCTTTATTAATTGGTGGTAGGTATCTCGTGTTCATGTTTGGATTTTTTTATGTTACTTCCTAACTTTTGTTCAAATTGATCACATTATAAAGACTATTTAGGAGCTCTCATCAAATTTTGAAGCGACCTTATATGCAATAGCTGCTAATCTCGGGTAGATTGAATAATATTGTTGGGAAGGACAAACAACAAAAGAACCTAAAAAAAATGGATGAGAGTGAAGTTTATTTTGACGTTGGCAATGACCTCAAATTGAGACACCAAATGTCAAGGAAAAGGTAAAAAAAATCATTCAATCAAAATTAGTGGCCTAAAATTTCAAACCCACCTCATTAAAATAATAACATTCACCTTACGCCTAAATCAATTATCTAAAGTTAGAAAAACTATGAATTCTTCCAAGTCATCTATAAATACAACAAATCCCAAAATTGAGTCGCTTTGGAGAAGATATCGCTACCTTAACTGGATTTCATTGAACTTCAATGACCTATTCTCTCCCAACTGTAATGACCTATTCTCTCCCAACTGTAATCTGCTAGGTGGTTAATTAATTCATTGGGATTAGAGGAGTTATGCAATATTGCACAGTTTACATTGACACATAGACAAATGAATTTGATGATATATATTCTAATCAAAGCAGTGTGCAACACCTTAACATAGATCAAAGCAATATGTGGCGTCTTGACAATCATAAAATGCAAGATGTAAATTTATTACTGTAATTGCCCCTGATCTTGCTCATATTAAGATTAAAATTATAGACCAACAACATCAATTAACATGGCTTGGACATCTTAATATTGATTCCCGTAATTAATCCAAGAACATGTCGCTATCTCACTTTCGAGCAAGCATTGGTCGATTATGCCAGCATGATTAGATATCTAAAGCAGAATTGATCGGATCTCAATCCATGTTAAAGAACCCTAACTCCAGTTCCATCCAATTATTAATTCAACAATTTGTTGCTATTTGAAGTATATAATTGTGTGATTGTGGTGTTGGCTACATAGTTTGTAAAGTACCCACACATTACAATAGGCGCACTGACATCTTCAGCCCTAGTTCTCTTGTTCCACAACCTGGCCCCTGATGTTAGATTTTACCCTGCTGTTACAAAGGATTTCAGAGTACGTTTCTTTGAAGTCCTAATCCTTACATATATGAGACCTTATAATTGTGTTTCTATGCAAATAATCACAGGATGCTAGTGAGAGCTGTTATAACACAATAAATGGAGCAAAATCGTGGAGCAAAATGGATAGGTTTTATTTTCAACCAGAAGGCCTCCAAAAATTATCTAAGATATTTAATACTTGTAGGTAAGCTCATGGATCGTCATTGAAATTGAAACGATTGGATTATGATCCAATTGAATTAACCTAAAATGATTGACCCATTAATGATCAATGATTCAGTTAACCCTGTAAACCACCCATTGTATTGGATTAAACAACTGCAGGTGGATGGTGATATAGTACGATTCAAATAAACCTTAATTTATTTTCATAAAAATTAGCGACTGTTGGATTTAAACATACAGGAAAGTTAATTCAATCAATCTCAATGGTTCATTTACAAACACGACGAAGAATATTCGGGTATCCTTCAAATCTGTCCATCCATCTTTCTTAAGGTATATGTCAAACCACTTCATCTTTTCCATCCATCCTTAATCAAGGATTAAAAGGCGGCCATCCGGGTGAGGGTGTATTTTTGATTGAAGTCGCCTATCAGCGAAATATAGATACTCATAATCTTGCAATATTATTTGTTAGACCATAAAATGTGAGTTGTAAGTTCAGTGGGGGCGAAGTGGACTTGGGATCACTATGTAGTGCTTGGCAGAAGCCTCCAATCTTGAAATTGGGTGAGAGAATTGATATCATTTATGCTATCGATTTACGCTCCAATAACCTTGAGCATGATGTAATCGGGTAATGGGAGATACATATTTTTTAAGAGAGCTAGTAATAGAAACAATTTGAACTCAGTGACGAGGTTGTAAGTTATAATATTGGCTCAGCAATTACAACCTCGATTCTCATTTTCAAATATGGATTTTGCGTATACATTCATATTTGAATTCTATATTGAAGGAACTAATGCCTGAGTTTTCGGCATGCCTGTGACAGCTAGAGGAGCCTCTTCTTCGAATAACCATCTCTGCCATTTGCTGTTATGAAATTGCCACGTTTCTCCTCTTAAATCTCCACGTTTTCATTTGCATTCGCTGAATTGAATCCCATCAAACTCTATTTATAAAGAATGTAATTCTTGTTTATGATCAGGTTTTTTAGTGAGTTTTGTAGTGATAAATTTTTGTTACTTGTGCACTGTAACAAAGACTAGTCTGAAATTTTCTGTGTGTGAAAACAGAGCATACTCTGTTTTTTACTGTTTTGTAATAGAGGTACTTTGTACCCTTGTTTACTGTTTTGGAATAAATGTTGTGACAATGATTTCCTGAATTTGATATCTGAGTTTTACTTTTGTTTTCTCATAAGCTATAACTGATAATCACTGATTAGATTTTGAAACAAAGTTTATTTTTGAATCTGTATTTTCTGGGCGTGACTCCCCAGTGAGCACTTAAATCCATTTTTCAAATTCTTCATTTGGTATCAGAGCATTGGTTTGTGGTTGTTTGCAACCATAAGAAGTAGACAATGGCCCAAACTAACAGTTTAGTCCGGTATCAGATTCCTCTTTTATGTGGGGAAAATTATGAGTATTGGAGTGTGAAGATGAGAACTTTGCTCATCTCACAAGATTTATGGATGCTTGTTTCTGCAGGGTACACAGAGCCAGCTGATCAAGCTTCTTATAATGCATTATCAACTGATCAGAAGACCGAATTGAAGGAGAATAAGAAAAGGGATGCTAAGGCTCTATTTATTCTTCAAACAGGAGTTGATATTTCAATTTTTCCAAAGATTGCAGAATGTAGAATGTCCCATGATGCTTGGGAAACCTTGGAGAAGGTATACAAGGGCTTTGTAAAGATAAAAGTGTCATGCTTCAAATGTTGAGAAGAAAATGAAAGTGTTGAATGTTTTATTACTAGAGTTCAAAACATTGTTAATGCTATTCATGCTCATGGTGAAACTCTTGAAGATAAAAGGATTGTAGAAAAAGTGTTAAGAAGTCTTCCTAAGAAGTTTGATCATGTCACTATTGCTATAGAATAATCAAGGGATTTAACACAACTAACCCTTGTTGATCTGTTTGGAAGCCTTCAAGTACATGAAGACAGGTTGGAAAAGAATGAAGAACTTTTGGATCAAGCATTCGAAAGAAGTTGAAGGTAGTAGATGATAAAAAGAAACAGTCATCCACTGTTAGAAATGATTTTTCTTCAACATCATTCAGCGGTGGTAGAGGTCATGGAAGAGTCAGAGGTAGAGGTGGCAAAGGTAGAGGAATAAGCAGCAGTTATGGCAGAGGTCATTTTCATTGTACCTATTGTAATAAAGATGGTCACCTTGAAAGTCATTGCTTTCAAAAGAAAAGAGATATCTCTCATTCAAATTTCAGCAAGGAAGAAGGTGAAAATTCTCAAACTTTATTTTTCACATGTAACAAACTTGAAGCTTGTGATGATTTTACATGGTATTTGGATAGTGGTTGTTCAAATCATATGACTCGAAATAAAAATATGTTTGTGAAGCTAGATGAGAATGTGAAAGGGACAATTAGTTTTGGCAATGATAATGAAGGAGATGTAATGGGAAAAGGTACTATTGCCATACGAGTTAAGAATGGAAAAATGATGTATGTTCAAGATACCTTGTTTGTTCCAAACTTAAGGCACAACTTGATTAGCATAGGGAAACTAAATTCTAACAGTTACAAGACTGTTTTTGAAGGAAAGTGTTGTAAGATTTTTTATAACAATGCCCTTGTTGCTGAAGTTCCCATGACTGATAATAGGATGTTTCTGTTAAGAATGGAATCAAATGTAGTTTGTTTGAAGGCCTTAGTCGATGATTCTTGGCTTTGGCACAAAAGGTTTGGACACCTTAATTTTGGATCTCTATCCCTTATGCAAAAGAAGAATTTAGTAAGAGGTTTTCATTCTTCCATAGAGTCCAATAATAAGATATGTGAAGGTTGTGCCATAGGGAAGCAACAAAGAGCAAGTTTTTCTCATTACAACTTTAGATCATATGAGCCATTGGCTTTAGTACATTCAGATATTTGTGCCCCTATGCAAACCTTGTCACTTGGAAACAACAAGTATTTTCTTCTATTTGTAGATGATTATTCAAGAATGTCCTGGGTTTATTTCATAAGTCAGAAATCTCAAGCTTTTAGTTGTTTTCAAAAGTTTAAAGTTCGTGTTGAGAAGGAATCGGGATATTATTTGAAAGTCTTGAGAACTGATCGAGGTGGAGAGTTCACCTCCAATGAATTTAAGGAATTTTGAAGCTCACATGGCATTAAGGAGTTACTACTGTTTACACTCCTCAACAAAATGGAGTAGCAGAGAGGAAAAACAGAACAGTGGTAGAAATGGTAAGATGTATGTTAAGAGAAATGTGTTTGCCAAACATGTATGGGCCAGATGCAGTCCATTCAACCATATATATTCTCAACAGAAGTTCTACAAAGATGGTAAAAGATTCTACTCCTTATGAAGCTTGGTTTTATAGAAAGCCTAATGTTTCTCATTTTAAAATATTTGGGTCTACATGTTTTGTTTATATTCCTAGTCAACAAAGGCAGAATTTAGATGGAAAATCTGTAAGATGTGTTTTCATTGGATATTCAGAAGAAAGTAAAGCTTATAGATGTCATGATCCACTTACCAAAAAGCTTTATGTTAGTAGAGACGTGATCTTTGATGAAGGGGAAGCTTATTTAAAGAATGAAGGAGAAGTTAAAGTGATGAATCCACATATTGAAGGTCCACATATTGAAGGCTTACTTTTTTATAATAATGATGAGTCTTTGCAGCCCTCTACAACAAGATATATGGGCTCACCTTCACGGAGTTCTCCATTGAGGGTATCTTCATTTTCTCCAACTGTAAGAACTCATGTTGATAACCAAGCATTATCTCCATTCAGCCCTCCTAGAAAAACAAAAAATTTAAAGGAAATATATGAGACCTCTAGGTATGTTGATTATAATTTTGCTCTTCTTTCTTCTACACACGTTGAACCTTTCAGTTTTAATGAAGCTTGTTCTAATGAGTTATGGATACAAGCCATGGAAGATGAGATTGCACAAATATAGAAAAATGACACATGGGTGTTAGTTGATCTTCCTCATGGAAAATCCACTATTGGTGTAAAGTGGATTTACAAACTTAAATTTAATATGGATGCCAGCATTTCAAAACATAAAGCACATTTGGTTGCACAAGGATATGTGCAACAAGACGGCATTGACTATGATGAGACTTTTGCCCCTGTAGCAAGAATGGAAACGGTGAGGATATTTCTTTCCATTGCATCTCAGTTAAAGTTAACTGTTTATCAAATGGATGTTAAATCTGCTTTCTTAAATGGATATTTTAAGGAAGAAGTTTATGTTGATCAACCTAAGGGTTTCATTATTGATGGTAAAGAAGATAGGGTGTATAGGATTAAAAAGGAACTTTATGGTCTTAAGCAAGCCCCTAGAGCTTGGTACTCTAGAATTGATGACTATCTTCATGATGATGGTTTTGTTAAATGTTCGTTTGAGAGTGTTTTCTACAAAAAAGATTGTTGGGTCAGATTTCATCATCCTTTGCTTATATGTAGATGATTTAATCTTCATTAGCACCTCATTTCCACTTATGGAGGAATTTAAAGAGGCAATGAAATCAGAATTTGAAATGTCTGATTTGGGAAAAATGCAATATTTCTTGGGACTACAAATTCAACAAACAACTGAAGGTATATCTATTTGTCAAGCTAAATATATTGAAGACATGTTGAAGAGGTTTATCATGCAAAATTGTAAACATGTGAGAACTCCTCTTGTAGTTGGGAGTAAATTGATGAAAGATGATGAAAGTCTACTTTGTGATGCTACCCTTTATAGATATCTGATTGGCAGCCGTATGTATCTGACATCCATTAGACCAGACATTATGTTTGATGTCAGTCTAGTTGCTAGGTTAATGCACCAACCTAACGAGTCCCATTGGCGGGCAGCCAAAAGTATTCTCAGATATGTAAGTGGTACTAAATTTTATGGATTGTTTTATACCTCTGCTAATGATTCAAATGTTGTAGCATACACATATGCAGATTGGGAAGGCAACTTGGATGATCGAAAGAGTACCTCAGGATATGCTTTTCCATTTGGAGGAAAACTTGTTTCTTGGAGCAGCAAAAAGCAACCCATTGTTGCACTATCTACAGCTGAAGCATAATATATTGTTGCATCATCAACAAGCGCACAAGCCATTTGGTTGGCAAGGTTGGTGGAAGATTTGGGAATGGAAGTATGTTAACCCATCAAAATTTACTGCGATAATCAAAGTACTATCTCCATGACAAAGAATCCAGTTCTCCACAGCAGGAGCAAACACATTGACATTCACCATCACTTCATTAAAGAGCTTGCCCAACAACAGTTTTGTTTTTTGAATTTTGTAAATCTGAA
Organism: Larix kaempferi; assembly: GCA_027924585.1. Lineage (NCBI taxonomy): Eukaryota > Viridiplantae > Streptophyta > Pinopsida > Pinales > Pinaceae > Larix > Larix kaempferi. The sequence continues at coordinate 9,667,065 of BSBM01000569.1, read as the reverse complement.
GATCAGCTTGCAGACATTTTTACTAAGGCTCTTCCAAAGGATCGATTGGAGGAACTCAGATCACAGTTGGGAATCCTCAAACTTGACATTAAGGGGAATATTGAAGGAACTAATACCTGAGATTTTGGCATGCCTCTGATAGCTGGAGGAGCCTCTTCTTCGAATAACCGTCTCTGCCATTTGCTGTTCTGAAATTGTCACGTTTCTCCTCTTAAATCTCCACGTTTTCATTTGCATTCGCTGAATTGAATCCCATCAAACTCTATTTATAGAGAATGTAATTCCTGTTTATGATAAGGTTTTTTAGTGATAAAGTTTCGTTACTTGTGCACCGTAACAGAGACTAGTCTGAAATTTTATGTGTGTGAAAACAGAGCATACTCTGTTTTTTACTGTTTTGTAATAGAGGTACTTTGTACCCTTGTTTACTGTTTTGGAATAAATGTTGTGACAGTGATTTCCTGAATTTGATATCTGAGTTTTACTTTTGTTTTCTCATAAGCTATAGTTGATAATCACTGATCAGATTTTCAAACAAAGTTTATTTTTGAGTCTCTATTTTCTGGGCGTGATTCCTCAATGAGCACTTAAATCCATTTTTCAGATTCTTCATTTGGTATCAGAGCATTGGTTTGGTAGAGAGTATGACAAACTTCCAGGCAGTAACATACTTATTGGTGAGGCATTGAAATATTTTTGGTGAACAATGGTAAGTGATTGCAATGAAGTGGTGCATTCTATTGTCCAGTAAGAGGATGTGTAACTCCTTCCATGCAGGATGGAGCTGATCCATAATATGTCCACAATGAAGTGCTCAACAATGTGCACATATAAGGGAGAGCTCTGAAGTCCTTTGTGGATTTATTCTTCACTACGAGCCAAAATGTCTTCTTTCCAATCAAAACATAATCAACAATACTAACAAAATTGACAAGAATCCCTTGGAGACTCAAGGTATTTAAGGATTCAAAACATTTCAGAGCTTACACTGGCGAGATAAAAACAAGGAGGGATATCACATTTCCTCACCATTTTTCCCAAACTTCAAACAAATCAGACATGTCACATAGCAATCTAATTTCTTAAAATCCCTACATCTTAAAGTATTTATACTTAGAAGAGAAAGCTATTCAAATCCCTAAAGCTTCATTAAATATTGAAATTCTGATCGGATGTATATAGTGGCCTACAACACCAAGAATAAAGCTCATATCCTCCCTCTCCAGTATATGTTGAAAACCAATGCAATTTTTTTCGTCTTTTGGTAAAGGATATTACATTAACCTATTGCATTGGATTAATGATAATTACGTATCGGTCTGCGCTTTGAAGATCTAAAATACACAACGGACATGCAGGCATTATCCAACCAAATAATTGCAGCGGTTGAGTGCGAGTCACGTAAAAGATGATAGTCCCTATTATCCAGTGTATGGCTAGAAGAATCTTTGGTACCTTCGACCAATAGAGCTTTTACTTGATTTATGTAATTGAAATTTCTGAGCTCTCATACATCAGGGTTAATTCCACTAAACAAAGCATACTTTGTAATAGCACGACTACAAGCCCACTTAAATTATACACTCAATATAACACCAGGTCTATTAATTAGACTCAAACACTCCTTTATGCCCTTAATAATAAGCTTAATCTATACAAAATTTGATAGTCAAAATCCACATCAAATCAAAATTTGATCGTCAAAATCCATGGCTTAGTATCTTACCACCATTTTGCCACATTTTCCACTGATTTTGTTAAGTAAGTATTATGACAACTATGCTTCCTGCTTTCTTGTGTTTTTGTTTACTCATCTCTACAATCTGTTGGCACTAATATTGTTGCTTACAACTCTTGTTTATTAAAGTTGTAACAATCGGTATAAGCATTTATTTATTATAGCTGTAATAACTAGTGACACAGTGTCAAACACCGATTGTTACAGCTATAATAACCATAGCCATTACTATAGAGCTTGCGGCCGGCTTACTTCATATGTTTTTCATGTTTGTAGTAGCTAAGAGATTAATTTGCAAATTGAAATCTATATTAACTGCCCTTCAATCTATTTTTCTTATAAAATTAATTAAATGTTTTTAACGTTATTAACATCATTGGAAACTCTTCTTACCTCTTTTTTAACCATCGCTTAACTGGAAGCTTATTTAAATCTTAATCAAGATGCATTTAAGCATAACAAGATACGGCGACCATGAAATGAATCGTGACTGTATACTTGTTACACTCGGTTTAATCTTGTTGATCTACTCAAGAAAGTACAAAATCTCAAATAATACCTAAGCAATATCTAAACGCCTATCGATGTAACTAGCACAACCACAAGTAAGGTGGCCGGTGAAAGCCGATAGGTGTATCCAACCACTTAGTTTTGTGGAGATGGTTGGCTGTTAAACAAAAGCTAAAGATTAAACTAATTAGTATAAACATTACATAAACATTAAACTAATTAATATAAACATAAAACAAATACTTTAATAAACATAACATTTTTTAAACCATTGTTTAACTAAAGCTTATTTAAATCTTAATCAAGATGCATTTAAGCATAACAAAATATGACGACCATGAAATGAATCTCGACTGTACATTTGTTACACTCGGGTTAATCTTGATGATCCGCTCAAGGAAGTCTAAAATCTCACATAATATCTAAATGCAGTAACAAGAACTTATACACAATATTTTGGAATTTACACAATGTTTAATTTAAAAGTTAAAAGTTAGTTGAGCATTATGAATTAGTTTAGCATTATGTTTGTCAAATTTGTTAACCAGAGTTAAATAATCCAATTTGATTATGTAAGAATCCAAAATATTTTCAACAAAATTTTGGATAACCAATTAGCTTTGGATATATGATGATAGTTTCCTATCCAGTGTTCCTTTGTTCAACCTCAAGAGGCTTCTTAGCCTATGAGATGTCTAGTTTATTTAATTTTAGTTGTATGATATTTCCAAATTTTGGTAGTTGGCTTAAGAAAAACCTTACTGACATTTCAGTTGTGGATTTTGCAGAAGTAGAAGACATTTAGGAACTGATGTTTCACATTTTTATGGAGACTTTCTCGCACATTTGGTAGTTTGGTGTGAAGAACATAATATGCCGCTTATCAAGGTGTTTCAATTGAGACAATTAAACGCTTTATAACAAGTGAGAGAAATAGAAATAAGAGTGAGATGATTGTAGCATTCAAAAAACAATTAAATTTGTGCTTTTATTTCCAAGTTTGGCTAGTGCAACAACAAATGTTTACATAGAGGGATGCTTTGGAATTTTCTATGCAATTGGAATCTGATAGTGGGTTGGCTGAAGCCTCAATTCTGGCAGATGACCTCAGGGTTAGCTTAGTTCTGGCCGCTCTGTCTGAGTATATTCAAAATATTTCCACGGATAGGCTGGTGACAAAAGAGATGGTCTGGTGTACGATGTGCAAGATCGAAGGGCACCTACAAAGCGACTGGAGTTTGGCTTTCACATTATTTTTTTTTTGTTTAATTGTCTCTTACTCGAGGTCAGTAGTAATGAACCATTGGTTAAGAACCGCAACTTAGGGAATCTAAGCCGTCAAACTCACCCGTGGATCGCACCCAGCCTGGGCCACATCAACCCTTATGATGGCTGGATTTTTGGTTGTCTCCTCCCAACTAGCTCACCCCCAAAGGAAATTGAACTCGGATCACCCTGCTGACGAGAGCCACACCTTAACCGAATGAGATAGCAAGAGTTGACTTTCGCATTTCTATTTTTATTAAAAAAGTGATGATACTAATGTAAATGATCATTTATTTGTTAAAACTACTAGAAAATTAGTATTAAATCGAAGTTATTAAAGTTTATTGATACTGAACTTAAAGATACTAGAACCTGTAGGTGTTGTTACCTTGCCCCAAATGAATTTTGTTACTTTGTGCACTCATGAATTCACAGTGAAATGACTAGAATGGCGGGGAAGTGCACAGTATAAGGGAGTAATCTAGATTTATCAAACAACGATAATCACCCTGGTCGAGGGGAAATATACTAACTCGTTGATTGTTAAGTGATCTAGTATGAAAGCAAATTCACCATAAACTATAATATACCATTGAATGGAAGAACAACTGAACACATCTTTGGCATGCCAACAACCTAGAATGCTTGATCCAACCTTTGGTATGCAAACAATTGAACACATGTACAACATATATCAAATGAGGTTAAAAGATATGGAAAACATATAAGGGTATTCAAAGAATACAAACATTGAGTTACCCGTCTTTCTAATAGAAAGACGGCAGACCGATTCATAGAGTCCTTGCCAACTTGAAGGTAAAGACCAATAACACATTCATGAATATTAACATAAACACAAGCATAAGTTTTTTTAAATATAATGGTGGTTTGTTGAGATTGAAGTGGAACATCGATATTTTCTTATCAAGTTTCAAGTTTTTTCTAATGACAAGCTTGCTTGTGTTTGTGTTTGTGTTTGTGTTTGTATTTATATTTATGATGTGTTACTAAACACAACGACGAGCTTGTGTTTGTGTTCATATTTATAGATGTGTTACTAAACACAACGACAATTGGACATTGATATTGTTTTCACTGCTATTTAAGTTTTTAAATTATATTGTTGGTTTGTTGAGTCACTAAAGTAGGACATCGATATTGTCTTATCAAGTTTAAGTCTCTCTAATAACAAGCTTGTGTTTGTGTTCATATTTATGGATGTTTGATCGGGACATCGATATTATCTTATCAAGTTTTAAGTCTCTCTAATAGCAAGCTTGTGTTTGTGTTCATATTTATGGATGTGTTTTGTTATGATGTGTTACTAACACAACAACAATTGAGATTAGGGGTAAGTTTTAAAGATGTTTGGTAAAATAGATACTTCACTCCTTATGTTTGTGTTCATATTCATGGACGTGTTATTAAACACAACAACGGTTGAGATTAGGTGTAAGTTTTGAAGATATTTCATGAAATAAATACTTTACTAACATCTTTTTAGCCAAATTAACCCAATAAATAGAAATTTAATGATAATAATTGGGATTTTCCTAAATAAAAAGTAAGACAACCTAACTACATAATAATAAAGAGGAAATCAATTTGAAGAAAAAAAATATTAACAGTGATTGATTGCCTTCTCCAGCTACCGAGCAACAAATTTTAGGAACTAAGACTTTCGGAGTTCAAACACTATATTGTAAGGTCTTCCCACCTATCACAGAAATAGACAATATAAAGTGTCGCCAGTGTCCGCCTATTCACCTGGGCGCTCTTTTTATGGGTCGAGAGGACACTATACCGCAACAAGGTTATTACCATATTAGGAGGTCATGCGCAGGGATAAAGGTCAGGGGTACTAGGCCATAGTAAAGCCCAAGGTCGTTGCGTAGGGATACAGTGACCAGATTATTATAATTAATAAATCAGTTCAGATAAATTGAATAAGGAAGGTCAGGGACAAGGATTATAAAATAAAAGACAATATTTTATGTTTGCTATGTACAAAATCCCTTGTTATAATTTATTACTAAGGCTTTTAAACTATTGGTTTTGGATTTGGATCTCCAACAAGGTTAACCACTGCCTATGTCCTTGCCTGCTGTGCCTCTGTGGGATCTATTACTCTGGTCAGCTTTGGTCTGGTCGCAAAAAGGTTGAGGGTCCCCCTTTCTTATGAGTGTCCAACCAACGTTGCATTTTATCAATAATAATGGCTCATTAACCTAACTACATAATAATAAAGAGGAAATCAATTTGAAGAAAAAAATATTAAGAGTGATTGATTTTAATAGTGTAACACGAATGCTATTGGTTTTGGATTTGGATCTCCAACAAGGTTAACCACTACCTATGTCCTTTCCTGTTGTGCCTCTGTGGGATCTATTACTTTGGTCAGCTTTGGTCTGGTCCCAAAAAGGTTGGGGTCCCCCTTTCTTATGAGTGTCCAACCAACGTTGCATTTTATCAGTAATAATGGCCCATCAACCTAACTACATAATAATAATAAACTAACTACATAATAATAATAAAGAGGAAAACAATTTGAAGAAAAAAATATTAAAGGTGATTGATTTTAATAGTGTAACACAAATGCGCTTATGTCTTTGGAAGGGAGATGGAGCCGCACCTAGGGTTTCATGATTTTACTGCAGGAATCTCTGATTATGACAGCTGATCTGATGAATTGGCGACCTTCGGCGACTTGGAGTCCAGCTGATTCGCTGAATCAGCCTAGTACCAGCCAAGGAAAAAAAGTGGGAAGTTTTTGCTTTAGACGAAGGTCTCGATTCCTCATTTCTGCTAGACTTTTTGGGTTACCTGCAGTACGGGGTTTTCCTTTATCCTGGTGCCAAGTTTAATGCTGGGAATCTTTCCTTATTTTTAGCTTTGTTTTTAGGAAGAGACTATTTTGGGGGTTCTTTCCCCACTTTTGGAGGCGGCGCCATTTTAGCCCTGCGTGACACTTGTCCTAGCCTATCAGGCTGGTGACCGACAGCTGCAGGTTGTTTTGTTATTGGGAGACTAAATGTCCTCGCTGGGAGACACAAACCATTCCACAAACCCTCTTCAGTCGGCTGTTCAATTGGGTCCGGGTGTGCGGACTGGCCATGATATTGATAATGAATCATTTGGGGGCCGCCTTCGGGGTGAGAAGGCTAGACAACGACGAACTCTGAAAACCTTTAAAGCTCGTAGTGAAATCTGCAGATTTGACATTGATGCAGATCACAATCTTGACAGGGTTCGGATTTTGGCTGAGCGAGCTTTAGTTGGCCGTTTTGAATATACGTCTGGTACCAAGATGGAAATTACAAATTGGGTTAATAGGGTTTGGGTACCCCTCACAGGTTTGGCCCCCCACATCAATTTGCTGCCAAATCGATGGATGCTGTTCACATTTACGGAGGCATCTCATCTCGACTTGATTTTGTCAAAATTCTGGGAATTTAAGAAGGGTTCCATGTTTATCAAGCGATGGCACATAAATTTTGATCCTATCAAATAAGTTCAGTCCCTGCGTCATCTGTGGATGATCATACCTGGTCTGCCCATAGAAATTTGGACTGAGGATGTGATAAAAGGCATTGCTGATTCGGTGGGTCGTTTTATCCGTTTTGACAAACAAAATTTATTTGGGATGGACCGGCGATTTGCCAAAGTAATGGTAGAAATAGACCTGAAAGGTGGCCTGCCAGCAGAAATTATAATTTCTTGGGGAACTAGGGTTTGTCAACAAGCTCTAGATTTCTACAAGATTCCTTTCAGATGCTACCTTTGCCGAAAGACTGGACATGTTAAGGCGTCGTGTCCCTCTGTTCGTGATTGTTCTCAGAGTTCGTCTGATTTCACAACTCCCGGGAAGGACCTACAAAATCCTGCATTACAAAAAGTTGGTAAGTCCTTAAAATTCCCTTCTTTAAATTTCCCAGATTTGTCAAACGAAGAATTGGCTTTCATTGAATCTTCGGAGCATAATTTAGCAAGCCGTATATCAAAAGGGGAAGTCCATCTGAGACATGATATAGTGACAGGGTTACCTGTCACTAAAAAGGATTTTTGCTCTTCTGATTCAAATGTAAGTCGCAAGTTATTTGATGACATGGAGTCAAATGCATTGAAACGGGGGTTATCAGTATCGACAACAGTTGTGGACATGTCAAACCCTATCCCTGACGATGCATTGTTAGAAAACCACCCCACAAATCATCATAACATGGATTCATTGTCAAACCCTAAACATGCTAGCCCTCTGTTAGATTCCCAGCCAGGGCATCAACTCATAGGGACTAATGGAACTATACCTGTAGCATCTGAGGACACACTCTGTGAATCACATCCTATTAAGGGGCATATACCGCAGGGAGATAAGGGTGCTAACCCACCTGAAAATTTTTCCAATCCTGAGGATTTGAATATTTTATCCAATAGTGGTTATCTCATATCAACTTATGGGGAAGAATTCCCTCCTCTCCCGGCTTACACTAAGAATCCATGTAGTGGGTCTGATGCAAACCCTTTACTTTCCCTTAACCGGCAAAATGTTACCATAAGAAGAGGTAAGAAGAAAAAACCTGATTCAAACATCCCTGAGTCCTACACACCTATATCTAGGAGGTTAGAGGATGCTGAAAAACTTGATAAGGCTGAACCCCTGGGGCTTAGAGCAATGACCCCCACTAGGAATGTTTCTTGATGTCTCTGCTGTCAGTAAACGTTAGGGGATTGGGAAAGGTGACTCGGGCCCAGGCCTTGTCCAATCTAATTAAAGATACTGGACCTGCAATCATTTTCCTTCAGGAGACTATGTGTGAGGATAAGTTAGCCACTCATAAACTGTGTAATATTCTCCCGGACTGGGAGGTATCTGCTATTAGCTCATGTGGACATTCTGGAGGTCTAGCTGTAGCATGGAACCCAAATTTTTTTAATCTCAATGCCTTTAATACCCCCTGGGGCATTTTTTTAAAAGGCTCTATTTGTAGCTGTCAGAAAACTATCTCCATGCTTAATTGTTATGCCCCATACAGAGATAGAAAAATCTTCTGGACAGATCTGAAAGATTCGGGGCTTATGGATTCACCTGATTTAATCATTGCAGGCGATTTAAATTTCACATATCAAGCATCAGAAATATGGGGCTACTCAGCCAGGATGGATGACTTGGGAGATTATTTCCTAAACTTGCTCGTGGAGAAGGATCTTGTAGATGTTAAGCCACACAAACTATCCTCCACGTGGTCTAATGGTAGATTTGGAGGAGAGGGTGTCCACAAACGCCTTGATAGATTCCTGGTAAAGTCGAACCTGTTGGCATTTTTTCCGAAGCACAGGTCTTGGGTTCACTCAATTAAGTTCTCGGACCACTGGCCCATTTTTCTGCAGATGGAACAATTTGAACACTTACAATTATCACCCTTCAAGTTCAATGCTACATGGCTCGAGGATGATTCATTCTGTCAAATGGTTAAAAGCTTCTGGTTACGTTGTGAGGCATTTGAAGCAAATCCTGTTCTGAATTTTTGTTACAAATTGAGAAAATTAAAAGAGGTTGTTATAAAATGGATCAAAGATAAGAAGCTGGCTGATAAAGTTGAACTACTTCAGTTAAATTCACAATTACAGGAAGCCACTGATGCAAATATAAACAATTCCCTGTCTGTGGGAGAGTTTGAGATCTTGAAGAAGCTGGAGCTGAAAAAAGAGGAACTAATTTTACAGGAAGAAAAAGCATGGAGATTAAAGAGCCGCGCCGTCTGGATTACACTTGGTGACAAAAACACCAAGTTCTTCCATTCATTTGCATCTGCCAGGAGGAGGTCCAAGTATATTTGGGAAATACTGGATGATAATGGGAACCAGTGCTCGGGCATTGATAATATTAAAGCATAAGCTTTTTCTTTTTTCGACGCTATATACTCTGATCCTGGAGAAACCTGTCTAAATGCTCAGATTGAAGTGGCATCCTTATACCCTAGATTTTTTAATGAGCAAGATTCTAAACTCATTCAAAGAGAGTTCACAAAGGACGAAATAGAGCAGACTTTAAAATTGTTTGCTAAAGACAAAGCACCTGGACCGGATGGATGGCCAGTGGAGCTTTATCTACACTTCTTAGAATTGATGGGTGATGAAATATTGGAGCTGGTCAATTTTTCAATGAAAAATGGTTACATACCAGGGGGACTCAATTCCACATTTGTAACACTCATACCAAAGAAAGACAAGCCTGCATCATTCGGTGACTTTCGTCCTATTGCTCTTTGCAATTTGTTGTACAAGCTTATCTCAAAAATTATCGCAGACAGATTGAAGAAAGTACTATCTGCACATGTATCTGTGGAGCAATTTGGCTTTTTAGAGGGTAGACAGATACATGATGCAATAGGCATCACTCAAGAATTGATTCACAGCATTAAGATACATAAAAGAAAAGCGATGTTGCTTAAGATGGACTTAGTTAAAGCATATGACCGGGCTAATTGGTCATTCATCAGAATGATCCTCATCAGGATTGGAGTCCCCTCTATAATTATCAAGTGGATTATGGCATGCATTAGAACCATGAATATCTCTGTTTTGGTGAATGGTAGTCCAACAGAATTTTTCAGTTGTTCCAGGGGTATAAGACAAGGTTGCCCCTTATCCCCTCTCCTGTTTATTCTGTTAATGGATGGGTTCAGCAGACTGGTGAACAGGGCATTGTTGGGTGGACAAATCAAAGGTATTAAATTCACTAGAGAATGTGTGTTCACACATGTGATGTTTGCAGATGATGTTCTGTTGGGGGGTAATGACTCCGTGGAAGAATGGATGATGTACAAAAATATCATTATTACTTTCAGCAAAGCTACAGGAATGTTAGTGAGTGCAGACAAATCAAGTTTTTTTCATCATTCTCTCTCAGAGGATCAGATAAGAGGCATTAGATCTGTTTTGCCATATAATTGTTACACTTTTGAACAAGGATTTAAATATCTTGGATATATTCTTAAGCCAAACAATTATCTGATTCGGGACTGGCATTGGTTATTGAAAAAAATTGAAGATAGAATTGCGCAGTGGTCCTATAGGCTTTTATCTATTGGTGGTAAGCTTATACTGGTGCAGTCAGTGCTTTCCAGCATCCCGGTGTACTGGTTCTCTTTGTTGGAAGTTCCAATATCCATCATCAAAACCATTAAGAGACTTTTCTTCAACTTTCTGTGGAATGGGACTACTCACAGTGAAAAAATACCTATGGTTGCAGCTGATGCTCTTACAAGACCATACAAGCTTGGCGGCTGGGGAATAAAAGATTTGGAGGTGTTTAATATTGCACTCAGGTTAAAAAGTATGTGGCGTGGTATTCATGGCAACTCCCTCTGGTCTAGAATTATCCACATAAAATACATCAAGACAGATGTCAATACCTGGTTCCGAAATCCAAAATTGACAAGCTGGGATTTCTCACCTGTTTGGAGGGGGTTCATGAAAGTTTTCCACTGGATTAAAAATGACCTTATTTGGCAGGTTGGCTCCGGTTCTCAGATTAGGGTGGGGGTAGATCCTATTATTGGGATTGAGCAAGAGCATCTTCTACCTACTTGTATTCCACAGTATTTGCAAATCATTGGAATGTCCACCTTAAACAAAATACAACAACTGAATTATGGCATAGCAGGAAGACCGCAGTGGCTATCAGCACAAGAGATTGGTTTATCTGGGTATCTTGCCCGCATATGGGAAAACTACACAAACACTTTGAACTCTGCCGGTGTCCGGTTATGTAACTCAGATGACAAGCTGATATGGGGTGGCAACACAGAAACTGGCAATGTAACGGCAAAAGCAACATACAATAGAATACTACAACATAAGTTTATTTTCCCACCGGACTGGTGGTATTCAAAGATTTGGCAGTGGCACATCCCAGTTAAATTAAAATGTTTTTCCTGGTTAATATTGCAAGATAAGTTAAAGACATGGGACAATCTTTGCAAGCGAGGTTGGACAGGTCCGAGCTATTGTGTTCTCTGTAAAGAAGATGCTGAATCACGATTGCATTTATTTGTACAGTGCTCTTTTTCGCGCAAAGTCTGGGAGGTGATTTCTATAAATTATAAAATTACTCAATGCTGGGCAATTGGGTATTTCAATATGTGTTTTTTAAATTGGTTCAGACGATGCAAAAAATACTTCTTTCTGGCTGTATGCATACCCTGGGCAATCTGGCATGCTAGAAATTGTGCTACTTTTCGAAACTCTTCACCTGATTACATCCATTGTAGCATGACTGCACTCAAAATGTTTAACTCTTGCAAGGTGGATGAGGTGATGTTAAAAACAGACAGAGTTAGTATCTTTAATCTCAATGTGGATCGACCTGTACTGTTCTTAGATGGTGCTTCTCAAGCAGGTATTTGTGCTATAGGAGGTGTTATTTATCTGAATGATTCACATTTTTATACCTTCAAGCTCAATTGTGGAAAGGGAACAAATATGAAGGCGGAACTAATTGCACTTTGGTGTGTATTAAAGGTTGCCAACATTTTTGGGTTGAGCAACATTAAAGTATATGGTGACTCTCGGGTCACCATCAAATGGGTTGAGGGCAAATTCATGCTCAATGTTTTAAATTTGAGACACTGGGCCAACAGGACGCTATTGGAAATCCACAAACAGCAGCACATTGTATTTGAACATATATATCGGGAACACAACTGTATGGCGGACAAGCTCTCTAAGCAAGCACTTGATGGAAGTGAAGGCCACTTGATATGGGAAGAATGGTGTGAGGGCAATAACCTGGATAGTGGTTCTATTTATTTCTATGACTGATCTGTTGAAGAAATACCTGTCCCTATAAGTTTTTGAAGTTTCAGATAGATCTACTTTTTGGTTATGGATGTGGATGTAATAAGCTCTATGTTTGATGAAGTCTATTGAGAATTTTCTTTTTTGATATATCCTGTAGGGGATAGAAACAATACATGTAACTGTCAGACCTATGAAGAACACCTTTGGTCCCATTTGAAGGATCCTTATGATTGGATTAGGATCATATTTTGTACTATTTGATTCAGACTGAATATCAATAGTAGTTTTTTTTTCCTGGAAAAATGCGCTTATGTCTTTATTGCTAGGAATAATTTTATAAATAACTTAATTTGAGTAATTTTATACAATGTACGGAATGCTTAAATCTTTACTAAAAGGAATACTTTTATGAATAACTTAATTTGAGCACTAACCCATTTATCAAAGAAGCCTACAATATAGTTCTCTTATAGATATTGCTATAAAGTTGTTTCCTTTTATAGTGAACAATAAAAATAAAAGAAAATAAATCCCCCATAGAGATGCTCCCGTAAGGAGTGGCCCTCATGATGGGGTCATAAGCCCATGGCTTCCCATTATAACTATGTGTCCCCCCTTCATTGTTAATTTCATTTGTAAGTTCAATGTAATCGTGTATAATTAACTTCTTTTTTACCAAAGCAATTCTATGTTCTTGACTTAAGATTTTTTATGATTTTGTTTTGTATGAGTGAATGGTTAACCCATTATAAATTTGTTTTTCTGATGATAATAGTTAATATTCACTTATATCAATTTTAGTGTATAGAACTTTAAAAAAGAAAAGTAAGGAACTATTTGGTTTACTTTAGAGTTTTATTTCTGTGCTCAAAAAGCTTGGAGATGAGCGTTCTTAAATTACTATAATTTTGACGAGATAAAAAACTGGGTAGGTTCGTATTGCAACAATTTTTTTGAAACTAAGACCTTAGATGGGTGTATGTAGGACAATCTAAGAGGAAGTGTTTTTCATCATCAACACTCATAGTCTCACAAAGATGACAGATCCTTTCATCCCACTGAGATTTAGGAAAGGTCCAACGCCCTATTGCACTATGTAGTTCATGAGAGTTTGTTTTTATTTTAGCTATGTGGATCTTCTTCTTTACTCTAGTTAAAACATATAGATAATTTTGATCTTCAAGATTAGGGTTCATGACCTCTTGTAATATCTTAATTTTCTTTTCTCCTCTAAATTTTCATCACACCATAGCTTCTCTTTAAACTTTAAAGTAATAATATTTTTAATATCATCTGTATTTTGCAAAGTTACATTTTCGTCAATCCCTCACATCTTTAATCAAGACATGGCATCTTTATGCCAACCTCAATTGAGTCTTCAAGTAGTTTTGAATGGAATTTAAAGCAATTTTCAGAAGTCTCTGGTCTCCCAAGTTATTTAAGTTTTTATTGTACATTAGGTATCTAGTCATAGCTATGCTCTTAATAGGGGAAAGACCCACTTCAATCGGGGGAATAGGATATGGCATATTACTTTTAATTTTAAGATTATAAGTTATAAAATGCTTCTGGATTTGCGCAATCCTTCTCCAAGATTCTCTAGAGAGGCTGCAGCGCCAAACTTCACACCCATACAGGAGAACCAAAGAGACTAGTTTCAAAGAGGAATATATTTTTATCCCACATCACAAGGTTTGTCGAGTTACAATTATTTTCAAGGCCAAAATAAGCTTTCCACCTTCCATTGATCCTTTTCTCGATGTTGTAGTTCTAGATAAGCTTGTGATGGATATCAATCCCAAGATATTTTTAGGAAGTCACTTCCTCCAAGTTACTATTATCATACAAAAAAGGAGCGTACTTGAACTTAATATATTTTATCAACATAACTTTCGTTTTGTCGGTATTGCGGTCATGCCCATACCAGAGCAAAAATCCTTGGGAGTTCTCAATTGCTTATCAAGATCAAAGGAACATATTTCCAGAAGAACAATATCATCAACATAAAGAAGGAGGATGATGACTTTTCCTACTAACATCGTGCTAGTACATCCTACTTCTATTAAACAACCTTCTAACTTGTAAATGTATATACCAAAGAGGGTAGGGGAGAGGGGGTGGCCTTGCTTAACTCCTATATCACAATTGATATCTTCCGACCAACCCTCAATGTTCTTAAACTTGGAAATGTCATTCTCGTACAACCTTATTGTAGCGGCTCTTAACTCGAAAGGAACATTTAATTTTTCTAATATTTTCCACAATGTAATCATATAATTAACGTCTTTCTTACCAAAGCAATTATATGTTCTTAACCTAATATTTTTTATGTTTTTGTTTTGTACAAGTGAATTGTTCACAAAATTTTAAATTTGTTTTTTTTAAATATACAAATTGACATTGGATCCAACTCTTCAAGCAAAATTTTCATGAGATGTCTAGCTTTAGGGTTTGCATAAGAATTTTTAGTAATACAACGGTAGATTCCAAGTTATCAAAATATTTTTTTATTTATGATTGTTTTTTGTTTTGTAATTCTTAATATTTTTCATGAGTATGTCGAGGGATCAACAACTCAAATGGTGAGGAGGTAAATTTTGCATTCTCCTCACCCAGGTTCAAATCCCCCACAAGACATTGGCCAATTGTGATGAGGATAAAAGAGTAGGTGCCCCCTTGGAGTGGGACCTCCATATTAGTTGTCTTCAGACATCTCAGGCCTTGCTAATTCATGAGTTATTGGTATATTTGGCTTGTACACTGTTGGATATACTCTTGGGTTATAATCACAGTCTTCGACTTTGAACCTGTGCCTAGTCCAAATAATCCATATGAATTATTGATTCCCATGATTAAAAAAAATTGTCATGTGCATATTGGACTTTTATTTCACTATTTAATATTTGTGTAAAATAGTCAATTCTCACTAGCTCACTTGGTCAAGGGATGGGTATTCGCCTAGGGCGACCCAGGTTCAAATCCCTTTCGGGTGAGTTAGTTGGGAAGTGACACCCAAAAATCCAACGTAGTTGAAGGTTGGTGTGGCCCAAGCCGGGTGCAGTCCCCTGGTGTTTTTGACGGCTTAGATGCCCATGGATTACGGTTTCTCAGCCAATGGTGGAAATACACTAGCCCCAAGCATTCTTACAAACAAAAAAAATATTTACGTAAAATAAACTTGTTTATTTAATAGTGGCAAAATTAAATTCTACATTAAGTTACATAATTTTATTTTAAAAATCACAAAATATAATGGTTTTTTTTCATACCCTACCTTTTAACTAATATGCATTTTATAAACACTTTTTTATATAATTTTTAATTTAGATTTTCCTTTCAAATTTTTTTTTTTTTTTTCATCTACATATTTAAAACTCTCGAAATGCTAAGGAAGTAGTGCTTGAATGTAGTTCAAACATAGCTAAAGTAGTGCTTGAATGTAGTTCAAACATAGCTAGTGTGAAGAGTGATTGTCCAAAAACCTTGAGTACTATGTTTGAATCAGCTATTAATGGATACCACATTTAAGGTTTAAACTTATATTTTGTGTTTGTCTCTAAATATAAACTCCTAGTTGTACAATATATAATTGTAGTCTATGCATTAGTATATTTAGTTTTTTGTTAAAGGGTTAATGATTCAAATGATTGAAAGGTAAGTTTCATATTCTTTTTATTTGAATTTTCAAATTTTCAATATAAGTTTCATATTTTTTTCATTTGAATTTTCAAATCTTCAACATTAAATGATTGTGTTTTAATTAAAAGAATAAGAACCTTGAATAAGATACATATCGATCCTAAGTTAAAACTTGAATTTCATGTTAAATGTAACTTGTATGTTATTTTATCTAGTAGTGTTATTCCAAGTAGAAAATCAAAGTATGGCCAAAAAAACAATCATTACAATATGGACTCAACAAAAGCATCAGATCACTTACAAGAATTGAACTTGAATACGAAGAGCAACAATCATTCCTCCCAACCACCCAAGTTACAACTAATAAACTATATTAAAATAACAATATAAATATACATTTATAATATTAAAATAAATCTTAATGAAATCCCACCCCATATAAAGTAAAAACCTTATTACAACGTAATCTCCGTTTTGGGGTGATAGTTCACTAAACCCCGATGCATCCAGTCGGATCGGTCCATCTAGCCAAGGGTTTCATTATTTTATCTGCAAAGTTGTTGATTGGTTTGGTAAATCGATACGGACCAAGGTGACTATTATTACCCAAATCCTCACACTATTTTACGAAAATGAATAAATTTATCTAACATCTCGTCAACATGTCCGAGTGGTTAAGGAGACAGACTCGAAATCTGTTGGGCTTTGCCTGCGCAGGTTCGAATCCTGCTGTTGACGTGATTTGTTTATTTTTATTTTTATTTAACTCTGTGCACAGGCACGACAACTTTGTTCCAACTTCCCGCTTCTTGTAAGCCTTTTCGCAAAACTATTATTGGCATCTATTGCTTGAAGGTACAAAGGTATATAAAGTAGAGAAAGTGATAATGATATCTATATATGTGGACTATTTGATTATACGTGAACGTAAAGTCATGGATCAATGGTACGTTATTGATCCAAGGAAATGGTAATGAGTTTTGAATTGGTATCGCTCAAATATTTAAAGTTAAGGATTTATAACAAGAATTTTGTAGAGGGGAAAATGGTAGATATCAAATGAAAGGAAATTGTGAATGAAATTTAATTCGTGTTTTATATATCTGGAATATGTTTGGTTAGAGTAGGCATGGATAACTATAGTTTGTGAAGATTGAATTGATTCAAAGGTGTATGTCTTAGTAGTCTTCCTTGTTTTGTTTCTCAATCCAAACACATACAACAACACACCTCAAGTCTTGCAACCTGGAGACAAGAATGGAAAATGTTTTGAATGCCAAGTCCTTTGGAGAATGGTGAAGAATAGAGGGGGAAGAAAGACCAATCCCCCTCTCTCCATTCTACTACAATTTTATTGTTCATGTAATTTCAAGTGACCTTGTTCTTAATAATAAGAATGGTATGTGGTATTTAGGGTGGTAGGTGCGTGGGGGGGGTGGGGGGGGGGGGGGGGGTCCTATTGGATCTCGAAGGAAATAAAATTTGTACTTATGAGTGGGGAATCAGTCAAGTAATAAACAAACAGGCATAGAGGTATGCCTTACTATTGGATTAGAACTCGTCATTTCCCTCAAGATCTCAAAATTTTTGGTCCTAGGAGACTCCCTCTTGCTGATCTCTTAGGAAAGGAAAAAGGCTCACAATGACGAAACGGATATGGGAAGGCTTCAATGTAGAATCTTGGATTTGCTTCATTAGATTAGGTAAGTGAACATCATGCATATTCACATGCACAACAATTTGGAAGTGGATAGGCTTGCCAACAAAGCAACTATCCTTGAGTTGCAATTTTTGGTTTTAAATGGGGGCCATCCCCAATGTCGATGGCTCCCATATGATTTTTCGGACCTCATTTTAATGCATTAAATGGAGCATTCATTGTGTAGGGTTGGCATGTGATCCACCTAGGCAATTTTCAATGGATTGGGCACATGGCATAGGGAGCATTTAATCCCCCACATGGGAGGTTTTTCTCATGACTTTGCTTTGGTGATTTATTTGTCTATGGTCTTTTGTTTTATGTCATTGTGGTATTGTTATGTCTCTACTTGTGGGATATATTTGAGAAGGGATTCCTTCACATCAACAAATCGAGGTAGTGATTTTCTCGTGGGCTTAAGAGATTATGGTTGGACCATGAAACATCAGGAACCCTAATGTGTGTCTTCATGTATCTCTTTGAAATCTTACTCAGACTTGTTATTTTTGCAAGCATGTTGTTCAATGGGAGGGTTTGGCTACCTACTTTTTGGGTTTCTCTTGCAATTATATTTGGGGATCCAGTGGAAGAATTGGGAACTTTGAGCGTCATGCCGAGCTCTGTTTGGGGTTCTGGACTTGGGGAGATTCAGAGTGCTATTAGGGACCAACATATTATGATGAGCAGATGAAATTCTCAGCTTGAAGGGGTTATTGCAGTCATGCAACAAATTTCTTATCATATAGCATAGCTGGATAACGGATATGACGACTTGGAATCGAAGTTAGGGAGCAACAATTTCGGTTAGAAAGGCTAACTTTAGCCTTCGAAGTGCACTAGGAGATGTTAATGGGAGGTCAATCACATAACATTCCATTTGAGGATTCCAAAAAAATGGACAAAGACTTCAACAACCAACTATGGTTCTCATTGGTATTCAAGTTCACATGGGAAAGAGGAGGGAAACCAACACATAGAGGAAGCTATTAGTGGGAAAGGCCCCTCTTAAATATCTTGTTTTATATTTTTTTTTGTAAAATCATGTTAGGACAATTTGTGAAAGTTTTTAGTAATAAGTATTCTACTAAAGATGTTAAAGGCATTATAGCTTACCAGGCTAATGGAGAATTTTGTGTTGTGGCTCTAATTAAACAAGAGCAGTTTGTAAGAAGGAATTGTTTGTACTCTCGACTGTAATTTTCATCTTTTTAATATAAAAATATTACATGTTTTAGTTATATAAAAAATGGTATGTGGTATTTAAATTTGAATTTTCCAAAAGAATGAAAGACAAAGAAATATCACAATTATGAAACCATAAACATAGGTACGTGCTAGTGATAAATAGAAAGACAAAAAACAACAATTAATTCATTGAATTGTACTTTGACATAGAAGAAGTTCCAACATATTAAAAATTATTTGGACAAATAAGAGGATCTAACAGACCAAGCATACTTTTTATAGAGACGGGTATACACATTATTTGGGGTTTGAAAGGATATGGCATACAACGCAACCTATAAGGTGCCAACAACAATGGCATCTAGTGAGTGCAGAAAGTACAAGGCATATAATATAACCTAGAAAACATGAATATTCCAATACAATATTTCGGAGGTGCATCAAGCCATGGTAGGTGACTCTTCCCCAAGGAAAGTGAATAGATTACTTTGGTGTCGATAATGAAGATACAAAGAGTGCCCAAGTCGAAGCAACTATTGAAATTGTGATTCTATGAGCTAGGCCTAATGGCGGAGGTATGTGAGAGTATGGAGCTCCTTTGATAATGTGTATGGACAACTCAAACTTAATCAAAACATTTTCCTCAGGTTTTCTCCTACCAAATTTTTCATAGCACATATTAGGGCATATATATTGAATGAAGATACTCAACTCATTTTTGCATTTTGAAGCTACAATATCAATTGAATCATATAGAGAAGAGTAAAAAATAAAGAAAATTTGAAGTTTTAAATCTAACATGAAATAGAGGAAGGGAAGATGATGCTTGCAGGGAACAAGATTAAATAGAACACATCAAGTGTCTTCATCATGGTGTGTGGAAAATCAAGTTTGGCATTGCCTTTATCATTCTTCATGATTCTTCCTACAACATAAGAGAATATGGAGTGCAAACACATAAAGGGCTTTAATGTTATTATCATGGGGAGGTTACTACAATGCTTTGCTAGTTAGTGATTTGGCTTACAAAGTTTCCACTATACCATGAGCCAATAATTTGTTTCAAGGCTTCATACATGCCACTCTTCACATTCTTCTTATGCAATATTATCATGCTTGCAATCACTCTAACCGCCCACTTCTTAAGATATGAACATGTGGAGTTATTAGGGGAGACATTTTTATTTTTGAAAGTAGAATGGGAAAACATGGTAGGTGAATCCCAACAATAAAAGGACCTGTGATTGAAGGCTTGAATAATGGGTAGACATGGCAAGAGAGTGAACATGAATATGAACATGAAGATGCTAAGAACACAAGCATGCACACATTGATTGGTAGTGACATTAGCAGGATGACGTGTCTGCATCAACCAATGCTAGTTACCTAGCCATTTTCCTAACGACATGGGTGCAGTTACAAAATACAACATAATTGATTGGCCTAGTGATACACTATGCCTAGATTCAATGTCTAGATATGAAAAAGCTTACAACTACAACCCCACACTCAACCGTTGGATTGGGAGGGTAGGCATGCCATACGTTCGTATCTCCATGCATGTGGGGGTACTTGCAGTTTTCTTTAAAATCAACTACCATTGATGTGTCTTAACGACACAAAATATTCTCATGCAAATTACATAATTCTCATTCCATATAGGATAGTCAGTATGAGCCTATAAAGATCATTGTGGCCTACCTCATGAAACGCAAAATTTAACGCAAAGAATTCCCAAATCTGGCAACTTGGGATGATGGAGGTCAAATAAATGGATGATGGGATGGAGGATGGAGGATGGAGCAATGGGTGATGGATGAAGGCATCAAATGGTTGGGTGCAATGTATGGGAATTGACCTACATATTGGAGTGAGTATTCACATTCGTGGGTTCGAACCTTGAAGAGGTTTGCAAAGACTAGAAATAACTCACATGGCATGGATGGATTTTGCTAACGTTTGAGTTGCGTAAAAAATTGAACAAAGGACAAATGGAGAAAGAAAACATATCCATGTTGATCCCCCGTATGGCCCTCTATCTAATCTAGAGGGACTAGAGGGATTCGAGCATCTCACCTATTAGGTAAAGAGAGATATTTACTTGGGTTTCTATTATGCTTCTAGAATTGTAATAGATTTTGATATGCTTCAAGGTTTTTAATAGACTTCCTCTTATGCTGCAGTGACTTGGAATGGATTTTCCTATCACAATTATGACAAAAGGAAAATGTGTTGTTATTTCATCTGAAGTTGCATTCATCACAGAGAAAGGTGTGAAGATATACTTTCAATAGGTTATTGGACACGCAAGAATCTATGTTGTATGTTATACAGAGAATTAGAATATGCTTTAGAATACATTGTTGATCAAATTTTATTCCAAAATTCATACACTGTTCCATTTTTAATTTTAAACCTCAAATTCTTATAACTCCAACCTTAAACATTGTCCACAAACCTCAAATTCTTATAACCCTTAAGTACTCTTTGCAAATACTATCCACACTCATATATTTTGAAAGACTTACTATGAGATGTGACTAAGATTATGTAAACCCAACACAACAATGGGAAGATTATAATATAAATGTGTCATGGTTATTGTTAAAATAAGTTTTTCTAATGATAATAAATAAAGTCCACTTATAAACATTTGTTTTTGCATAAGATGAATATATTATAATGTAATTCCATGGTGTATGTTAAAATTCCTTAACAAGCCCACGAGACATAGAATAGATGATGAATGGGTGTACTATTAAAACACTCCTTGTGTTAGGTCACCAGTTCAAAATTTCGTGGGTACTAGCTTACAAAAAAAAACTCCTTAACAAGCTCCATGATCTCATTTTTAAAAGTAATACCTACATTTAGAAGCTTCCTACATTTTGTTCATATAAATTTGAACCAATTGTTTATGCTTCCATGTCATATGTGTGCATTGATAGTCGTCGAACATATCTAGATGACAGTGAGTGCGCTACACATAAACATCAAACATAGAGTTCATAGGAGGAAAACGCCTTATGACGTAATTACTAACTTAAGAAAGCAACATGCCTTGAAACACTAAAATCAACAAGTTGGGAATGAAGAAACATGATCATAATTGTTTCTCACCAAACATTGATGTGCCTAATCATTCCAAAACCACATGTAACATTAAAATACCAATGATTCTTTTGTCTTCCAATGATAATATATTAATTGAATATATTTAAATTAAATTAATGGGAATGTTGTTTTTTTAAATCAATTTATCAACAAAACATGCTTAGGGTGATTCATTTGATTTTGTATGTATTGTGATCTATCTAATTTTATTAAATTTTCCAAAGGCCAAATTGCGTCATCAGTTAGAAATCCCTTACTTAAAGATTAGATATTGAAATACAAAAATACAATTTTCCTTGGTTGTGCAAGCATATTGGGTGAATCAATATTTGATGGCATCTTTATGGTTTTCGCATTTTCCAAACTGCTACCTACTGAGCATGTCAAGTATCATGCCTTGGGGAATTTTAGCCACACAAGGGTGAGGATCGACATTGGGTTGAGGTATTTGTAATCGGTTATTAGATGATGGTCGTGGTTCCTCTATTTTGGTGGATTTGGGGTTGGATATTCCATATTCACGAGTGTGTGTTAGGAGGTGAATATCATTCGACACAAACATGTAAGTGACTTGTTTGGTATGATCACCATTAGGATATGGTGTAGAGGAAGAGGGGACATGAGCTTTTTGATCATTACCCAGTAAGTTTTGTTGGGGGAACAAACTTTTTAAAACCTCAAGTTGTTGTGAAAGAGTGATAGTTAAGAGAGGGTTTGAGTTTGAAATACCTTGCATCACTCTCATCCATTAAAACTCAAGTATATTTTGGACAATTATGGGTATAATGCCCATAAACCCCACAAAGGGTGCAAGGAAAGTTATTATATATCTAAGTATTATTTCCTTGTTTAGATTAATTGTTGTTGCTCCCAATGTTGTGTGGTATAATATGCTAAGTGTCCCCTTGTTCCCCAATTTGATTTGGGGTTAGTGGGTGCATTCTAGTCATTATTCTTACCCTTCGTCTTCTTCCCCTTGTTTTTTTGTTGTTGAGGATGTTGGACAAAAGGTTCGGTTCACTGGGGAGAGAAAGGTTGAACCAACTTAATGTTGGTTAGGGAAGCTATATTATTAGGGATTGAGGATCCCTAATAAAATGAAGGTGTGTATGACATTCCTTGAGGGTAGTAGTATACTAATTATTAGAAGGAAGGCCTTTATAAGAAATAGGGCAGGAAATGTAGAAGATGCTAGCTCCTTTCGATCAGATCTAATGCAGATAACCTTGAGGAACTGTGGATCCTCAAATGGAGTGCTTGCTCCTTCATAATTATTGTCATAGAGACTTACACTATGTCTAATAGGTATAGATCCAAACTAATTAGCATTGTGAACGATCAATCCTATAATGCAAGAAGTAGTGTGAGATGACCCTGACACCAATGCTTCATTAGAAGGATGTCAAGGGACATCTAAGATGAAAATATAGAAATATCATGACTAGGTATATATAAGGTCAAACAATTGAGCCTTCAAAAGGGCCTCCTCTTCAATTTTGGGCATAATTGTCATGCCTACTTTTGTGATGGCAAGAAGAATGGATTTTAAGAATGAATCCATAAGGAATGTGTCTTTTAGTTTAACTTTGCACAGGTTGTGTCATTGATGCCACTCATGGATGTGATTTGTGATGTGTATGGTGATGGTATGGTGGCATGTGGTTAGCAATTTAACTCCAGTATCATGATGAACTAGTGAATATAATAATGTTAAGAAGGTTGTTTCTATGGATGCAAAAGTGGTGTGAATACCTGAGGGAAACTCAACATACCATCTCTATAGGAGTACAATATGAGATGGTATGAGCCTATGAGATGGTCTTCAGCAATGATCCTCATGTGTCTTCCCTAAAGAAACCTAAGGAGATGTTTGACTCCTTGACTAAAGTTGTTTGAAGAAAAGAACATAAATCGGAAGATGACTCTGCGGAACCATTTGAAAGGGGTAAAGCTTCAGAATGGAGAGACCATTCAATCCTACTTTTCTAAGGTCTCTCAAATCAAGGAACAATTTGAAGCTGTGGATGAAGTGGTGGAGAATGGAGAAATTATCGTGGCCACTTTGAATACCCTACCTAGGTCATGGGACTCCTTCATCCAAGGAATTTGTACAAGAAAGAAATTGATCTCTTTCAGTAGACCATGGGAGGAATGCTCACAAGAAGAAGCTAGACTTATGGCCCCAGAAGAAATGAAGATCAAGCTCTCACAGCACATACCAAGAAGAGGACACCTTTCCTCAGATTGTCCTAAGAACAAAAGGAACAACAACAACAACTACTACAAGCAATCAGACAGGTATGATTTATAGGTATGTTTTGAAATCTGTTCATGATTAAGTTTATAATATGATTGTCTTCATGTTATTGAGTTTAGTAAACAAATCTTGTTTAATTTTAGACTTGTCTTATCACCCTAGTAAAAGTATGAATGCATGATAGAAGACATTCATTGATTAGGGTTATGACACTTATGATTGTATCATGATTGTACTAATGCACTGTGGTGTTGTATGAGGAGAATGTTATCTGCTAACATGACGGTACAAATCAAATTCCAAGATCAAGACCATGATGACATGAAGACAAAGACTCATCCATAGTCATGGATCACATAGAGGTATGTATGTTTTGGTTCTACAATGGTTAACTTATGAATTATGCAGGTCATTGAAGAGAACAAGAAAACATTGCTAGACATAACTAGCAAATATGATGACCAGGTATGTTTTCCTATATCAAGTTAGAATCCTACTCTATGTTAGGATCTTATACTTTTGTATGATTATTCTTGAAGTTATAAGTTTAAGTAATCAAGGGTTTATGCATGTTATGTTTCTTACCTTGATTGATAATATGACTAACCAGAAGAATTCTATGTTCAAATAAGAATATGTGTGAGTAAAAGAAGTACTCCCTGAAACCTTGAATACTAATGCTTGTGATAAATTATCTGTGTTTGAAATGATCATGACCTTACACGTTTAAGATTATTTAGAATCATAATGTTTTGATAATATTGAGATTATACTAATGGATGTATGGTTATGTATGAAATCTTGAGGATGACACATTCATGACAGTTGTACACACTTAAGCATGAATAGTGGTCCAAGATGAATACAAGTTCAAGGACAGGTAATCTAGGAAGCAAAGATCAAGAGGGAACACACTCGAGAAAGCAAATATCAAGAGGGATTACACTCCAATAATTCCTGAGAGGAAGCAAAGATTGAGAGGGAGTCCACCCTACAAGCAAACAAAGATAAGCATTTGAATTTTTATTTCTTATTACTTAAATTGTGTTGTTCATTCATGTACATATTCATGTTCCTAGATTTAGGATGTATATTATGCATTAATGAAAAAGATACTACTAATATAGTAATGGGTAAGTGGCCTATGGTACTGTACAACATTCCATTGCTACTTATCTAGAATGAAACCTCTTTGCTGACATGTTGGGAGTTGTGCACACTCTTAACAATGTTCTGGTAGAGATTGGAAGGAATCTAGAAAGTTACGGATATGGATAAATGTTGTATTGAAGCATTGGCTAAGATAATTGCATGACTATGTGACATATTTCTTTATGTGTAAGAATTTGTTCTGAAAACTATTGGATGTTTTAAATCATGCAATTTAACTTGTTTTGTAGGAAAGATCGTATACCATCACCTACAAAAGAAGGACTACAACATTTGTTCCAACAACAAAGCTATCTATTAAAGATATTGAAGAATCTAAAGTTCCTAGGATTCAGAATGAAGTAATAGAAGAATGCCATGATCGAGGAATACTAGTCAATCATGAAGAATGATGTTTGGGATGTGGTCCCAAGACCAGATGAGAAGTCTGTTGTGACTTCCAAGTGGATATATAAGATCAAGCATGCTACAGATGGCAGCATAGAGGAACACAAGGCGAGGTTTGTAGCTCATGGCTTCTCTCAGAAAGAGGGAATAGACTATGAAGAGACTTTTGCTCCTGTATCCAGATGCACTTCCATCAGAACAATACTTTCTCTAGCTGCAGTGATGAAATGGAAGATACACCAGATGGATGTCAAGACAACTTTCTTGAATGGTGTAGTCGAAGAGGAATTGTATGTGGAGAAACCACTTGGTTTTGAGACACATGACAGGGAGTCATATGTGTGCAGGTTGAAGAAAGCCTTGTATGGCTTGAAGCAAGCTCCTAGGACTTGGTATGGTAGGATGGATAGTTTTCTATCCAGTTTGGGATTTACCAAGAGTAAAGCAGATTCCAACCTTTACTACAAGGTTGAGGAAGGCAATCCTGTGATACTACTTCTGTATGTGGATGACCTGTTTGTTACAGGTGAGGATGGATTGATTTCCGATACTAAGAGGAAGCTTGCTGCCGAGTTCGAGATGAAGGACTTGGGGATGATGCACTATTTCCTAGGCATGGAGGTGTGGCAGAGTGCAGATGGGATATTCCTAGGACAAGGGAAGTATGCAGTAGAGATCCTGAAGAGGTTCAGGAAGATGGACTGCAAGGCCATGGCCACACCTATGGAATCGAACCTAAAGCTTCTCTGTGATGCTTCATCTGATCCGGTTGATGTCACTATGTAACGTCAGATGATTGGGTCCTTGATGTGTCTGATGAACACTAGACCAGATATTTGCTTTGCGGTGAACACATTGAGCTAGTTCCTGACAGATCCCAGAGGTGTTCACCTGGTTGCTGTAAAGCATATTCTGAGGCACTTGAAGGGTACAATTGATTATGGGCTCAGGTATGATGCGAATCAAAAGTTTAACTGCAGGGTTATGTTGATTCAGACTGGGTAGGCA
Source organism: Larix kaempferi (assembly GCA_027924585.1). Classification (NCBI taxonomy): domain Eukaryota; kingdom Viridiplantae; phylum Streptophyta; class Pinopsida; order Pinales; family Pinaceae; genus Larix; species Larix kaempferi. The sequence goes on along the minus strand of BSBM01000569.1, from coordinate 9,640,290 downwards.
GTGCTGCAGATAGGAAGAGCACTTATGGGTGCTACTTCAGTATGGGATCAGGTGTGATCTCTTGGTTTAGCAGGAAGCAATCCTGCATGGCACTGAGTACAGCCGAAGCAGATTATGTTGCAACTTGTTCGGCTAGTTGTGAGGCAGTATGGCTACGGAAGCTACTGTTTGAGTTATTTGATCTCCCACTAGAGGCTACTGGTATCTTTTGTGACAACCAGAATTGTGTGAAGCTATTTGAGAACCCGGTGTTCCACAATAGGTCGAAGCACATTGAGATCAAATATCACTATATCAGGGATATGGTGCAGAGAGGAGCAGTGAAGCTCCTGTATGTTGTGATAGATGAGCAACTTGCAGATGTGTTGACGAAACCACTAGCCAGAGTGAAGTTTGAGTACTTCAGAGAGAGGCTTTGTGTTCTTCAGATTGATGACACTTCGAGAAGGAAGTGATGGACACATTTGCAGGAGCCATTCCAAGCATGGTGAGAGGAGGACCCTTCCCATGGCTGTGGATGTAAGCGCTGTGTGATGAGCATCAGGATGATGCTCCAGTTATTGCTCAGTATGATTAGTTGGATCATGTATATGTATATGCATCGGTTGGATGCTTGGTATGATCAGTTGGATCATGTATATGTATATGCATCGGTTGGATGCTTGGTATGATCAGTAGGATCATGCATTTATGTATCAGGTAGATACTTGGTATGCATCAGGTGGATGCATTGTATGATCAGGATGATCATGGATGATGAGCTTCAGGATGTTGCTGCAGATGATATGCATCAGGACGATGTAGTGATGATGATCAGGATGATCATGTATGATGAGTTCCAAAGACACGGATGCACATAGGATTTTCAGACATGGTGTAGATGTGTTCTCCCATGGTTGTGATGTAATTGCTGAGCCATTATTTACAAGGTGTAGATGTGTTCTCCCACGGTAAAGATGTAATGGCTGAAGCCATTCTTCACAAGGTGTAGATGTGTTCTCCCATGGTGAAGATGTAAGGGCTGGGGCCATTTGAGCGTGGTTGAAGTTTGTCTTACCATGGTTGCGATATAAGTGCCATGCCATTCCTAGCATGGTTGAAGTGTGTCTTCCCATGGCTATGGATATAAATGCGGTTCCATTCTTGCATGGTTGAAGTGTGTCTTCCCATGGCGCAAATATAAGTGCTGAGCCGTTCACGGATGGTTGAAGTGTGTCTTCCCATGCCAGTTAGTGTAAGTGTTGTGTGATGTGCATCTAGATTGTGCTTTGTGAACGATGTTATGATCAGTATGATCATGAGTATCAGGATGATACTCTAGGGCCATGGACAGGTTGTGCAATGGCATGTAAAAGGTCCTAGGAGATCCGATAGGTTGAGCTGTGTGCTCGTAAAAGTCTAGGGATGCTCTTTCGAGGTTTTGTTGACTCACGTAATCAGTCCTAAGGATTCCACAGTATGGCCAGTGATGATGAAGACCTATAGGTGGTGGGCCTACATCTAGCATGAAAAAGGGCTGGCTCTGTAGAACTTCCTATGACAAGTAGTTCAGACATTGATTGATATAGCAGCAGCAGTGACGATGACGATGATCCATAAAAGAAGACTTGTGATAGCAGATCTATATCGATAAATACCTTCCTAGTTAAGAGGGAGTGTTGATGTATTTGTAACTTCAGAATGTATTTCACGTATGCATATTGTACTCCTATAGAGATGGTATTATTCCTCTATACGGAAGTGTCGTCATTTATATTGTAAGTGTCGTAACTTATACTTGATGGGTTATTAGACCACCTTGATGGGTTTGGCCCTGTATAAGTCATGTGGGTTAAAGGGTTATTAGACCGCCCTATTGGGGGTCGGCCCTGTCAGCATTATGTTATGTGGTTAAGTTGAGGCCGACCTAGTAAAGGTTATTAGGAAAGTCAAGTCAAGTATAAATAGAGTGTGGGAGGCACTCAATTTGATCATTCACTTTCTCACTCATCCACTCATTGGAGAGTGGCGCACTAGTGGAGGAGGAGAAGCTACTACTATGAGACTATATCTTGTACTTGGGTTTGTATCATTGCTCTTTCTATCTCTAAGGAAGTTATTAGGGTTTTTCACCTTTATGGTTTTCCCCAAGGAAACTCTGTGTGTCTATTGCCTCTTATGATTGCTTCTTGTGATTGATATGCTGTACATGTTATTCTCTCAGTTAAGATCCTATATCATATTGAATTAATGCTCAAAAATCAATAGACATGAGTAGCGAGATTTTTGACAGAGAAGGTCTTCTAGTAGGAGGATTAGTCAAGGGTAGAGGGGGTATGGAGGAGGTTTTCGTCCATATAGTCCCAATGTTCCTCCCATTCCTTTTGTAAGGAATCTAGTTGTATTTGTAGTAGTATAACACCTAGCCAATGAGACACGAAATGATGGAAGAACATAGATCCTAGTAAGAGATCACAAGGGTGAAAAGGGATCACAATGGTGACCCAATCTTAGTTTTTTTGAATTACTTAAGTGTTGGTGAAAGAAGTATCTTGATTGTGCTATATTTTACCAAAGCATAGTGTTGGAATATCCAACAATACTGAGAGGGGGGGTGAATCAGTATTGTCTTCTTTTTCCTTTTATTAAAACAATTAGTACAAGACACACAAATAATCAAACAAGTTAGGACACGATATTTTATCCTAGAAACCTCAAAGAGAAAACCACCAACTCATACTCATTAATAAGACGAATTTTACAAAACAATTTATCTGCTACTACATAAAGGATGCAACTACACCCTAGATTTTGCCTACTGCTACATACAAGGATGCTACAACACCCTGCTTTCCAACTACTACTGGAAGGAGTTTACAACCTCCTGCATGCTTATTGCCTGCCCTAGAACCACCCTACAACCCTGATCTAACTTCTCCAGATCATCCAGAACATCCTTTCTTCAGTCCTAGAATTTCATTGGTCTTGGCCTGTTCTTGCTGCTGCTTCAACTAAGACACCGAAGACACACTTAACTTCTAATTCGAACCTTCTTTTAAATACATTATTCATGCCTCTCCAAATCTTCATACCCTCTCAACTCGTACCTCTTCAACCTGGACAGACACATCTCATAAACATGCCTTTTCAAAATAGGTTCATACCTTTCTCCTTTACACCCCTTCAAATCTCTGTTTTAATATACTTGTAATTCATAACTCTGTTTATGTTTATCAGTCATGACTTTCCATAACAATATTTCCACAATTACCTTTCCGCCATTTGCTTTCCGCAGTGAACTTTGCGCAATTTTCTTTTAGTAATGGATTTTCCCCAATTTCCTTTCTGCAATGAATTTTTTGCAATCTTCTTTTCGCAGTGATCGTGGACCATCTGATCTTGATCAAAGGTGGATTCTCTTTCTGTAGCTTGCAGATTGCGGATTGTGGAACTATATTTTGATTTTTACAAACTGGCTTCCGCAATTTGTCTCCCGCAATACTTCTTCCACAAGTCTCTTTCCACAGTGATCGCGGACCGTCGGATCTTGATCAATGATGGATTCTCTTTCCGCATCTTGCGCATTATGGATTGCGGACGTGCCTCCAATGTTTCTCGACATGGGCTTCCACAATTTTCCTCCCACAATTCCTTTTCCGCAACTCTTTACAACTATTGATTTCTTGTGGGTTCTTTCCTTACCGTCGATCTGAGATCAAATGTGGATCTCACCTTATCTTTGCGGATCCATTATCTTCCTTACACCTTTCTCTTGTGGAATCTATATGGGCCGTCAAATCTCTTGCGGCTTTGATCTCGTCCGTCGATATGCTGTATCCGGTGGAATTTCACTTAATCTTTCATATTTCTTATATTTTGTTCACGTTCACCTCGTGATCTCTTTCCCATCGTTGATCCATCTTTTATCCTTTAATCTGGATCGTCTAAATCTATGCAAACTTCAATCTTTGCAAATCAACGATTGTACATTTATTGATCAGAGACTCAATCAATCACTCAATCGATCATTACCGGACTTGATTACCTTGCTGGATCTGCACATTGACTCCGTGGTTTTACACACACAGATATCATTCATACATCCGCTTCAACATTCAATCCTCAAAATCCCTTACTTTAGGCTATGCATACACACAGTGATTAATCAAGCATTTACATAGATATCCCAAACTGTCAATTGATTCATTGATACGAAGATACACAAATGTTCAATTGTTAACACTTCAGACATAGATTCATGCATACACACAAAGACAACTTAATTACCTTTCTTTATTTACACAGGAACCTGATACAAATAGGGTCGCTTCATAATAGCACTAAATGCCACCATGTGTCTTTCACATCATCATCTATGTCATGCCATGTCATCATATCTTCCTTTGTCTTTCACTGAGTTTGCCTTTCCATCATGTCTTTGGTTATTCCTTTGTCATTACTGAACTCCTTTGACATCAATGACAACCATATCCAACATTCTCCCCCTTTGGCATTGATGGAAACCACTCCTTGATCTACTCCCCCATTGACATTAATGACAAAGGCTTCCTTTTGACAGCTCCCCCTGTCAACATATCTCCCCCTGACATGATGCCTTTTTCTCCTTGTTATTAATTGCAAAGAAATTACTCCCATCTCCTGTCTAAGATGCTCAAATGCTTCTTTGGGTAGTGGCTCAGTGAAAATGTCAGCTATCTGTTCTTTTGTGTCTACATATTCTAACATGAAAACCTTTTGTGACACTTGATCTCTTAGAAAATGATATTTTATTGGAATGTGTTTTGTTTTAGAGTGCATAATAGGATTTTTTGACATGTTTATAACACTAGTGTTCTCACAACTGATTATTATTGGATTCTCATACTTCACAAGCAAGTCTCCCAAAGTCCGCTTCATCCAAATGACTTGGGTACAACATGATGCAGCAACAATGTATTCAACCTCTGCTGTAGATAGTGATATGGATGATTGTTTCTTGCTAAACCATGATACCAAACAATTTCCTAAAAAGAATGCCGCTCCACTAGTACTTTTTCGACCATCAACACTCCTTCCCAATCTGCATCAGTAAATGCTTTTAAGGTGAAATATTGGCATTTTGGGTACCATAAACCATACTCCATAGTGCCTTTTAAATATCTAAAAATTCTTTTTACTGCTGCCACCTGTGTTTCCTTGGGAGCTGATTGAAATCTAGCAACCAATCCCACATCTTGCATCACATCTGGTCTTGTGGCTACCACATACAACAGGATGGCAATCATGGATCTATACATGGTATGATCCACTTCCAAAGACTCATCATTCTTTCTTAGTTTATAACCAGTGATCATGGGAGTGCTAACAAGCTTGGAGTCTTCCATATTGAACTTCTTAAGCATATACTTAATGTACTTGTTCAGAGAAATAAAGAATCCTTTCTCTGATTGATAAACTTGTAGCCCCAAGAAAAATGTTAATTCACCCAACATTGACATTTCAAATTCCTTTTTCATTTTAGAAGCAAAATTTACACTTAGTATTTGTATATTGCTTCCAAAAATGATATCATCTACATAGACAACAACAATGATCATATTCTTATCCTCGATCTTTATGTAGAGATTGCTATCAGTGGCTCTTCTTTTATATCCTTGTTGTTTCAAGTAGTTATCTAGCCTTGAAAACCATGCTCTTGGAGCTTGCTTGAGACCACACAGTGCCTTTAGTAGTTTGCAAACATAGTCTGTATTCTCTGACAGGAGGAAACCTTCAGGTTGTTCAATATATACTTCCTCTTCTAGCTTCCCATTAGAAATGAAGACTTAACATCCATTTGATATACTTTGAAGTTTTTATAACATGAGAATGCCAAAAACATTATGATTGCTTCAAGTCTTGCTACAGGTGCAAAGGTTTCTTCAAAGTCAATTCCTTCCACTTGAGAATATCCCTTACACACTAGCCTTGCTTTATTTCTGATCACTTTACCATCTTCATTGAACTTATTCTTGAAGACCCATTTGGTCCCTATAACATTCTTGTTTGTAGGTCTTGGAACAAGTTCCCAAGTTTTGTTCTTCTCAATATGATCTAGTTCTTAATCCATGGCTTTGATCCAATCATCATTTTTGCTTACTTCTGTAAAGTTCTTAGGTTCCACTACTGAAAGTAGGTATTTTTCAGTAAATAATCTCCTTCTTGTACTAACTCCTGCATCTTTGTCACCTATAATTTGTGTTTCAGGATGGTTCTTTTGTATTCTTCTTAATGGTGCCTTTGTATCAGCTCTTGGAGAATCTTCATCTTCATTTTCTTGTGATTCTTCTTCTTCTTCTTCTTCTTCAACCATATCTTCATTCTTTTGCAAGACTTTTTCTTCATTGTTTGTTCTTGTATATTCATCTTTGCTTCTTATCCTTCTTGGCTTCATGTCATCCACTCTTACATCTGCACTCTCTATGATTTTTTGTAATATTTTATTGTAACATCGGTAAGCCTTCTTGGTGGACGAATATCCCAAGAATATTCCTTCATCAGTTCTAGAATCAAACTTTCCAAGATCATCTTCATTCCTCTTTATGTAGCACTTGCTGCCAAACACTCTGAAGTACTTGACTGATGCAGGTCTTCCATACCATAGTTCATAGGGAGTCTTGTCATTATTCACTCTGATTTGTCCTCTATTAAGTATGTAGATAGCTGTGTATACTACTTCTCTCCAATATATATCACGAAGTTTTGCTTCATTTAGCATGGTTTTGGCAGCTTCTTGAACTGTCATGTTTTTTCTTTCCACCACGCCATTTTGCTGAGGTGTCTTTGGAGTTGAAAATTGTCTTTTAATCCCATGGATTTCACAAAACTCATTGAATTCATTTGAAGTGAATTCACATCCATTATCTGACCTAAGACATTTGATTTTTTGGTTTGTCTCATTTTCCACCATTTCTTTGAAAGTTTTGAATTTTTCAAAGGCTTCTAATTTTTCCTTGAGGAATATTACCCTAGTCATCCTTGTGTAATCATCAATGAGTAATATAAAATAATACTCTCCTTGCAAGCTTTTAGTCCTTGTTGGTCCACAAAGGTTAGTGTGAACTATTTCCTAAAGATGTGAGGTCATATGTTCTTTTGACTTGAAACTAGCTTTGGTTTGCTTCCCACGCTAACAATGTTTACAAACTACATTCAGAGGTTTCACAATTTGTGGTAAATCTCTCACAGCCTCCTTATTACTTACCTTGACAATGTTATCCAAGTTTAAATGTACCATCCTTCTGTGCCATAACCAACTTTCATCAATCATACTCATGTAGCAATGGTCTTCATTTTATAGGATGTACATATTACTCGAATTTCTTACAACAGTCCCAACAAGTCTCCTTGAGTCCTTTTTTTTATTTCACATTTCTCAGAGTCAAAGGTGCAGGTCTATCCTTGGTCACAAGTTTGACTTACACTGATGAGATTAGGCTTTAGGTCTTCTACTAGAAATACATTTTCAGCTTTGATCTTGTTATTGATAGTGGATGTACCTTTGCCGATTACTTTGGAAGACATATTATCTCCAAAAGTGACCCTACCTTTATTATCTCTTTTTAGGCTTATGAATTTACTTGGGTCTCCTGTCATATGTTTTGAACACCCACTGTCAATATGCCATAGATTCTGCTTTTTTGTCACACACAGAGCAATCATGGATTTCTCCTCTTCGTTCTTTTTATTCCAATCCTTTCTTTGTTTTTTGTCTTGGAATTCTTTTGCATCAGTCCTTTTTGTAGGAGTCATTAGTTTACAGTTTCTTGATATATGTCCATGGTTATTGCATTTGTAACACTCTATGTCATATTCTTGAAGAGGTGTAAATAAATTATGATCCTTGTTTTTGGTTTGTTACTGGATGCTCTTTCCTTGTAGTCACGAGGCTTTACATATGCTCTGCAATTTAGGGCCTTATGTCCAAAATTATTACAATAGTAACAATGTCCAAAGAAAATATCCTGATATTTATTTGTCTTTGGTCTTCTAGGAATTACATTAATTCTGTTTTTGTCAAGAGAAGATGGAGAAGATTTCTCATTTTCTTCCTTTTTAAATGAACTTTTTAGTGCAACAGCATAACTTCTTTTTCCTTGGTTTGTGAAGGAGGAACATTCTGGCTTCTTTTTATTGTCATATCCCAAACCAGATTTATCTGTTGATGGTCTTTGGCTACTCAAGATGTCATCTAAAGTCTTTGAATTGTTTTCTTATTTTTATTTAATAGATTCTTCATTGAGCTTTTTCCCTAAGTTGCATAATTTCTTCTTCAAGCTTCTCTGATTCTTGTATTCTCTCTTTGAGCTGTAAATCTAGGTCTCTTTCAATCTTCTTGGCTTCTTTAAGCTGAGCTTTCAAGTCACTAATGATTTGGTTTGATTGTTTGTTCTTTTTCCTACTTTTTTCAAGTTCTTCAAAAGCACTGATTAATTCAGCTCTTAGATCTATTACTCCTTCTTCCATTGGTTCATCATATTGAGCTTGGTCTTCTATCCCCATGAATAGAATTTATGTCTCCTCATCTTCACTTGTGTCTTCATCTTCACCATCTTCTATGTTGTAAAGGAACTTCTTCTTTTCACTGAACTTCTTTTTGTTTCATGTTCTGTCATTTCTGAACTTCTTTGAGGCTTCTTTCTCATCACTTCTATATTTCTTAGGATGAGGACATTTTGAAGAAAAGTGTCCAATTCTTCCACAATTAAAGCACTTTAGAGGTAGCTTTCCCTTGTACTTGCCAGTACCTCTCTCAAGCTTCTTGATGAACAAGGCTTCTTCATCATCTGATTTTTCTAATTGATTCTTGGATAAGGCTTTAAAAAATGCTTCTTTCTTCGATTGACCATCTTCTCCTTTTATCATCTCGTAGGCAGTGAAGATCCCATGTAGTTCATCTACTGTCATGTCTTTAAGATCATGTCGTTCTTCTAGAGAAGATACTTTTGAGTGATACTTCAATGGCATGGTTCTTAGTACTTTTTCCACTACTTTCTCCTCTAATTCCTCTCCAAGGCCTCGGATAGCATTGACAATTTCATCTACTCTTAGAATATATTCTGCAATATTTTCTTCCTCCTTCATTTTCAGGCTTTCAAACTGTCCTTTGTATGTTTGAAGTTTTGATTGTTTGACTTTGGATTTTCCTTCATAGATAATTTTTAATTTATCCCAAGCCTCCTTGGCTGTCTTGCATTGCATGACTTTCACAAACACTGTGTTTGTTAACCCATTCAAGATTGCATCTAGGTATTTTGTGTTGGACTCATATTGGTCGAGTTCTTCTGTCTGTAGGTAGGTTGTCTGATATGTTATACTTCTTTTCAACTACTCTCCAAACCTTCCATCCAAGAGGCATTAGGTGACACTTCATTCTTGCACTCTAGTATGCATAGTTAATTCCTGTGAACAGTGGAGGTTTGTTGGTAGCTAATCCTTCCTGCTGATCCATTGTGGTCTTTATTGAGGATCTTCCTTCTAGTGGTTAAACTGTAATGAAGGAACCTCGCTCTGATACCAATTGTTGGAATATCCAACAATATTGAGAGGGGGGGTGAATCAACATTGTCTTCTTTTTCCTTTTATTAAAACAATTAGTACAAGAAACACAAATAATCAAACAAGTTAGGACACAATATTTTATCGTGGAAACCTCAAAGATCAAACCACCAACTCATACTCATTAATAAGATGAATTTTACAAAATTGTTTGTCTGCTACTACATAAAGGATGCAACTACACCCCATATTTTTCCTGCTGCTACAGACAAGGATGCTACAACACCCCATATCTTCTGTCTGCTACTACAGACAAGGATGCAACAACATCCTGTTTTCCAGCTACTACTGGAAGGAGGATACGACCTCCTGCAGGATTACAACCTTCCCTAGCACCACCCTACCACCCTAATCTGACTTATTCAGATCATCCAGAACATCCTTTCTTCAGTCTTGGAAGTTCATTGGTCTCGGCTTGTTCTTGCTGCTGCTTCAACTAAGACACCGAAGACACACTTACCTTCTAATTCGAACCTTCTTTTAAATACATTATTCATGCCTCTCCAAATATTCATACCCTCACAACTCGTACCTCTTCAACCTAGATAGACACATCTCATAAACATCCCTTTTCAAAACAGGCTCATACCTTTCTCCTTGACACCCCTTCAAATATCTATTTTAATAAACTTGTAATTCATAACTCTGTTTATGTTTATCAATCATGACTTTCTGCAACAATATTTCCGCAATTACCTTTCCACAGTGACCTTTCCACAATTTCCTTTCTGCAATGATCTTTCCGCAATTTCCTTTCCGTAATGGCTTTTCCCCAATTTCCTTTCCGCAACGACTTTTCTGCAATCTTCTTTCCACAATGATCATGGACCGTCTGATCTTGATTAAAGGTGGATTCTCTTTCCGCAACTTGTGGATTGCAGAACTATATTTTGATTTTTACAAACTGGATTCCGCAATTTGTCTCTCGCAATACTTCTTCCGCAAGGTTCTTTTCGCAGTGATCGTGGACCATCGGATCTTGATCAATGGTGGATTCTCTTTATGCAACTTGTGGATTGCGGATTGCGGACGCGCCTCCAACTTTTCTCGAAATGGGCTTCCGCAATTCCTTTTATGCAACTCTTTACAACCGTTGATTTCTTGAGGGTTCTTTCCTGACCGTCGATCTGAGATCATATGCGGATCTCACCTTATCTTTGCGGATCCATTATCTTCCTTACACCTTTCTCTTGCGGAATTTCTATGGGCCGTCAGATCTCTTGCGACTTTGATCTCATCCGTCGATCTACTGTCTTCGGTGTAACTTCACTTAATCTTGCGGATTTATTATCTTTCGTTCACCTTCACGTTCACCTCGTGAACTCTTTCCCATCGTTGATATATCTTTTCTCCTTTAATCTGGATCGTCCAAATCTCTGCAAACTTCAATCTTTGCAACTCTACGATTCTACATTGATTGATCAGAGAATCAATCAATCACTCAATCGATCATTACCAGACTTGATTCCCTTGCTGGATATGCACATCGAATCCGTGGTTTTACACACACAAAGATCATTCATACATCTACTGCAACATTCAATACTCAAAATCCCTTACTTCAGGCTACACATACACACAGTGATTAATCAAGCATTTACATAGATATCCCAAACTGTAAATTGATTCATTGATACAGAGATACACAAATGTTCAACTGTTAATACTTCAGACATAGATTCATGCGTACACACAGAGACAGCTTAATTAGCTTTCTTTATTTACACATGAACCTGATACAAATAGGGTCACTTCATAATAGCACTAAACGCCACCATGTGTCTTTCACATCATCATCTATGCCATGCCATGTCATCATATCTGCCTTTGTCTTTCATTGAGTTTGCCTCGCCATCATGTCTTTGGTTATTCCTTTGTCATTACTGAACTCCTTTGACATCAATGACAACCATATCCAACACATAGTAATGTGCAAAAACTGAGGAAACAACACTCTACAACTCTAGCATGGCTCAAGTAGGTATGGCTGAAAAAGTTGGGCCCTCCAACTGAATTTTTCCATGCTTGGTGAAATTCACCAAGGGTTCATCCAAGTGAAAGTATAATGAAATAGACATAAATCTTTATTCTAATTTTACCTTTTTTTTAGAAAACAATAAAAAACAACCTTGTTAGGTGACTCCAATTCTTTCATTGTTAACTACTCAATTTTGTCATAGCTTTTTACAATGCACAAGTACATAGTTTGAATAATGTTATTCAAAGATTCATGAAATGTTTGGAGTCTCATAATATATGTTTGAATAACATGATGTCACAAAATACTAATCCAGAGTCATGTTTAGGTGATGAAATCAATAGGGATAATACATTGTGTTCTTTAGGTAGTGCTAACAACCCTATGAGTAAGTCACCTAGGTATAAGTCCTAACATGGTCACTACAATGCATCTTCATGATGATAGGCTATCGGGTATATCCACCATTCAATTGTTTTCATTTGGAAAGGACATAAGCGATGAATCCTATGACTGAAACTTTAGAAAGAAGGTGTCACTCGTAGTAATGTGCCAACTAGATTAAGTCCCCTAATAAATGTTCACCCACTGATTAAGTATGAGTATCCCAACACTTATTCAACTTGACCTAGTGCTTTACACATGTATAAGATGCACTTTCCCGATAAACAATCTTTTCTGCTGAAGGGCTTACACTCAAAGTAGTAAAAACTATTTTGCAATGAATGGTGATTTTGGGACGTTGACCTCATGGTCCTATTTCAAAAGTCTTACTCTATTCTAAGTGTAAGAAATTTATGAACAACAAGCAAAGTTACTTTAATTAAACCAATTTTATTTTAAAGTCTCAACGATGTCATGAACTAGGTATATGGTTCTTAGATATATTTTGTGTGCATGTCTGGGGTTAAATTACTAATGATGAAAATATATGAAGGTAATAATTCAAAGGCAAATTGAAAGTGATGGTAATATAAATAAACCTCAATTTCTACTTTTGATTCATCCAAGTTGCAAAAGAACACAAGCTTAAGAGAAGACATAGAATGATAATATGTCCCCCCATGCCAATGATACTTTAGACAAAATAAGACATTACTCCAAACTAATTAGCAATAGAGCATACGTGACACAATAAAAATACAGTCAACATTTAATAAAAAATGTGGATTAATCCTATAAGAATGGTTAATTTTGCATGGTATGGTGTCTCATAATTGTGAAAACTTATATAAACCCAGCATTGAACCTCAAGAAAAATGTTGGTTAAGAACATATTCAAAAATTGAAATTATTGTGTGAGTTGAAAACTACGAAAATAGTGCAAACAATGCAATCTTAGAGGCATATAAGTCACACAAGCTTATGAATTGCACACATGTCACAACTAGGACATGCGCACTAGTAGTAATTTATTTAGAAATTGTAAATTTGGAAAAAATGAAATGGTTTATGGTCTCTTAATTGCAATTTTGGGTGACTAGACAGTCAACTCCACAAAGGTGAGTGAATCAGAGGAATTGGTTCTTCGAATGGTTTTGAGAATAGTTCAAATGCAAGTAAAACAATAAATAATGGATTTATTCCCCAATGGAGTTGTCATTCCGTTGTGGGATATTTTGTGTTAATGAGTACGAAACAGTTGTCACCAATAGGTTGGAACTTTAGGTGCAAAAAAAATGTGTAATGTCTTGATCCACATTTCTACTCATTTGAGGCAACATGACACTCCATATACAACAAAACAACTACCTTACTATAGCATGCAATGATGGAAGTAATGTTATCAAAGCCATAAACATTAAATTCAACCATAGGAATGAATGCAAACCTACATGGTCATTGATATCACATATATAGACTAAATTACAATATACATTCAAATATCAGCAAATTAGAAAATAATAAAAGACCTATAATCAGGAGAACATAATAATTTTTCATATTCACAAATAAAAAATAAAAAATAAATCACTTATCTATCTAAGAATTCTTCACTAACTAGATACAACCAAAGAATATTATGCCTAACCATAGGATTTTTATCACACATAAAATGATCATCGCAGAGACCACCCTTGACCCAGGGATATGAATCCATAAGTGTAAAACTTCTTAAGGTCAAACTGTAATATGTCACACACACATATAACCCAAATCCCGAATTTATAGATAAGGTAATCATTATGAAGATATGCATCCATGCAATACCACTCACTTATATCTCTTTCCTTCTTGTTGGGTATGTGCTATATTCTTTGCATGTATGTGAAGGGGAGAGTGTGCCTGTCAGTGGCGTAGGTGACGATCCCTCTGTCACCTTCACGGAAATAGGCCGTTAGGTTGTTTCCATCTGGAAATGGCCTTTGCGAGCGTAGCGAGCAATTTTTTTGGGGGAATTGCATTCAATTTTGGGGGACTATTCTAAAAATATGTAATTTAATCTCGGTTAAGGGATTGGGGTCTATCGACTAATCTGGGTTAACGAATTAGGGTTTTGGATGCTGTAGAATACCTATATTGTATTGTGAGTGATTCCTAATGAGATGATGAGAAAAATAGGAGTGGTGGCTCCAAGGTTTGTTGGTTTCCCGGTTAAGGGTTTCCAAGGTAAATATCTATGTACTATGTGTGAATGTTGTGGTTTTATCTCTGTTTTTCCTAAAAGAATATGTATGCTTTGATTCTCTACATAGGTTTAAAACTTCCATGTGGTATCAGAGCTCAATTTATTTGGTTTCGGGGGTATGCCTCTATTGCTAAGGGTTCGACGCGGTTGATAGATCTTGGGTCTGTGATAAACCTGAGTTCAGTGGGAGCTTTGCAGTCCTGATTTGTGCATTGAAAGAGAATGGCGAGAAGTTCAAGAATTGAGATCGAGAAGTTTAACGGCCAGAACTTTGAGCTATGGAAGCTCAAAATGGAGGATCTTCTTGTATATCGGGATCAGTGGATTGCTGTGGATCCGGGTACACAACCCACTGGAACATTGAAAGAAGATTGGGAGAAATTAGATAGAAGGGCAAGGAGTACAATTCGAATGTGCTTATCAAACTCTATGTTATTGAACATATCCGGAGAAGATACTACGTTAAAGCTTTGGACGAAACTAGGGAGTTTGTATCAATCAAAATCCCTTGTGAACAAGCTGTTTCTGCAAAAGAAACTGTATCACCTCAGAATGGATGATAATGACACAGTGACAGAGTATCTAAATGTCTACAATACTCTGGTAAGTCAAATAACCTCCGTTGGCATTACAATGGCTAAAGAAGATAATGTATTACATTATTTTGTTCTTTGACAGATTCCTGGGACAATCTAACTGTGGCAATAGGGAGTGCTAATCAAGCAACTCTAAAATTTGATGAAACAATATCATACCTTCTATCAGAAGAGATGAGGCGGAAATCCATGGACACTCATAGCATGGATTCCTTGTTTGTGATAGGTCGCCCCCAGGAGAGAAACAAAAATAAGGGATATGGGGGGAGATCTAAATCTAAGGGTATATAAAAATCCCCAGGAAAATTTATAAGGTAGTGTTGGAAATGAGGTAAAGTTGGGCACTATAAAAATGATTGTAGATCTAAGAATATCGATAAAGGAAAGGGTTCAGAGGATACCTCTACCGTAGAGGAAAAGAATTACTCAGAAGAAGGAGGGGATGTGTACCTAGCGTCTACTAGTAATCCTTCAGAACTGATATATGGTTGATTGACTCAGGTGCATCATGTCATATGACCCCTCACAGGGAGTGGTTCTATGAATATGAAGAGTACAATGGAGGAGATGTGTTTTTGGGAGATGACTCACCAGCCAATATCATTGGGCATGGTAAAGTCAAGTTGAAACTAAAGGATGGAAGGATTAGAACTCTCCCTAGAGTACTACACATTCCAAATCTAGCAAGAAATTTGATTTTTGTTTGAAAGATGGATATTGCAGGTGTAAATACTGTGTGTGGAGATGGTCGTTGCAAAATGGTTCGAGGATCAATGGTATTGATGAGGAGAATTCAGTATGGAACTCTATACAAACTATTGGAAAGAACCATCATTGGTGAATGTAACAATTCTGTTGTCCCTGAGGGGGGAGATACAGAAGACAAAACCATGTCTGAATCAGGAGCAAAGAAAATGCTATGGCATCAAAGATTGGGGCATATCAGAGAAAAGGGCCTTCGTGCATTACAAGGCAAAAGTATGGCTGACAGTATGACTGATTGCGCTCTAGATTTTGATTTATGTGAACATTGCATATATGGAAAACAAAATCGAGTAAGATTTGCATCTGGTGCTACAAGAGCAAAGGGAATTTTAGAGTTAATACACAATGATGTGTTTGGACCAGTGCCTGTTCCATCACTAGGTAGATCTATGTATTATGTTTCATTTATAGATGATTTATCAAGGAAAACATGGATTTATTTCCTTCGAAAGAAATCTGAAGTATTTGCTAATTTCAAAGAATTTAAGGCTCTTGTAGAAAATCAAATGGAAAAGAAAATAAAGGTGTTGAGGACAGATAATGGTGGAGAGTTATGTGGGAATGAATTCTAGGAATTCTGTAAGAAGTGCGGTATAGCAAGGCAAAATACTACTCCATACACACCTCAACAGAATGGAGTTGCTGAAAGGATGAATATGACGTTGATGGAAAAGGCAAGAAGCATGCTAAGCAATGCATGGATAGGACAAGAATTCTGGGCAGAGGCAATGGAGACAACATGTTACTTGGTAAATCGATCACCCACATCAACTTTGGTTAACAAAAATTCACAAGATGTATGGAATGGTAAGAAACCCTCTATTAAACATATGAAATTTTTTGGCTGTGATGCTTATGTACATGTTCCAATGGAGAAAAGGAGTAAGCTGGACAATAAAGTTGAAAAATGTATCTTTATTGGTTATAAAGATGGTATGAAAGGTTATAAGTTTTGGAATCCTGTAACTAAGAAGACTATCTACAGTCAAGATGTTGTGTTTAGAGAGGTCAAAGAACTTCCCAGACGGGGAGTGACTCAAATGGAGAAGGAACCTGAGAAGATAGAGTTTGAGTTAGAAGATGAAGAATCTGACTCAACGGAAGAAGATGAATAAGAAGAAGAATAACCCCATACCCCAGTTCTGAGGAGATCATATTGAGAAAGAAGGCAACCAAAAAGGTATTCCCCTCCTGATTTTCAGTTTAGTTTTGATTTATCTATTACTAATGATGATCCTAGAAATGTGAAGGAACCTGTTGTTTCAGAGGATAGATCTATGGAAGAAGGCCATGCTTGAAGAAATGGAAGCCTTGGACAAAAATGAAGCGTGGGATCTAGTTCATTTACTTGCTGGAAGAAAATCCGTTGGCATCAAATAGATATTTAAAAAGAAGTTAAATGCAGAAGGTAAAGTGGAAAAGTACAAAGCCCACTTGGTAGCAGATGGATATTCTCAGGTAGAGTGAATTGATTTCGGTGAAATATTTTCCCCAATTGAAAAATTAACTTCCATCAGATTTATTCTTTCTATTGTTGCTGCTTTTGATCTTGAAGTAGAGCAGATGGATGTGAAGACAATGTTCTTACATGGGGATCTAGAAGAAGAAATCTACATGAAACAACCAGAAGGGTTCACATTAAAGGGAAAGAAAGAGCTGGTGTGTAAACTAAAGAAGTCCCTGTATGGTTTAAAGCAATCTCCAAGGATGTGGTACCAAAAGTTTGACACATACATACTTGAATTGAGGTTTGTGAGAAGCAAGCTGATCACTGTGTATACTCCAAACAAGTTGGTGATCACTTCATTAACACAGTACTGTATGTTGATGACATGTTGCTAATTGGAAACAACAAAGATTCCATTAAGGAGGTGAAGTCTCAGCTATCCTCCAAATTTGACATGAAGGATCTCAGTGTTGCAAACTTCATATTAGGAATGGATATTAAAAGAGATCATGCAAATAGGAAGATCTGGTTAAATCAAAGAAAATATGTTGAGACAATACTACAGAGATTTAAAATGCAGGAAAGTAAGCCAGTCAAGGTCCCTATACCTGTAGGTTTAAAGTTATCTGTAGATCAGTTTCCCAAGACACAAGAAGATGAAGAAGATATGGCATGAGTTCCATATGCTAGTGCGGTTGGGAATTTGATGTATGCAATGGCCTGTACCAGACCAGACATTGCTCATGCAGTGGGAGTATTGGGCAGATATATGTCAAAAACAGGTAAGGAGCACTAGACAACTGTAAATAGGGTCTTCAGATATTTGCGTGGCACTACAAATTATGTAATCTGCTACCAAGGAAGACCTAGACCAGATAGAGTAATAACTGTACATGGATTTGTTGATGCGGAATGGGCTGGAGATCTTGATCATAGAATATCTACAAGTGGGTATGTGTTTACCCTATTTGGAGGAGCTATCAGTTGTATGAGCAAGAGACAGGAAGTAGTTGCACTCTCAACTACTGAAGCTGAATATATGACAGCCACTCATGCAAGCAAAGAAGCTGTATGGTTGCAAAGATTATGTTCAGGTGTTGGGTTTGTACAGAAAGCTGTAAGGTTAGATTGTGACAGCCAAAGTGCAATACTCCTGGAAAAGAACCCTGCTTATCATGCTAAGAGAAATCATATTGATGTGCAATATCACTTTATAAGAGATATGGTTGAAGACCAGAAGGTGTTGTTGGAGAAGGTTGCCACCTTGAAGAATGTTGCAGACTTATTAACAAAATATGTCAGTACAAAGAAGTTCTCTTAGTGTAGAGAATCTATGGGCATTGATGCCTTGAACCTGTGACTTTATGAGCACATGAATCATTGTTATGCAGAGAAAACAACAAGTGGGAGAATTTTGGGTATGTGTTATATTCTGTGCATGTATGTGAAGGGGAGAGTGCGCCTGTCAGCGGCGCATGTGACGATCATATGCAATTTTTGGGGATTATTCTAAAAATATGTAATTTGATCTCGGTTAAGGGATTGGGGTCTATTGACTAATCTGACTTAACGGATTAGGGTTTTGGATGTTGCAGAATACCTATATTGTATTGTGAGTGATTCATAATGAGATGATGAGAAAAATAGGAGTGGTGGCTCCAAGGTTTGTTGGTTTTCCCGGTTATGGGTTTCTAGGGTAAATCTTTGTGTACTATGTTTGAATGCTGTGGTGTAATCTTTGTTTTGCTTAAAAGAACCTGTATGCTTTGCTTCTCTACACAGGTTTAAAACTTACAATTCTTAGCATATGAAACACAAGGAATAGGAAACCCTTCTTTGGTAAATAGTCAGGAAATCCCCCTTCCCTCCACTACTTCCATGCATTCTTGGTTAGGAAATATCTATGTCTTAGAACTAGAGACAATCATGGTTCCACCCATTCCCATGGTAGTAAAATCATAACCAGGCATATTAGCCTACATACAAATCCAACATAAAACACCAGCCTTGATTCTCCCCTTGGACACAACCTTTAATTTTATTTCCTCCAAGAAGAATATTCCATCTCCTTCCTAAAACCGTGGAATTTTTACCTTCCCAACAAGGGAGTTCTTCTCCAAAAAACTAGTGAACTCCATTCCCTAAACTAGAGAAATCTCTTCGAAATGGAAAAATATCATTCTCTACTCAAACCAAATTCTTGGGAAATATATGCATGGATGAAAGAAGCCATTTTCCTTATACTAGGGCTTCATCTCTTCCTTAAAGGAAATATAAGCTCCATGAAAATAAAATAATATATCATACTTTTTAGGCCAAAGGATCCCCTTAGCCCCCTTTATTTCCACTCTAATTGACTCATAGCCCCCTGTTTATTTTGGTATTTCTATTTGCAACTAGTTAATGATATTTATATTACACTTACATATGTATACAATTCCACATTGATCTACACTCAGAACATATATGTTACATTGACATGCAAATCTATGGGTCAAACTAGGGTATTACAACCCCCCTTAATTTATGCACCCTCCTCAATGTAGTTCTTATCATCTACATGTATTGGATAACTGCATTTACAACTTACTAAAATTTGTTGGTTGGATTAATTGTCTAATTAATTAAACAGCTGAAACTCCCAAAACATAAATTGTCAACCCGAGGAAGTTTTTTATTTCAAAGCTATCTTGCAAAATATATGCAAGCACAATTTCTACTTGACACTGTTATCTATTGGTATGAAATCAAAACTCTTTGTAAACTAGATCACAGCTTCTTGAAAATAAATCAAACCTTAAACCTATTCATAAAACCAAATTGTATATCTAACTTAAAACAAAATCAACTCTTTATGAAGCAAGATCTAATTGCATGAATCTAAAATAAGTGCTATGTTGGCCAACGATCTATCAAAATGAATTAACAAGAAAACATCTATGATAAATCTAATGAATGAAAGCATACAACTATGATAAATCTAATGAATGAAAGCATGAACTAAATAATAAGCAAATCTACATAATAACACACTACAATCAACACTATCAGCATCTGCTAAGGGAAGAGGGCCCTTCCTCCACTGAGCAGATGTGGATCTCCACAATGAAAGTCTACAACTCCAGAATTAAGAAACTTCCAGCATGTATTATCGGAATGAAATCATTACAACAGAGTCTGGATCAAATCCTATAGCACAACATTGCTTTATCTCCTCCCTAATACATCATAATGATTACATATTTATACATAAAATCCTCTCAAGAGAATGAGAAACCGAATCCCCAACTTGTGATCTGTTTCAACCAATTGCTAATTTGTAAAACCGGCCACAATAGTAAATTTGATAATTACACGTTTAGAGAACCAGTTGTACATCTCCAATTGAGGCCGTTACGCACAAAACCCATGTCCCAGATTTTCGAGATTCATCTCCATCAACCCACAAATCAATGTGTTCTTATCTAGCATGCATTTTTGGTTAAGGCCGTTTGATCATGAGCCAGAGGCTGCCATGTTGGACTTGAGCACGAATTGAAATCACAAATCCACATAATCAATCCTAGGAATGAAACCATGTTGTGAATCTTCATGCGGATGTGTGCTAGCATGCCAACTTTGGAGGCTTGAACCATGGCTGCTACTGCTGCTAATATGAAAAATCACTCCATAAACCATCATCAGTAAAATTATGCATAATAGTCTTCAATTCATAAAAAATAAAGGAAAATAATAATTATTAACCACTAAGCATCAATGTAAGTAATATGGTATTTTACAAAGAGTTACGACAAATGGATGGAAAATGGAATGATAAATGGATAATAATATGAAGAAGACATATGAAATATATGTCGATATGTGATGAAAATATGGACAAATCCATGACCCAACAAAATTCAGCCTTTAAGTACTATAAAAAAACGAGTCTTTCAAATTATTTACAATATCTGAAATTTAAAACAAAAATGGATGTACATCTTGAATTGCATATTACAACTCCTTTGCTTCTCTAGGACAAAAGTGCCTCCATTGCACCTTGACTTATCCTTTAACTTGATTCCAAAGCATTGTCACCTTCCTATCTAAGATGCATACAAGTTCTATATAGAAGCCTCCTTCTGGTTCCACTTGAATCAAATCCCAATATAAAACATGGTTAGGATCATAAACATATTTTTCAGCAAAGTCACATGATCAAATTCATTATGAGATTTTATGCTAGCAATAAATGCAATCCTATATTCAACAAGTCCTATCTTATCCAATATTTCAAAGGGTCCACAATATCCTAATGCTAGCTTATCACAATTCCCCAACTTTTAAGAACTCTTCTTTGGTTTAATTTTGAGTAATACATGCTCCCCAACTTTAAATTCCCTTCACCCTCTGCTTTTATCTACATAACCCTTTTGATTATCTTATGTTACCTTTAAATTCTACTTAATATTGACCATGTTCTCTTCCATATCCCTGAGCAACTCTCGTCCAAGAATCACTCTTTAAGTTGAATTATCCAACTTATTAGGCTATTACATTTCCCACCATACAAAACTTCAAATGGACTCATTTTTAGTGAAGGATGATATCCATTATTGTATACAAATTCCAATAGGTATAAATAATCTTCCTATTTGGAATTAGGCTTGTTCATCACAAACATCCTTCACATATCTTCAATTCCTTGACTAAATTTTTCTTTTTACCCATCAATTTGTGGATGGTATGTTATATTATAATTCATATTTGTTTTGAATCCCTTAAAAAAATATCTCCACAAATTTGAAGCAAAGTTTGGTTCCTTTTCTGACACATTATCCTTGGTTATTCCATGTAATATAACCACTTCTCTCATATATTTTGTGCTATATTTGTTTCCTTGTGGGTCAACTTAACTAGAATAAAGTGAGCAACTTTTGTCAACTTGTCCTTCACTACCATGATGGAATGATGTTGCCTTATTGTCTTCGAAAATTTAATGATGAAATCAATAGTCACCACCTCCCACTTCCATTTTGGAAAAGGAAATGGTTGTATCAATCATGTTGAATGTCCATGCTCAAATTTAGTACTCTCTCAAATTCCACACATTTGGATATATATTCAACAACATATTTTTTTTTTATAACAAAATGATTTAAAGATTTGCATTATAAAAATGATTTAGTATAGAGTATAGGAAAAGAAATCATGTAGTTCTGCGCAAAGTTAGTAGCATATGGAGTCTAGTAGTATGTGACTCTTATTCTTACACATCTTGTTCTAATACATCTAGTTGTATATATCCTGCAAAAAGTATTGAGTAGTAAAACAAACTTACAAAACATGTTTGTGACTAGTTTTAAAAATGAGCATACTTCCTCATGGCATCATCCTAACCATGATTCGATGGAAGCAAGTATTGCTTGTCGATCTCCATTCCTTCTTGAATCTAATGAACTATTTCTAATTCCTTGAATTCTATGGGAATTGAGAAAATGAAGTATACATAACCACCAAAGAAGCAGAGTTCTTGGTTAGTGAAATGACCATGTCCTTGAGTTTGGAAAACTTGTCTTCAAGATCATGTATTTGTCTTTTTTGCTTGACCAGAATGTCAATTATAATGGAATTTTGGGATCCTTGTTGATTTCTATCTCATATTTCTTTTTAGTGACAAGAAATATCCAAGTTCTATTACCAATAATTAGATCATCTTACCTACTTAAAATATTTTGATCTTTTGGATGTCTCTCTCATGGTTCCATGCATAATTATCCATGTTGTCCTCTAGCCAATGCAATTTTTTTGTGCGGTATATTCTCAAAACACTAATTTTAGGTGGTGACAAGATATAGTTTCAAGGTTTCCTAATGCACAATTCATAGAGAGTGCAAAGCATAATTTCTCACTTCCTATAACAACCCAATTCACAATCAAATTGTTTTCTGTGTGGTTTGGTCTCAGAACACAAATATTCAAATGAACAGTAGATATAGTTTCATGAGTACCCAATGCACATTTATCTGAGAGTGAAAAGCGTCAATTCTCAATACCAAGAACAACCCAATTCACAAGAAAAAAAATCACAACTTAAATGCACAATTCTCAAAGAACACGAATCGAAGATCTAATTTTTCAAATTAAAACAACAATAGGAGCAACTGCAACCCAAAACAATGTTTTTTTTTTGGTGTTTTGTGTCATTTACTTCTCTTTTTATACTATTTTAATCAAACCAATGATTCCTCAACTTTCCATCACATATAATATCAACTATTGTTCCAACTCGTTTCTCTAGTAAGCTGAAGGAAATGCTTATTCCCAGAATTGGCTTCAATTGTCCTCCCAAAGACCTATAGAGATGATTTTGGAGTGCTCAAGGGGATAAACCATGTCTTGTTCTCTATCCTTGGGCTTAAGTTTCACAATTGTGCAATAGATGATGAGAAGAGTGATCTAGGCCCTTGTGCTTGCATACCTCTAGTCTCGAATTCCCAATATAAAAATCCCAAATGTGCTCCACATTGTCTTCTTCCTGGATTCAAACTATTTAACTATACAGGATGATCATATATGTCAATAATTTGTGAAGTTGAATGCCATGTCCCTTCACATAAAGGATTTATTAATGCACCTACTATGTGTCCCTTCCACCATTGATTAAGAATAAGTGGATTAATACCTTAGGGGATAGGTTGGAGAACCAACACCCCATTTTTTATTATTGTTCCTTGTACAAGCATTATCCCTTGATTTGAAAGGTGATCAAATGTTCGACTCGGGCCAGGATTAGGATGTGGAGGAATTTCACATCCCTAATTGCTTGGATTCCTCTCCTTATTCTTTTAATGATACAAGCGAGGGCCTTATCTAATGGAAGAGAGTTGTGCTTAAGGTGTTGTATGATGATCAATGATTCTCCAAACAAAAGGAAGGTCTCAATTTTAGTAGAGATTGACATACTAACACCTTGAAGAAGATCATAATCCTCTGCTTGATTATTTTTCATTTTTCACGCCCCCCAAGCATAGGTTCTTTCATTATTTCCTTGAGGACCAAGAATGATCCCCATCACACCTATCACCCCTTCAAAAGGGGGAGGGTGTAACACTAGGAATTCTCTAGCGGTCACCCATCCCAGTACTATTATATCCAAAGTGTGGTTAACTATGGAGTTATGAATGGGTCTGGTCTATTAACACCTGTATGATCACACCCAACATCATATATTTTCACCCATGGCCATGAGTTTATTTTTTCATTGATGCAATTATCTTTTGGGACCTAGAATGTATAGCATATGGAACATTGTGCATTTCATTTAATATAAGTTTCCTCAATTAACAAGAAATAGGCACATAAAATTTATCTTTATGCATAAGAATTCCATCATATTTATGTTGAACATTAGGTTGTTGCAATCCCTCCCTTGCCTGCATATAATGCTTATCTAACACTAGATCATCAAGATTTGTATCCTTTAAATATCCATCATTTCATTGAGTACATCTACACCTTTTTCTCTTTTATTTTAATGTGCTTTATGTCAAAATAAAACTCACACAAAAATTCTAGCCATCTTTTCTACTTAGCATTTAAATTTTGTTGCTCAAATAAAAATT
Organism: Larix kaempferi; assembly: GCA_027924585.1. NCBI lineage: Eukaryota > Viridiplantae > Streptophyta > Pinopsida > Pinales > Pinaceae > Larix > Larix kaempferi. The sequence goes on along the minus strand of BSBM01000569.1, from coordinate 9,615,695 downwards.
TCAGACCATGATGTAAGTCTATCCTCAATTCCAATTTCCTTCCCATCTTGGAAGATCCTTCTATAAACTTTTTATAATATCCAAAAAGTCCCATGTATGACCTCACATCTAAAACATTCTTCAGTGTTAGCCATCCCATTATTGCTTCAATTTTATCTGGATCCATTGTTATTCCTTCCTCATAAATAAATTTGCATTTCTTGTAATGAACACTTGCTTAGTTTATCATAAAGTTAGTGTTTTATCAACACTTGCTAAACTAATCTCAAATGCTCTTCATTCTCTTCCTCTAACTTAGAGTAGATGGGAATATCCTCCTGAAAAGAATTGACAAACTTGTCCAAATATTTTAAAAAAATTCCATTCGTCAAGCACATAAAAGTAGCTGGTGTATTTGTCAAGCCATATGGTATCATTACAAACTCATAGTGCCCATATCTAGATATGAAAGTTGTTTTACTAATATGTACATTTGTTATCCTCACTTGATGGTACCTTAACCTCAAGTCTATTTTTGATAATATTTTTTCCCCTTATGTGATCTAATATATCATCAATTATGGGTAGAGGGTGTTCATTTTTTATAGTGATCATATCCAACTATTTAAAATTGATACACATCCTTAAAGTCCCATCTTTCTTCTTTACAAAGAGTATTGGTTCTCCCTAAGGAGAAACACTTGGGCATATATATCCTTTTTCTCAACAATTCCTCCAATTTATTTTTCAACTCTTTCAATTCTCATTTGGTATGGTGCCTTGGAAACTAGGTAATCTCTAGGAACAAGATAAATAGAGGAAGTGATATCTATAAGTTCTTGGATTTCTCTACTTATTCCTTTAATGACATAAGTGAGGGCCTCAACTAACATAAGAGATTTGTGCTTAAGGTGTTGTATGATGATCAACGAATCTCCAAACACAAGCAAGATATCAATTTTAGTAAATATTTCCATCCTAATACCTTGAACAAGATCATAATCCCTTTCTTGATTATTTTTCATTGGTCATATCCCCCAAGTGTAGTTACTTTCTTGATTTCCTCTGGGACCAATGGTCCCTCCCACACTTGCCACCCCTTCAAAAAGGGGAAGGGTGCAACATTGGGACTTCTCAGGCGATCACCCATCCCAATATTATTCTATCCCAAGTGTACTTAACTATGGAGTTTTGATCGGATCTGGTACATTAACATTGGTATGATCACGCCTAAGAACATATATTTTCATCCATTCCCATAAGTTTATTTTTTCTTCGATGCAAATTATTGTCTTTTGGTACCTAGAATGTATAGCATATGGAACACTGTTCATTTCATTTAATATAGGTTTCCTTTATTAACAAGAAATAAGTACATAAACTCTACGTTTATGCATAAGAATTACATCATATTTATGTTGAAAATTTAGTCATTGCAATCCTTCTCTTTCATGAATATAATGCCCATCTAACACAAGGTATTCAAGTGTTTTATTCTTTAAATATGCATCCTTCCATTGAGTGCACCAACAACCTTGTTCTCTTTTCCTTTAATTTTCTTTATGTCAAAATCAAACTCACACAAAAATTATAACCATCTTGTTTACCTAGCATTTAAATTTTGTTGCTCAAATAAACATTTCATACCATGATGGTCTATCCTCAATTCAAATCTCCTTCCCATTAAGTAATGTGTCCACATATTTAATGCATGCTCTATGGAAACAAGTTCTAGACCATGTGTGGCATAACGTTGGTCATGCTCCTTGAGATTTCTAGACTCATAACAAATTGCATCCCCATTATGAGTGAGAATTCCACCAATTCTCTCTTTGCAGTCATCAATGCATTCCACAAAACCTTCATTTGGATCAAGAATTTTGAGAGCTTGTGCATCAGTGAGTAGTTTCTTTAATAACTAGAGACTTCCCTCACACTTTGGTGTCTATTCAAATGTAATCCCCTTATTCTAGAAAGAAGAGATTGGATATGCAATCTTGGAAGATCCTTCTATAAACCTTTTATAATTTCCAACAAGTCCCATGTATGACCTCACATCTAAAACATTCTTGGGTGTAGGCCATCCAATTATTACCTCAATTTTATCCAGATCCATTGTATTTGTTCCTCATAAATAATATGTTCCAAATAATCATTTTGCCTTTGATGCAATGAACACTTTCTTAGTTTAGCATATATCTAGTGCTCTCTCAACACTTTCAAGACTAATCTCAAATTCCCTTCGTGCACTTCTTCCGACTTAGAGTAGATGGGAATATCATCTAGATAAGCACTGACAAACTTGTCCAAATATTGTTTGAAAAATCCATTCATCATGCACATAAAACTAGTTGGTGTATTTCTCAAGCCATATGGTATCACTACAAACTAATAATACCCATATCTAGTTTTGAAATTTGTTTTATTGATATGTACATTTGTTATCTTCACTTAATGGTACCTTAACCTCAAGTCTATTTTTTAAAATATTTTTTCCCCTGAGGTGATCTAATAGCTAATCAATTATGTGTAGAGGGTGTTCATTTATTATAATGACCTTATTCAACTATTTAAAATCAATACACATCCTTAAAGTCCCATATTTATTCTTTACAAAGAGTATCCATGCCCCCTAAGGAGAAACAATTGGGCATACATATTATTTTCTCAACCATTCCTCCAATTTATTTTTCAACTCTTTCAATTCCCATTTGGTATGGAACCTTGGACAATGGGCAAGCTCCAAGCACAAGATCAATATAGGAAATAATATTTATTTTGGGTGGATCTAGGAAATTCCTCAAACACATGTGAAAATTCTTGTAACACTAGAAATCCACCAAATTTGGACCCTTGTATTTTGTTGACTCCTTGATATGTGTTGCATCCATTTGAGTCTCTTTCCTAAAACACTTCTTCAATCGTATTATAGTAATGTACCTTATAAAAATAGGTTTGGGAAACCTTTCACCACCCTTTTATTTGCTTCTTAATCTAGACAACTTAAGGTCTTTTTATGACAATCTAAAACAATATAATGGCAATGCAACCAATCCATTATAATTATACCATTATATGAACCAAGAGGAAGAATGTTCAAATTTTGAAAAGTAAGAAGTCCTTTAATATTTAATGGGAAATCATTCACTATCTTAGTAGTTTTCCTTTTGGTTGTAGTAGCAAGTTGAACTAGCCATGATTTATGCTTACTTCTCTCTAGATGAAATATTTCAACCAAATTAGGAGAAATACAACTATGAATTACTCCTGGATGAAATAAAATTGCAATACGTTGCTTGACAATCTTACCTTCAACCTCGAACATGTGGGATTGATGTCTGCTTGAGGATCCTCCAAAGTTGCATACATTTGAGGCATGCTTCTTTCTACATTATCTACTTTAGTGTCCTTCCAAATATTACCCATAGGCATCACTTGATATCCTTGATATGGAGAATATATATACATCTGCTCTCCTTTTTATCCCCAAAATTTAATTAGTTGTCTGGCTCTCTTTTCCAAATATTTAACCTCTTTTGAATCACTCTGACCTGGTTCATTCTATTGAAAATAATTGGAATTGTTTTGAAAGAATGTATGTTTGAGACCCTTCTTCCTTTAATATTTGTTTTCTTTCTTCTTATCTCTCCATGACTGTTGCAATTTTTCTTTATCCTTGGGCCACTCATACAAATGCTTTGCCTTCCCTAAGCTTCTTCAAGAGTCTTTAGCTCATTAAAAAAAAATTCTATATCCGTGGAATGCATGTAATCTACTTAGAAAACACTAGATATTTAACTTGCCATATTTAATATATCCAACACAACTAAATAACTCCTTCTTTTCACACTCTTCTATAGTCATATTCCTCAATTTGAGTTCATAAAACTCTTGCATTTTATTTTCATAGTAATGCTAAGAATTATATTTCTACTAGAAATATTTCATGAATCACTTCCAAGAAATATTTATTTCATCCAATATGTTTACTTTTCTCAAATATTCCCACCAAATGGAGGATTTTCTTGGCATATTATTTATAGCAATCATGACCTCCAAGTTCTTTTAGTAATTCTACAACTATAAATACTTTATCATCCCCAACAACTAGGCTTTAGGATCATGCCCAATTTTGTTCACACCATCAAAAGTAGGAGGCTTAGTCTCTCTAAACTCTCATGCAGATTGTCTTGTCCATGCCTTCTTCTATGGTGTTTGATTGGAGATATTTATGTGTAGGCCATTGACTATTCAAAAGTATATGATTCTTCACTAAGTGATGTGTAGAATGATCATATCTTCCATTTCTAGTAGTTCTTCCTGCATGTTTGGATTTTCCATGAGATATCATATTTGAGTGATATCTACCTTCTTCCTCGTACCTTGAATTTTATCCATTTTGCAAATTCTACCTTTGCAATTGGTTCAATATTTTAACTAGCTAAGTGTTTATTTGATTCTAATTCCCATGAGCTCCTATTATCCTTTCATCATCAACTATATAGCTCTGAACTTCTATTTTTAAACTCCTCATGGGTTCTATTAGTTGTAGTTGTTCTATTACTTATATGTGTCCATTGGACTCTCTTTCCTCTTTCCCCACAAAGATATTTATTCCCCCAAACTCTTCCTCATGATCATAGGGATATTTCCCTTCCTCCACTTTCCTTCAATGATTAATGTTACTTGAAGTCTATAAAAATATTGTACCTATTATATTGTTTTTCTCTTTCTATAAGTCCAAATGTACTCACTTTTTTAGAGTTCAAAGAATCTCTCTTCTTCTCCCCTTGGTTAGATTTTGATTTTTTTTACTCATGCCCAAAATTGAGGTTACAATTGAAATTCATGCCACTTGGAAGTATTTTTGTACATCCATTATCTCCATGCTCCAAGTTCTCCAGGTGTTATTATTTATACTTATTCATTTTCAAGTTATTCTAAAATTATTTACACCATGTTTGGGGGTGCTTCATGAGATTTGGGATACATGGTGTATGCTCAACCCCTGGATGGTCCGAAATGGACTATAGCATGAGATATGTTCCATGATGGATATTGTTTTGGGAATATGTACAACCCTAGTGATCTTTGGGAAGGATCACAACAGAGCAATACCCATAAAAGAAGACCAGGAAATTCATACAAGAACAATTTACAATCTTTGCAAACAATCTTTGTATGGACAAAGAAGTTAGAGATTGAATTACCTGGTTCCAATCGTTTGATGAAGAAATGTTTTCATTGTATCTTCTCCAATATGTCACTCCAAATCTTCAATAGATAACCTGAAAGTGAATAAAAAACTAGAAGCAATTATTGTTGGAAAGATTGAAATTATAAAGAAACTTGCAGAATTACTCATCTAATTATACATTCACAAATATAGATTGAACAATTAATATTGAACGGAAAAGAGAATTATTTTATATATATAAGTAACAGTGAGATACAAATAATAATATATCACTTGAGTCTCCCTACGGCATCGTTCCGAAACTGAGATCAGAGTTCTTCCACCCAAGCCTTCAAACACTCAAATTTTACTCAAGTTCCCTTATTAGAAAATATGCCCAAGATAATCCCTACAATTGTCTAGCACAATAAAACTCACAACAATGGTTAGAAAAGTTATGTTCTAGATATGGGATATGGATCTTTGGAAACATGGGATAAAGATATTTCTTAATCTACTTTTCACATGAACAACATGAGGGTACATTTAATCTCCCAAAGCTTCACCCAAAAGAACTATGATTCAAGATCCATGCTCATTCTTATTTCATGTGTGCCTCTTTCATATGGATGAGGAGGCAGTTGGAGAAGTTGGAGACAATTACTTATGGGATTGGGATAACTAGGAACAGTCGAAACCAAAATTTTCCCATAAAATAACATATTTTTTATTTTTTCCCTCAAACAAGCTCATACGTGGGCTAGACAAAGGGAAAGCGCGCATACATACTCTAGCAGTATATTAGGGTGTGTATGACTTGAAAAACATGATTTTAAAGAATTTTTCCAAGAGAGTTATGTTCATAGATCATAAAGGATCAAGGAAGTATGCAAAAGAGGGAAAGGGATAAGATCGGTCCATCATAAGCATCTATGGGATAGATGTGACAAAATATGCTATAACATATTCTCCCTAATGTGTGAGGTCGTAGGGGTAGATAATGGTCAAAATACATTACAACCTTTCAGAAGTGAGGTAAGAAGTAACTCGGATTAAGTTCCCTAAAATCATCCATAAGCGACCCGTGTAGCAGATCAAGTATGAAATATTTTTTCCCGAGTTGGGCATACCCATGCTCAGGAGTAACAAAAAGCATGGCCACCAAATCAAGTACACTACAGATCCATGAAGTATATATAAGAAGTGATCATGGCCATGAAAATGGGTACACAATGGATCCATGTAAAAAATGATATCATAACCACGAAAAAGATCCAAAGTGGATCTATGTCTCAAAATCAAATGAAGATATCTGGAAAATAAGAATGGACAGATCAATCTCCATAAGAATCAGTTCCAAAATAGGGGTAAATGGAAATCCAATGCAACCTGAATCATAGCATAAAGATGTACAAGTACAAGTCCCAATACAGGTACAAGTCTAAACTATGTGAATATATGTCCTGAAGTTGAACATAGTAAGACACCATTTGGTTATCGGTCATTGATGCCTACCGTTAACAAACACAATCTAACTCACAGATACTGATAATGAGAGGCAAGGTATCTAGTACAATCTAACAAGTGTGAATAGATGTATTGACATCAAACACTTGTAGAGTCTACCAATCAGGGGGCATTGATGTATTCCCACTGTCGATAGTGAGGAAACCTGGCACTGATGAATGCAAGTTTCAAGGTACTAAAAAGACTCTAAATCACTATCCCATAATAGATGTTTTGGATTTGATGGGAACACTAGTACAAAATGGGTGATAAGTGACTAAAAAAATGACTAAAAATGAGTGATAAGTGACTAAATTTGGTCATGTGACTACTAGTCATAAATTAGCAATCACTTATCACCCAACCAAATTGGTTATTTATCACTTGGTCATAAATTGCTTGAATTGCTTCATGCGTTGGTCATATATTGAGTCATTTATTTGGTCATTAATTGTTTTTATTTGGTCATTATTTGTTGTTATTTAGTCATTGATTGTGGTCATTTATTCGGTCATTAATTGTCACTATTTGGTCGTTTATTTGGTCATTAACTGTCGTTATTTTGTCATTTATTTGGTCATTAATTGTTGATGTTTGGTACTACATTTAGTCGTTTATTTAGTCATTGATTGGTGTTAATTAGTCATTTATTTAGTCATTGATTATTGTTAACTAGTCATTTATTTAGTCATTGATTGTTGTTAATCGGTCATTTAATTAGTCATTGATTTATGTAGATAGGGTACAAAGGAATCAAACCGCCAACCTCCTACCTGTAAGGCAGGTACTCTTCCATTGAGCTAGCACGCTTAAATAGAATCAAAGTTCACACTAAAAATATATCACAAACTCTCACAAATTCCCCAACACCTTCATATTTTGGCAAGAATAAAATATGTTGTAGTAAGATGAAATGCCATAGAACACCACCCATTTCACTTGGAAAATAAGATATTTCTGAGATGTTTCATAACATTTTAGGATCATTTTCCATTCTATCATGCATTTTATGTCTCTAAATTTTACAAATGTCATAAATCATAAATCTCAAAGTTTAAACAACCTTAAATTTGAAAACACAAATAATTAGGGAAAACTTAAAATGATATACTATTTTCAAATTTGATTTTCCCACCATTTTCTAGACACAACACAATTCCATTTCTGTGGTTTCCCTATTCTGAAGTGGTCCAACAACTTACAAATTCAACCATCATCAATGTGATTGTGTCACCTCATAAGATACAATATGCTTAAGCAAGTTAACATCATTTAAACAGATGTTAAACTCGAGGTCACATGAGACATCTAATATGTATGCCTAAACTATGTTAAATATGAAAAATTATTACTCATATTTATTGATGAATAGATAGAACTTATACACAAAAAAAGTGTGTAATGTATTTTGATTAAGCAAAATATTCAAAATTGAACGAAAAAATCAGAAGATGTAATGTCAAATATTATTGATTCTCTCTAAACTTGTGAAGTTTGATTGTTCCTTTCACTGCCATTTGTTACCTGCCACTCATTGAAAGGGGGTTAGAGTTTTTAGTTATAGTGAAACTGAAATCAAGTAAAAAGGGTCAAAGTAGCCAAACCACTATTACTAATTCTATGCAATAGTTAACTTACAAATATCAACATTATGGTGTGATCTTACATAAATTGAGCTATGTTTGAGAGTCTCAATTGAACCACCTATAATTTGATACGATCCTCAACAGTAGTGACCTACAATTCCATGGAGGAGAAAAAACTAAAGTGTCCAACCTATAAACAAAGAGCATGAACTAAAGTGTCCACGATACAAACAAATACCATTATTCCATAAAGTTTGAGACAAGATATAAGTTAGAATTGTACCTCTTTCTCCTAGTTTGAAAAATATATGATTAATAAAAGAATAAAGGTTTGTAATGTAGTTCCACCAATCATACCACTCTAAATTCCCTATTCCATCATCTTAACATCAAATTTACACTAATAGTTAGATGGCTGAACAATTTATTGTTTTCACTATAACCAATGCTTACCAAGATGATCAATTCTCAAGTTTGTAGGAGAAGGCCTAAATGTTTTCCTTCTCTTATAATGGATGAAAAATCTGAAAGGATAATGAATAAAACATAATAATTTTTTTTGTTAAATTGTGAACTTTGACAAGCGAAAACTTATGGGAATTCCATACTCTAAAGTATATGTTAGCACTAAAAGCTACATGTCAAAAAACAATTGACGTTTTTTCCAGTCACTCCAAACCTTCAATTTAGCGAGTCTAGCAATTTATTATTCATTATTTGCATTTGAAGTTTACGACAACCCAAAATCTCTCCCATAAACAAATCTTATTTAGAATATTAAGTTAATTTGAAAAACATAATTTTATTTTAATTTCATTTATTAAATGCTAAAAGGATGTGTAGTTCAAAATTTTATATATATATATAATTTAAAATAATAATATTTATAATTTTTAATAATAAAAATATTATATAAAACAATATAAAAGATTTAAAATTACTAGTTATTGTTGATATTCTTTTTTCTTTTATAAATGTTTATTTGGAATTTGAATACACTTGTCTCATCCTAGTGCAATCTAAGAAAAACATAAGTATTAGTCCATGCCAAATTCTAAGTATAATAATTTTTTGTGTTAATATTTTGAAAATAAAAAAAACATAGTGTTATTAACAATAACCTCTAACCAATCGGTACTTACTTCTCTTTAACCCTTGAGCTTGGATGAATATGCATTGTATATTATCTTTGTTTTCAATCAATGGTCGACATCCGTTGATGAAGATGCCATGTGCCAAAGAAGCCACAACGTTGTCTGGAAAGTAATTGGTTGCACCAACACACACAACAAGATATATCAACACACTCTCATTTGTAAAGATTCACATTCAACGCTACTGTATCGAGTCACTGACAACAAGCATGTCGAGTCAAATGTATTACTAGAAACAAAAATTGATATATTACCTATGTAGTGGGATATACTTGCAACTTTGACACAATATGTATGTTACTATTAATCATAGGACCAGTGGACAAATTCAAAATTCTGTATTTTGAAAAAATTAATAAATAAAATAAACTTTATTTTATTTAAAAAAACATGTTTCCACTTATTATTAACTGAAACTTTAACTGCCACTCTTGGACCACACTGTGATTTGTTACCATTTAAAACATTCAACACTATTGTTCCCACTACCAGTGGGTCAAGTTTATTACTGTATCGACAACTTGTAGGTGAGTCCAATTTATTAATTGAAACAAGAATCTCAACCTACAAAATGTGAAAGAATACCTTTTTCCATTGGAAACAAATCTTGTTCGAAGATGAAAACAATGTAACTATATAAATGATGAGATATAAGACCTGTGGGTTACACACATGCATATACATGTAAGCACATGTAGATTGTAGTCAGTACTTAGCAATTTATGAACACTTTGAAGTTGATATCAATATAGAAAGAGCCATTTGTTGAAGTTGTTGAGTCGAGCGTTGTATTTTATAGCAGCTTATGCCCGAGGAGTCGGAACAAACCAATCAATCCATAAGTCTTATCATCTTAAATTTATGCTCTTCCACTTACTTCGAAGCCATACTAATTCCATTTGGTCGTCGTCACACCCCTGTCACCCTATTTCCCCCACGTAAGAATATGAAACCTTGCAATATTACACAGATAGTTATGTGATGTGAGCAATCAAAAGAAAACTAGTCCAAATGCGGGGCTGGTCGTGTCCCTACTGCAGGGTATTACATGTGCCCTCATAGTGAGATAGTCCTAAGCACATGATAATAATGTATTAGGATAATATGTCTCCAAATGGTATAGGCGGGAACAATTAGGATGATAACAATCATGGTCCTTACTATGACATTAGCATGAAAATGATAAGAACGTATCACAATGTCTCCACAACTAACAACATGAGAATTACAACTTGCACATTAAGTCACAATGATCACTTTAATTCTTTCACATGAGCATCATATGAACTTTAGA